>CM037930.1:12573622-13148622 GCA_021346845.1 Apeltes quadracus | reverse complement strand
AATAATAATAATTCCATCAAATACAATAGGTTCCTCTCCGACGAAGTCGTAGCGAGGACCCTAACAAGTTTCATGTTGACAAAGATGGAGGGACGACCACAAGCAGGAGAGAAATGAAGGACCACGAGGACAGCCATGCTCCCATGTGCTCAGCTCACATGCATAATTGATCTAGTCACCGGTTAGATGAAAGACTGAGATGCCCTGGAGCACAATGAGAGATGGAAAAAAAACCTTTACCTTTGTCCGGACCCTAATGTGAGAGGAAATGGACCGCCACTTATCGCAGATGCGCTGCTGTTGCTAAAGCCGCTCTGATCAGGCAGTGGTCAAAAGGTCAATAGGGGGCATTTATAAATAGGGCCGCATATCAAGTCATATAAAGATGATCAGAGCACTTATTTGATTAAGTTGCTATATGAGGAGTGCCCCGTGTTGCTGGCTTTGGCTCATTCCTCATTCTCTCCCTGTTTGACCTCCTTCGCTGAACTATAAAATGGCAAAGAGGACACTGATTTCAGTTTACACACTGCACCACAGACTTTACCTTTACGTGCATGTAGTTGTGACATGACAAGCCTTGAGTGTGGCACATTGTCCGCTGCCATGTTGGATTATGTCTGTCCCCGACCTCGCTTTTTCGACTGTTGAATGAAAATGACCATATTTGGACCACGGAGGACTGACATCGTCGTGGAGACGCAGTACAATGCTCTAACAACCAGTCAATCACATGGTAGCCCCGCCCTAAAACATGTCCTGCTTTATGGTCTATTTCACTCCCGATGGACCATCATTAATGATATGAACATAACTGAAGATCATTAGAATCAGATTTATTTTGGCCTCTTGGTTATTAGAAAAAAGGTATGACGCTGAGCCAAAGGTTGTCTTGTCTTGTTTTTTATTATAACAATTTGTCAGACTTTGCAGCAACATAGATGTTGGGATTCCTGCACTAAATTCAAGCTGTAAAAGCTAGAAGAGCGATGCTTTCTTTCTAAATCTTCCCGTCACGTAGCTCCATAAATTCACATTACTTTAGATCAGAGGATTACTTGGACCATCTTACATAATGGTGTTTTAAGCTTTTTGAACATGAATTGGTGTCTACGGTGCTTGAAATGTCAGCTTTCAACTGCCGGCAGACACCTTTCCTCCCATAGCACTCATATGTGTATCTTGCTAATCTGAGCTAAGACTACAGCAGCACTGAGCTGTTCATCTTCCTCTGCTTCCTCCTGCTGCTTCCTTTGAGGCTCTATTGGAGCTGCTGTCCTGCTGCTGCCCGTGATCCGTCAGCATCTGTGCCCACCGACTCTACACGGCGCTGTAAATGTTGCACCGACCGCTAACACTCTGAAAAAAGTGAAAACAGTGTTTTTCTCATACTGATATTTATTAGTTTTGTATGCTCTCCGTTAGACTGTTAGACTGTGTAGCACATTACTGATGAGAAATGGAAAACAAACACAAAAGGCAGCTGTTTTATCTTTTAGTGGTTAAAAATATGTTGTCCATCTCTGAAAAAAAAAGAAAGTTATGTCTTGTTTCCCGAAATGTACCGAATGTCAGAGCTACAACTCGGCAGCAGCGCTGCTTTTATTTTGCAGGCCATTTCGTATATTTCGGAAAGCAATACTTTTACAAAAAAATAGTGTGGCATTCTACAACAAAAGTGTTTTTAGATGCAGCTATAAGCCGAGTTATGGTTCTGGCGACCATAGCAAATGTAAATCCAATTTAGTTTTTTACTAATTGCCAGATCATTAGCTTCTAATTGCTCCACTGTTTCTAATCAATAATTCATCCGGTAGAGTGCACACGGCATTACACATATCAGAACAAATGTATTCTTGTTTCCCTTTTCTAGTCCAATCTGGCAGAGATGTGCTCTCTACTGAGCCCATGTTTCTCATCCCATCTGAGATACTGCACTTAAGTTTTATTGTCCCAACATCCTTCCCCTGTAAGGTAGACGGAGCAGACTGCGTATCACGGAAGAGGCTCAAGCCAAGAAAGGTTCTTTGTTCAATCCATCCGGGGTGAACTTGGAAAGTGTACCAACCATCAGGGATGAGGTTCTTGCCTTGGGACAGGTGTTTTAATAGCAAAGGAGATTACAGCTGATGTCACTACTCAATGCTGGTATCCAAAGCTTACTCAATGTTACGCCGTTAGTATACACACTACCACTGTATCCCACTCGGCTCTCTGGCAACACTTTGACACCAAAGAGAGCATCCAAACAAGAAGATAGTGGGAGTTTCGTTTTTTTGGCCTATTCACAGCGCAAAGATTTTCACAACAAAAGCCTGGGGCCATCTGTCAGTAGGAATTGGGAAACAACTCCGCTGTGTCCAACAACACCCACAAGTTTTCTCCTTGCGTTTCCACTCCTCCAACATTGAGGAGGATGGCATCGCACAGCCCTGTGATTCGTGCACAGACAGCTTTTAGATGAACCGCCATTGTTCTAAATCATCAATCGTCTTGTAGTGGACCGGTAGGAGTAGTTTTCAGATGACACAGGGCACATTTTAAAAGACAAACAGTATACGTGACTGATAACCTCAGGGTTACACAATTACAGGTTGTTGTAAGCTGTAGATCTAAAGGCCCAACTCATCATTTAGTTACTGGTCTACTGATGCTTTGGAGGGAAGTTTAAAACAGAAACTCACCACCTTTTCTTTTAAGTGCCCCATGCGGAATGTATCAAAAGTATTTATGTCTCAAACCATTAGTTGAGGAGTATTATGGTGCACTCTGTGATTCCATTTACCTCAAATTAGCATGACTGCACTGTAACCAGAAAGCACTTAACCTAAAACCAGTAAATGCACTAAAGATACATTGAGAGTGTCTTTAGTGCCCATACAACCTCCTGATGTGATCAAGAATACATATTAGAACACGTTAACGCCTTTTTCACCAGCCCATGTAGTGGAGCAACGTCAATGAGATGGTCAGAACACAGGTTTGCATGTCAGGATGTGCTGAATGGAGAACAAGAATCACAGGGATCCTCAACGGGATCAAAAACTGCAAAGGGCAGAAACATTTCAATATAGAGAATTACGCTGTTCAATAATTAATCTAAAAATAGAAGATTGAAGAAATGACTTGAACATTGAAAGGTGAAAGACGTTTTTGTGGCTTGTTTTTTATGTGGCTCTTCACTTTGAGGAGAGCCTGTGATCACGGTGTTCCACATTCTATCATAAGGGTGTGATGCAGTGTGGGACAGAAAAACTGCGGCACTAGTAAGTAGAATCTCATCTTTTTGTATAGTTATGTGTCAGTGAATGTTCGATAACCTAGCCAGGGAAATGGAAAAGTAGGAAATAAATAAAATAAAATAAAGAATCGTCAACAGCCGGACAAAAGCAGAAAACAATAAAACACACATTTTTATCTAGAGCTTTGAATTAAGCTTAAATGTTATTTTAAATAGTTTTTTTTTGTCTTTCATGTTTTTAGAGAAATATTTTGTTAGAATGTTCCGAATATTCACTGTAACAACTTTGTGTTACTGTTTTCTTTACCTCTCAACATTTATGATGCACATTCATGTTATAATGATCCAATCAGATCAGGCTTTCAGCTGGCATCTCTGTGTATATTTGAGCAGCTACTCTACTAATCTTTACTTATCACATTGACCTTGCACAGATCTGCACCACGTCTTATTCACTTTGTTTTCTGTTGTACAAAGAAGACACATATTTTAGCAATAACAGTTTTGTGAACTGACAAAAAACCCTATTCTATCTTTTATTGTCATCAAAATACTAAACACTGTCAACCACACTCGGGTACCGAGCTACTGCTCCCGATCAAAAAGCTTTCGTCCTTTGGTACCTTCATACATTATATATATTGTTATTTTTCTTTTTGTATTACTAATGCATCAAATTACTTTTTTTCAGTTGCACTCTCGTGGTTGAACTGAATACCTCTTCCCAAGTCACAAAACATTACTTAGACCGACAGATCTGTCGTGACAAAAGAAATAAATTCAGTAGTAGCAAAAGTAATTGTTGTCACAAGCTGAAATAAGGGACTATAGCTTTTTCTGGCTCACAACCATTAAACATTTTGAGCAGAGTAGAAACAAGTCTGACAGAAGATAAAAGAACCACATAAACATGCCCTGCTCTCTGTGTAAGTGATCGTTCTTCTCTGCGCTGTAGTAAATCTCACTAACTGTATTGATCTCGCTTCCTTCTGGAAATACGCGTTGGGGGTGAGGCAGCCTCCACCATGTTGTTTTGCTCTGGGCCACGTTAGCCTCATTCCCCAATGGATGGACTTTATTATGATTCCAGTCCCCCGAGGGCCTGCAGGACTAAGATCTGCTCTGCCTACATGAAAGTGTATCAATGACGACAGATTTGAGAGGGCTGGAAACAAACTCTGAGCTCAGTCTCCCGGTCAACGTTTGCAATATCCCAAAGAGCAGAATCAGTTTGAGAGCAATCCAGATAATGCACACACCCTTTTCTGAGTCGGGCCTTTTTTAACATGCATTTTGGAAGTTTCTCAGCAAGGTGTTGCTTTCCAATCATTTCTTACGTTTTAGGTCTTTATTTTTATTTATTAATTTTCTGGTAATCCAACTGCTCCCTTTAATTTTACCTAAAATAAAAAAAGGTTCTTAATTTGTTCATTAGAAGAACCGTCACCTTCTTAAGAACCATTTCATCTATTAATTGGTTCTACATGTTGGTTCTACATTGGTTCTACATTGGTTCTTAATTCATGTTTGAGTTGTTGAATAGTTGGGAGATGGGAAAAAAATACCTCTGTGCCACGATCTGTGTTAGCTAGTTAGCTGCCAGTTGGATCACACACACACTCGTGGCTGCTTTCAGTTGTCCATGGAAGCTGATGATGACATCCACTTCTGCCTTTCAGTGGTGAGTTCTCTGGTGACTGTATAGTCCCATCCTGGATCCACAGGTCGTGTTGCAGGTGGGACATGTGTATGCCATAATGGTGGTACTGGCAACCTGGCAACAGGCAAGTTTGGGCTTTCAGGCAGATCTGCACGGTGGAAACACCTCGGCCCTCTGCGCTCTGTGAGTTCAGCCAGTGCAAGAATGTGTTCATTGGTTATTTTTCTTTTTTTCCTTCCTTTCTGTCTCCTGGCTGTCCTGTCCTCCTCCAGTGCTTTTGTCCTGTCTTGGCACACCAAGTCCCCAGTTCTGATTTTGCAACTTTTTCTAGCACTGCTTTGATTTGGTCTTTGTAGCGGCTTATAGCCTGGAATTTACAGTACATTTTTGGAAAGATCACCATGTAATGCTTATACGAGTGGCTCAAATGGGTAAAATGATGAAAAGATTCTGCAGAATTGGTTTCAGAACTTTCTATGGATGTTTGTACTGACACATTAAAGATGCTGATATGTCTGTTTTTTTGCTTTTTTACTAATGCTGGTCTGCAGCTCTGAAACCTCAGCTTGGGGCTACTTCAGGTAAGTACTCTCTTCCAAAGTACATATAATCTATAAAAACGCATCCCGTACAGGTCAGGCCCCTCAGGGAGGAAAGCAATTGTCCATCACGCCTTGGAGGGATGATACATTAGTGCACGGAGGTAGTATGTGCTATTCAGAAGGCTGTGGTGGTTCATCCATTAGACTAATGTGTTCTTTTCCACTCAATGGCCGATCCTTCCAATGCCCCGATGACAGCTTTTGTCATAGGCACGTCTCTTTTCAACTCTGTTGCTTATGCAAAGTAATGAGTTAAGCCCCCTCTAGCAGACCAAAAGGAGTCATGCTCCTTTGTATCATTCCCTATTTCAATGCTCTGTACTCCGATAACGAAGATAAAAGATTGGAAATTAATAATCATGTAGCTCTCCCAGGTTTATCCTTTTGACTTCTGAAGCCTCTTTGGCTGTGAGGCCACCGACATGGTGGCAGATTAAAGTGCTTTTTAATATTTTAGTTTCAAGAACGAACACACTAGGCCACACGGACCGGTTTCATGTTGGACAATATTTTGCCGAGCGGTCTTTACGGTTTGGCGGATAAACACAACATAATAAAAATATACAATCTGCATTGTAAGATTCTCCTACCAGGACCTAACTGTTAACTTTGGCAACACCGTGATAACGCCGACCTTGACTGCTAAGAACCTTGGTGTGACGCTTGACCGCCAACTCTCCCGGAATCGAAACATTACAACGACATCCCGATGCTGTAGATACATGCTCTACAAGGTCAGGAGAATACGACCCCTTCTCACTCAGAAGGAGGCGCAGGTACTGATTCAGGCTCTCGCCATCTCCCGCCTGGACTACTGTAACTCTCTCCTGGCAGGTCTCCCTGCTGCCGCCATTCGACCTCTGCAGCTCCTCCAGAATACAGCAGCTCGCCTGGTCTTTAACCTTCCTAAATTCTCCCACACTCCGCTCTGTTTAATGGCTACCGGTGGCTCCCCGCATCCACTTCAAAACATTGGTGCTCACGTACCGTGCTGTAAATGGATCAGGTCCAGTCTACATCAGGACATGGTCGAACCCTACATTCCAACCCGCATACTCCGCTCTGCATCTGCCAAACTGCTTGATCCTCCTTCACTGAGAGCAAAACACTCGACTAGACCACGACTCTTTGCTGTCCTGGATCCTAAACGGTGGAACGGTGGAACTCTCTGATGACATCAGGACCGCAGAGCGCCTCTACATCTTCCACCGCAAACTAAAGACACACCTCTTTAGACTCTACCTTGACTAAAAACACCAAATTGTAGCCCTTACATTGGTTATATGTAAGAGCAATTATATGTACATAGTCCAAGCCCTATGATTGAAATGGACTTGTAAGTCGCTTTGCATTAAAGGGAGAGATAAATTGGGAGAGAATGCGGTGCGGATTATTCTTGCTGTGCGGATGGGATTCTTAATGGCCAAAGGACCTGTAACCGTCCGCGGCCCGGCAGTTGGCGACCACTGCACCAGGCGATTTAACGATTTAAAAAATCTGATGAATCGAAAATTATTCCAGGGTTTTGGGACTTCACAGAAACCATTCCAAGAATCACGATTCGAAATTAGATCCCAGCTGGTGTACGGGTCACACCTGTAAAGTAATTTGCACTGAAGGATCATTTTGGCTGATCTGGAAACCCCCGTGATTGTCAGGTAGGGATAACCTGGGCCCAGATCTGCCAAGGTACCCTGTATGCCATCATAATTTGCACCACAAATATACTATTATACGCTGAAAAAACATGGTTGAAACAGATTTGATTATTTGAGTACTTGAATCATTTTTGTTTAAACTAAAATAAAAACAAAGTTAATTCCAGCACACGTAAGTGGCTCAATAACAGAGAGGAATGAGCCTGGTGCGGGAAGAATGACTACCGATGTGCAAGACAAAACAGCAAAGAACAATCATAATTTACAGTCACTCATTGCATTCAACCCATAGCTGAGTTAACAGTGAGTAATCTGATTCTGCATTGGTTTATATTCCAGTGGAAGCGTCTTCTAACATTATCCAGTGGCTGCGTCAGTGGCATCTGCCACAGCAGCATATGCCAAACAGCTGTCAGCGCTCTAGAGCACGTGGTGATTAGCCACGCTAAGCACAGACATCACACATGAAAGGATGCAGGTGAGAATATACAGTTCGCTCTGGATTTTCTAGGGGAAAAACGTGCGACGAAACGGTCATAAATATGAACTATTGAGGCAGATTACGCACTTGGAGGATAAAGTAATTTGGTCACAGCAGGAGAACTGCTTGCGTTGCCATTTTACATCTACCATAAAATAAGCTATCAAAAAACAAATTGGACAACCAATTTAGATCTGAAAAGCACACAACGGTGAGGCACACTACCTGTACCTTTCCACCTTCCCACCCTCACATACACACAGGCAGACAGTGGAGAAGCTACAGTGTGCCTCAACTCCATATCTCCATTCTATAGCCCAGTAGAGTGGGATAGCCCACTTTAGATTGTCTTTTGATAGTGAGGTGTGTTCACCTTTTTGTCCCTAACGACTCCCTGACCGCTCTCTGTCAGTTTGTCCAATCTAAATCAATGATGCTACATTTTCATTTGAAAATGTAACAGCATGTATTAAACAAGATATTGCTGCAATTTATGCTTCAGGCATTGGAGAGGCATCTGATGTTTGCTTGCGTGCGTGCGTGTTTGTCTAATGGCGTGTGCGTGTGTGTGGGGGGGGGGGAGAAGAAACAGCTGAGACTAATTTGTCAGATACCTGACAGCTGGAGGAAAAGTACCACGCCCGATAACCCAAGAGCTTCGCTGTGTAATAGACCTCACGCACTGTGTGTGTGTGTGTCTGAGTGTGTATTCTGTGTCTGGAATTTATGGCCATGTTTTTCACAGGTTTTTGGGTTGAGAAAAAATGAAATGCTTTTTATTTCGGGCGCGTCTCTTCAAAGGCTCCGGAGTTGAAAGGATCTTTCAGCCAAAAGAAGAAAAGCAGCACCATGGATACTTTTGTTGTCCTGGTGAAATAGATGTTTGAATGGATAAGTGTAAATTCAGCGATGTTAAATCTAGTTGAAAATAGTTTGAATACATCATTATTAGTATTATGGTGTTAATTATCCAGCATTATTGACAGCAACACCGCCAACTGGCAGTGTTGCTGACTTCAAATGTCGGGAATGGCCTGTTGTGCACAGTGTAAGTGTGAAATGAAATCATTGACATCAATAATATTATCAATAATCGCTCAGATAATTCACTAAATAAATAAGCTCTAAAAACGGATTACCATAGTAACCAAACTACAAATCAAGCCTCATAATTGCTATTCACTCATTAAGAGCAAGGAATTGAAGGTTTGACACTGTTTCCAGAATTTTATAAGGAATTGCGTTTTAACCTCCTTGTATGTAACATCCCCAGGGCCTCCCCATAGATTTAAATCAAAAGACGTTTATTCTATAGACATAAAAGCTAGAGCAAAACCCAAGGCGGTCACAAATTGAATCCTAAACACAGACATTCAATTAAATACAGTCTCCGGGAGGTTAAATCGCACAGCCTATGCCCCCATGTCCAGTTTGCCTGCAAAAGAGACTCTTGAAAATCTCAGTTCTGTGTACATATTTTGGCATAATTGTGCCGTTTTGTCCACATGTCGGTACATTCAGCTCAGGGATTGGCTGAGATCTGGCGAAAACAAAACCCCCTACCTGATATCTAGTATTCTGCCCATCACCACCTCCTTTACTGTTGATTAAACACATTCCATTTTCTTCACAATTTGTGTAAACACATTAAAACATCAAGTAGATATGTCTAGAACTTGCTCGGCGCCGCTGGCTCCCTCATTTCGTGACATTTCGTACACTGATGCTCACGCAGAAATCCTCCATGATACTGAGTCATACACCATCTGAAGAATGTTGAAAACGGAAATGAATAAAAAGTTACTCCCACTTCTTGGAGGAATGTGAGCAGCTTGTCAGCAGCCTCCACATCCAATGCTAGACAGCCGGTCCAGCTAGCTTACAACACAGGTGTTATACGACTACAATATTTGTGTCTACATATCAGACCGCTTTTTTTCCTTCCCTTGTCTATTCAATACCAAGAGTCTGCTGCACGCCTCCATCTAATGAATAAACATTGCAAAAGTGGGAAAGTCGGTCCGCCCACTTTCTGGCGCATAAAGGCCAAGCCAGATCTCGCTGGGATGCGTGAAGGTGGCGGCACCCAGACGCACAAAACTCCTCACCTTATCGAAAAGGACCGTCTCCAAACCCACAGCTGACTTTTCAGTGTCAGAGACTTTGTGTCTTGCATTCAGGTGACTTTTAAAGAACCAAAATGGCTAAACGACTAGTAGACAGCAACAGAAATGCCAATTTTTTTGACTGCCTTAATACATAGTCTGTCTTTGATTAAGCCTTATACACATACACTCACCAGCCACTTTATTAGGTACACCTTGCTAGTACTGGTTGGATCCCCTTTAGCCTTCAGAACTGCCTTAATCCTTCGTAGCATAGATTCAACAAGGTACTGGAAACATTCCTCAGAGAGTTTGGTCCATATTGACATGATAGCATCACGCAGTTGCTGCAGATTTGTCGGCTGCACATCCATGATGCAAATCTCCCGTTCCACCACATCCCAAAGGTGCTCTATTGGATTGAGATCTGGTGACTGTGGAGGTCATTTGTGTACAGTGAACTCATTGCCATGTTCAAGAAACCAGTCTGAGATGATTGGCGCCTTATGACATGGCGTGTTATCCTGCTGGAAGTACCCATCAGAAGATGGGTACACTGTAGTCATAAAGGGATGGACATGGTCAGCAACACAACTCAGGTAGGCTGTGGCGTTGACACGATGCACAATTGGTACTAAAGGGCCCAAAGTGTGCCAAGAAAATATCTCCCACACCATTGCACCACCAGCCGGAATCGTTGATACAAGGCAGGATGGATCCATGCTTTCATGTTGTTTACGACAAATTCTGACCCGACCATCCGAATGTCGCAGCAGAAATCGAAACTCATCAGACCAGGCAACCTTTTTCCAATCTTCTATTGTCCAATTTTGGTGAGCCTGTGCAAATTGTAGCCTCGGTTTCCTGTTCTTAGCTGACAGGAGTGGCACCCGGTGTGGTCTTCTGCTGCTGTAGCACATCCGCCTCAAAGTTCCACGTGTTGTGCGTTCAGAGATGCTCTTCTGCATACCTCGGTTGTAACGAGTGGTTATTTGAGTTACTGTTGCCTTTCTATCAGCTCGAACCAGTCTGACCATTCTCCTCTGACCTCTGGCATCAACAAGGCCTTTGCGCCCACAGAACTACCGCTCACTGAATATTTTCTCTTTTTCGGACCATTCTCTGTAAACCCTAGAGATGGTTGAGCGTGAAAATCCCAGTAGACCAGCAGTTTCTGAAATTCTCAGAGCAGCCCGTCTGGCACCAACAACCATGCCACGTTCAAAGTCACTTAAATCACCTTTCTTCCCCATTCTGATGCTCTGTTTGAACTGCAGCATATCCTCTTGACCAAGTCTACATGCCTAAATGCATTGAGTTGCTGCCATGTGATTGGCTGATTAGAAATTTGCGTTAACAAAGAGTTGGACAGGTGTACCTAATAAAGTGGCCGGTGAGTGTATATTTCAAAAGCAGCGATGAAACCCTCTTTTTTATGTTAACAGGAAATAACTGTAAACTGTGGGTTGCAATTGTTATCTTATTACAGCTATTCCATTCAAAACACCTACCAGCCATTTCTGTTTCTCCAGAAACATAACAACTCCCTCAATGTTTGTGGTCTATTGTCTGCATGTTATTCATTGGGTTTCTATTTTTTTTTTTTTCCGGGTTGAAGCTTGGCTGAATTCTCCACCCAACGATTTCTTATCGAAGATTCATAAATGCACCGATGAGGTCATTGATGAGGACTTCATCAGATTACAAAGCGTGCCGACTTTGAACTCTCAGAATGGAAGCTGAGATGACGCTTGAGAGGCAGAGGTTTTTACAGCAGCAGTCAGTGTCCTTTTGTGTATGTGTGTGTGTGTGTGTGTGTGTGTGTGTTTGTGCCAGCTGGGTGGAAGAGCATGATTATCACACTCTGTATTTATTCTCCCTCTACCGTCTGTGTTTGCTGTAGCCTTAGCCTTCGCTGTAGCCTCCTTGCTCCAGCGTGCTCACAATGGTTACTGATTTAAAAATGGTGCACAGACCTGTTTTGTTTCACGTCTGTTCAAAGCGACTAAACAGTTTTCCCAGCGCTTTGTTCGCCGCCGCCAATGACCAACGTTCATCCCTACCAACTAAAATCAGCTCAAATTAGCAGAGAGCTGGATGTATGTATGCAGAAGATGCAGAGCAATATTCATCTCCCACCCACGGTGGGGGCGTGGGAGGAGGGAGGAGGAGGAGGAGGAGGAGGAGGAGGAGGAGGAGGAGGAGGAGGAGGAGGAGGAGGAGGAGGAGGAGGAGGAGGAGGAGGAGGAGGAGGAGGAGGAGGAGTCGAGACAACAGCCATTTTGTGGGCAAAATGTGGCTGTACAATATATGTAATCTATGTTGTTGTGTGAAGCACGTTTAAAAAGAAATCTATTAATAAAGCCAACAGTTTCAACTGAAAACTCGAGATGGCATACCTTTTGGTTTCTTGTGTGTTTTTATTCGGACTGCAAAGGAGGGGGAGGATGACTTTTTGCACAGCCTTCTTGTGCTAGTTGTTCCTCAACATCGGGGCTGGTTCCCAGCCTGAAGTTTCTTTTTATTTGCAAAGTTGTTACATTTTTACAGCTTGCAATTACCTTTGTCTGAGGAAAAAAAGTACACACATGTCATTCAGGAGATGAATCTCAGCCCTCGGCTGTGCATTTACACTCACAGGTTCCACTTTATCCTGACAGAAACAAATGATTGGAACTACTTTGTCTACCAGGACAGAGTAATTACACTTTTTATTGTGTGGATGCCATTTTTGGAGCAGAGGCCAACAAATCACCAACAGGCAGTTCGAGGACAAAGACTGGGGCAGCTGGAGTTTAAGGTCAAGTTTAAGAAATGGATTGAAATTATTGTTGAGAGTGCTCACGGGTACAGAGATACAAGGTTGAGGGTGTGAGGTCGGTTCGTAATGAGCTTTATTTCACACACTTTTTTATCACTCTCCTGGTGTCCAGCCTCCTCGTCAGGCTGATTCTCCCCCTCTTCCTGCCGGGTCGCCTCATGGCAGGGGTCGGCAACCCAAAATGTTGAAAGAGCCATATTGGACCAAAATAACAAATATGTCTGGAGCCGCAAAAAAAATAAAAGCCTTATAGAAGCATTTTATTGAAGGCAAGACATGTTGTATGTATCTATAGTAGCTATATTATCCTACTATCGAAATGAGTAAGTTAACTACAAATACATAATGAGCCTTCATGATTAAATGTTTATTTTTCCTGCAGTGCATCCTGTAGAGAATGACGCACCACATGACTACTCTGTTGTGCGATGCCGCCTCAAGTTTAACTTCATTACAATATTAATGAATTATGTTTCATTGCTTTGATGAAATTAAAGAAATGCAATAAACGTTATTCTCGCTACAGAGCAAACATTCAGGCAATCCTTCCGCATTGGCAATGAATGCAAATGATTCGGTCCAAGAAACGTTGAATCCTTTTGTTCTCCTCAGTTATTTTTCTCTTTTTCCCTTTGGGATCCATGGCCCATCACACAGCCGCCGGTTTGTTTACAACAGCCACCTGCCTGGCATCCCGCCTTACTGATATAAACGTGTGTATGACGTATGACGTAAATCTTCGTTGACAGAAATGTTGAAATTTAATATTTATTCTACACATTTTTACAGCATTGAAAAACGTTAATAATGTTTGTGTCACGTTTGTTTTCCTACAGAAACCATATTTAAACAGAAAATATATTGCTCTCCCCCATCTTTTTCCATTTTCAAACATTTTTGAAAAAGCTTCAGGGAGCCACTAGGGCGGCGCTAAAGAGCTGCATGCGGCTCTAGAGCCGCGGGTTGCCGACCCCTGCCCTATGGAGACGAACGAGACCATTCATTCTTTACTGCTGAGGTCAACTCCGCCTCCACCTGCCACGGTTCCCTGAGCCACTCTCCCTCTCCGTCCCCAGTGCAGCCGAGCCAAACCACTCGGCCGCCACCTAGCCGTTCCACATACGTCATATTAGGGGCCTACACTCCCTTGTGTGTCCACAAGGTGAACGATCCATGATGGGATGCAGATTTTAAGATCTAGGTTAAGGGCTTAGGTTAGGCAAGAATTTTGAATGCGGTCGAAGTGTCGTGACAGGTAGGATCCGTCCCTGGATGCGGGAAATAGACTTTAGCAAGAGGAAAATCCAATTAAAGTGCATGAAATTGACTCAACAAACATCCAGCACTGGGACTATGTTCCCCAAAGCTTGTACCATTCCTCACCGTACAAATGAATGTTTTTTATACTGTGGTTATAGTATTACATATTACATATATCATACATATTTTACTTTGGATTTATATTTTCTGCTGTCACACTGACGTGTTTTTGAGGTAATAAATGAAGAGAGAAGACATCGGGTCAATCATGTGTGAAGCACCTTGAATATCATTTCACGTGTTTTGAGATTCATGGGTTGATTAAAGCGATTTACTCACGACTCCTCTGAGCAGCTGCTCTGATCTTCCTTTAGACAAAAAACTGTTTGAACTGAGTGTGACGAGGAACGTCGTCCTGCTGATGATCAAGAGATTATCAGTGTATTATTCAGTGTATTTGACATTATTGAATTGTATTTTTCATGTTCTATTTTTAAAAGCGTTGTAATCACACATCTACCGCTCGTCCTATTTACGTCCTATTTTTATATATATATGTATATATATATAACAATTAATAACACATGATGTGATGTACAGCATTTATTCTATTTCATTACAAACATATTAAAGAAAAAACATCAGCGCTATTAGCAATTCAAATCAATTTATTTAAAGTTCTATTCTTTCATTCTTTTTATTCTCAGGAATTCAGACCTTGTTTTCAACACTTTATAGCCTGTATTTTTCAGCAACGGAACAACAAAAAAACAATGTTTTCAATGATATTCACAATTGTGCGCTTCGATTTCACAGAAAAAAACGTTCAAATTGTGGAGGTTTTTCTTCCCTCATGGCGTCACCTCTACACGAGTTTACAAGCGGCTTCCTGTCTACCACAACCTGACTTCTGTAACACCAAGTTTCACAAGGTCCTTCATTCACTTGTCGCGCATCTGAGCCTCCGTGAAGAGGCGTGCCGCCTGAATCGGCACACAGCATCCCTTTCCTCCTCTTCCTCCTCCTCCTCCTCCTCTTCCACAAAGCCATGATGGTTATAATCAAAACAGTTCTACGTCCGCATCGCCCCCCGTCCATACTCCTCCCCGACCTCGAAAGCGCCAAACATCAGAGGGCAGCCGGGATTTTTCTCCATCCCCATAACACAAAATTGCTGTGACTTTAATGGCGGATGCGAGCAGGAACTCTGGTGTTGTTGTGCAAAGGGCGCGTTCATCGGATAATGAGCCATTAGAGAAACACTGACGCCTCCAACGGGAGCGGCTGCACAATCGTAATGCGGTCCCAACTCTCCAGTAATAAGACATCCAAAAGCTTCAAAGAGCGCCCTGACATTATTTTCAAAGTTTACTTTTCTGGCTCAAACCAATAATTGCTGAGAAGTGGGAGGGACCTGGGAGGAGGAGGTGGGAGGGCCGTGGCCTGATTAGAGGCTATATGAGGGGATTGAATTACAGTGAGTCCGACTGGCCGCCTACAATGAAACGCCATCACTCAGAAGCTCTGTTGTTGTTGCCGTACATCCATAGCATTTGTCAAAGAACCTTTGATTCCCTCAAGCTGTTTTGGGCAATGAACCAAAAACCTCTGACTTGTGGTCGCAGTGAACCCGAGGTGACCTCCGTTCAGCGAGGAAGTGGCACCACGGAGTTGTTACAATTAACAACTGTTGTTCTCAGAGTGTAAACTAATGGAACGGACCGTTTCGATGAGTTTGTGGAAAACAGGTCCGAGGCAGGCAGAGGCAAGGAGAAAGTCTCGATTATGACCTTTGACCCCTGCCCGTTCGTAGAAGCCACATGTTCGGCGACTTCCAGACTGATGAAGAGGAAATGTTGGAAAAGCAACAGTGAATAATGGATGAAGAGACGCAGTAAAAAAAAGTCTTGGCAGCCCGCTAACCTTCCATCACGTCCTCAGATCAATAAACAAAACATTAAAACACTTTTGAGCACCAGATACATAGTTTGTTCTGCAGCAGTAGACCGCACCTTCATTCGCAAACGGGGAAACCTGGAGATGCATCCAAATGATCCTGAGGCCCAGACGTCACATACAAATGTTTTTATTACATCTTTTAACAGAATGAAAAACTTACTCTTAATCAAATATTAGTATATTAAACATTTTTAAACAGAAAAAAAAGAACCGTCACTACAGCGGCTAATTGACTAAATGACCGGTCGCTCCCCTGCAACCAGCAGCCAACTGCACATCCTGCCTCGGCTCGTGTGTGTGAGCTGCACGGCGATCAGCGAGCACGGCCCGCCGCAGAGATCAATCAACTGTCGGCGTTTCTGCAATTTGGCAATTTAATGAGGTCAGCGTAATGACATCATTCAGGAGGGGGGAGAAAAAGGCATCGGTCAGAGCGGAGAACAGGAAACGGGGGTCTAAGCCCAAATCAATAAAAAACTTTAAATTTCAGTTTTTTTTTTTTTTTTAAACGTATGACAAGTAATTTAAAAGAATCAGAGTTATAAATAGAATCACAAATCACAAAACTATAAAAAAAAAGATTTAAAAAAAAGTTTACAGCAATACAATGCAAGTTGGCAGTAACCACAGTTGTTGGTTATTTCAACATGGTAAAACATACAAAAAGTACAAAAGGAGGTTTTTCCTGCACTTGCACTCTGGATGGATTCAACCGAACCAGATCAAGAAGCGGCTCCAGACTGTAGTTATTTATTTTCATTTCTATTCCTTTTTCGTCAGAACATTCAACTTGAAACACCTTTGCTATCCAGCTGTGACACTTCTGTTACTCGTGTAAACTGGTTCCTGTAATGGTCCTTTGCAAGCCTGCTCGCACTCCAAAGGTTTCATCCATGCTCTGAGCAGGAATACTTAGAGACTGTACTTGTAACTTATAGGAACAGCAAACAAAAGCTTTGAACCTCACGAGCTGGGTGATGACGTCTACAAGCGCATTGTCTTAGTCAAAAAAGAAATGAACAGAACTATGAATCTCTTCAATGCCACTCGGGATTTGAGGTCGTGAAGAGGAGGCGATCGCCTCACGATGAGTTCCTGCAAGGAGTTACAGGAAGTGGCGACTTCACCAGACGTGTTTTCAAATAGACACAAATGGCAAAATTTCCCTACTTAGTTGTGAAGGATCCAAGTCAAAAAAAAGAAACTAAATCTTAGTGTCCCAGCCATGTCCGTTATGTGTGGGGCACAGCGAGCTGGGGGAGGGATCCGTGGCAGCAGCAGCAGCAGCACCATCAGTACCGTCGCTACCTGGATGCATCGGGGAGGAGTCTCTTAAACCAGCCGCCCACGGCCACGTCCACCCGCATCACCAACGTGACCCCGATCAGTAGGGCCGCGCTGCTCACCAGGAACCCCGAGGCCTCGAACATGAGCCTGCAAGAAGGACACACAGGGCTCTGTGACTCAGTGTACCTCCAAAACCAGGACGTCTCCCTCCCAACCGGCTGCATAAGATCAGTATTTTCATTGTTCCTTTACTCAATGTTTCAAAGAAATGTCAAACTTGAATTATAAGCTAGGCATTTAAGATTAGCAGGTGGAACGATGCACATCTCAGTCTCATGTGTTAGCGGCCCTTAGAGGCACTTACTTGGGCGCGAACACCTTCCACACCATTAGGTGTCTCCTGAGGATGGCAGCGGCACACACCGACGCAAAGACCTGAGAAAGTGATGCAAAGGGGGGGGGGGGGGGTTGTCGTTGTGATAAGGAAACACAATGGAACGGGGCCGAGCAAACCGGAGGCCGGCGTACCTGCGCTCCGAGGACAAAGAGGTAGCGCGTGGAGAGCTGCAGCAGCGCCGAGCTGAACTGCTGGGGTTTTTCCCTCAGCCTCATCTCCATCACGCCGTCCTCGCCCTCCTCGCCGCAGGCGGATCCTGGCCGGCCCCCGCGCACCTCACACACCAGGGGCCAGAACAGCAGCAACGGGCATCCGGCTGGCGACAAAGACGCTCACATGGATCAACAGTTCCATCTCCTGCAGCGACATATAGTGTATTCTAATCTATCTACCAGAGAACAGGATGTGTGAGGCAAACGTGTTGAGGGTGACCAGGGAGGCGGGCAGCACGGTGCCTGTGTGTCCGTCGGGGAATCCCACGAAGGCGGCGCCCCACTGGATGGAGGGGAAGGTGGGGAGGTGACCTGTGGCGTGGAAGAACTGAGTGGCAGCGAGCGACCACAGCACCACTGGAGTCCAGGGCACATCAAAGCCACCTGAGAGGGGGCAGGGAGGGGGGATGAGTCACAGAGTACGAACAGAGCACCAAACGGGAAAACAAGAGGAGCATCTCACCGGAACCCGGCCCGTGCAGGCCGCTGAGCGTGGTGGAGGAGGCGTGGATGTGCAGCAGCGCCCCCATCTGGAGCAGCAGCAGGAGGAAGGACAGGGCCATGCCCTCCGGGTGCAGCAGCAGGAGTCCCATCCCCAGCAGGCCACAGAAGAGCACCAAAGGGGCCGAGTAGACCGTCCCCAGCCCGTAGGCCTCCACCGCGGGCCGCCCGCCCGCCTCGCCGCCCGCGCTCAGCTCTCCGTCGTTGAGGGAGCGACGCATGCGCTGGTAGATCTGCGGGATGAGATGGTGCAGCTCGGCTTGGGGGCTGATGCCCGTGCTGGCCCGGTAGCGCGGCGGCAGAGATGGACCTCGAGCCGAGGCCTGCGCTTTGGTCTTTGTGTACACGGTGAGGGGGTCGAGCCAGATCAGAGCCAGACCCAAACCCAGGAGGCAGAAGGCCGCCCTGGGGAGGGCCAGCTGGGCCACGGCGATCAGCTCGGCCAGATTCCTGAAGCTGTCCTCCGGGGTGGCGCTGACGGCCCAGTACAGCGCCAGGCACGCGGGCAGCAGCAGGAGGACCCAGCGCGCCGCGAACACCGCCCCGCTCGCCGAGTTGAGGTTGCCGTAGTGGCACAGGCAGCGACGCAGCAGATACGTCCACAGGGCGAGGGCGCAGACCGAGAGGACGTAGTGGAGGTTCTTCAGCCGGCTGTCCTGCAGCCGCGCGAGCGGGGAGAGGAACGGAGACGGCTGGCAGGAGCCCTGCTCCTCCCGGCAGGCGTGGAAGGAGAGGGAGAGGTACAGGCTGCCGACGAGGAGCCCCAGGCAGGCGAGGAGGGTGCCGCTTTCCTTCCTCACGGTGGACGGGGACAGGGCCGGGGGCGGCAGGATCCCCGCCGCCTTCAGGGGGTCGTGGCTGGGGGGCAGGAGCAGGCCGTCCCAGTTGAGACGGATGGGAATATAGAGGGCCAAAGAGAGCACCAGGAAGGTCACGGCACGGCCCTCGGCGATCACGTAGCTGTCTGAGAGCAGGGAGGCGCAGCGGAGAAGCGGCACCAGGAGCGGGGGGGAGAGGAGGCGTCGCGGGGTCAGCCAGGCGGACGCCGGGCCCATCTTTTCGCCGCCGGTGATCCCCGATTGGCGAGCCCTCCAGAGGAAGAGCAGCTCCGAGCTGAGGGTGGCAGCGGCCAGGCACCAGGCCACCTCCACGTAGCCGCGCACACTGAGCTGACCTGCAGCCGCGCACCCCCCCGCCACTAGTGCCGCGGCAACTGGGGCCCGCAGTCCGGGCCCGTCCTCCCTGATCAGCGCGACGGACAGCTCGGACAGGACGAAACACGTCAGGCAGGCGAACGCCAGGATGGCGAGGCCCGCCGCCATCTTGAGCGGGTTGAACTGAGCCCAGGTGGCTCGGCAGGTGTCCCTCACAGATGTGAGGTAGGCCTGCAGCGAGGCGGCCAGCTGCGGGGAGGGGGGTAGACCATGCTGAACCGTGGCGAGGTACTCGGAAGACAGGCGGGAGAAGTCGGCCTTCAGCTGAGAGAGTCTCTCCGGTTGGATGTCTTTGGCCATGCCGGAGTACGTCTCCAGGAAACGGTTAACCTTCAGCGACAGAACAGTCAAAAAAAAGGAGTAATGAAACAAACACACACACACACACACACACACACACTTTCCTGTGTGGTGACGGTTTTTAACTGAGCATTCTACCTACCTGTTTCGCATTGATCCACAGCGCCTCTAGCTGGCTGAGACCTCCTACTGCACCCTCCGTCTGCCCGTGAGGAGGGAACACGGGCAGGAGAACCTGCCCCACGCTGCTGTACGGGATGGGAACTCCCAGCAGCAGAGCTAGGGTGGGGACCAGGTCCGTCTGGGGCACCACGTCCGGTTCGCTCTACAGACAAGAGGAAGAGAAAAAGATGACTACACTCTTTATCTGTGATTTGGAGGTTTGTTTTGGTATTCCAACACAACCATAATGTGAAGAAAGGAAGATCCCAGTAAGTCATTTGAACGCAATTGAAGAAAAAAATGTATTAAGGAATAAAACCCTTTAATAGCTGCAGGACCTCACTGGTCTGCTATGACTAGCAGCTCGTAGAAGCAAACTTTAAACCGAAGTCTGTCCGACATTTACGATGTGTTGTGAAAAAAAATTAAGGAGAAAAGATATCAAATCTGGGCTCTTCATTTAAAAAGCTCATTTGAAAGAATCTTGGGAAACTCAATGCCTTCATCTTGCATTTACCACATATGACCACATGGTGGTGCTCGTAAGCAAATGTTACTTAGCATTGGCAACGCTGCCTTTGCTGCTGCTTGGGAACCAGCAGAAAACGCAATTTATTTCTATCAGTACCAGATTTTCTCCCAGTGGTGAATGGAGAGTAACTTATCTAACTTTCATACGTTACCTGAGAAATATATGAGAATGATGAATGTTGTAATAAAATAGACTAAACTGCCTATGACTGCAGTTGATACGCGAGCATCAATAAAGCTACAGGAGACATTTTGGATTGACCGCTAAATGTTTGCGTATTCCTTTACTGTGAGCAGATTATGACCAAATAACTGCACTCCAGCAGTCACCTCCCCCTGCAGTGGATTTTAATCGTGGGACTAGTTTGAATAAGAGAGTGCCTCCGTATTTAATCATCCCTCTTCTCTTTGCAGCAGTGGTATCTCCTGCAGAACCCACGACATTCCACTATTAATGATGCGACGCTTCGATTCCACACTGCTTACGCAACTCAGAGGCAAAGTTTACTTTTCCAGAACCTGGGACACTTTTATCCACAAAAAGGCCAAAGTAACCTGTCAGCCTCCAATAAGGGAGTTAATGGAAGTGTGCGGCCACCCTGAAAACTACTCAGTGTTCTTCAATGACTCGGAATTACCAGCTAGTTAACAAATTACCAACGCTTTTGCAGAACCGGTTTTGAAGCATTTGTATGTAGCTTAGGTTTAAATGAACTAACATTGAATTAATGTCCTCTTAATGGCACAAAAGTGTTTTCCAAGTTCTTCTCATCGAGTCGCAATGTCCCAATGCATGTCCCATGTCCCCCACGTTCAGACCAACTGAGGAGAAGACTTCCTAGTCTACCACCGACCTGAGTTGGCGCTGCAGGGAACAGAGGCGAGGGGCTGTAGAGGAAGATGGCGGCGTCCGTCTCCTTCTGACTCTCCCCGCCGTGGTCTCCGGTGTCGGTCATGCCGTGGTCCCCCATCACCACCAGCAGCGTGTCATTTTGCAGGCGGTCCATCACAGACCTGCGGGGGAGAGGAGGAGGGGAGCATGGTCCTGCATCAAGATCTCACAATGTCTCTGCATCCGTTGATTAATAACTCTCCGGCTCAGCGCGTTAGAAGAACAGTGTTGCCAAGAAACCGAAGGCACTCTGTCGCCGCACGCAGCGACGCCTTCCAGTCTGACCTGATGACGCCGTTCATCTGGGTGAGCTTGTCGGCCATGGCCGGGTGGTCGGGACCGAACCGGTGACCGCAGTGGTCCACGCCGAGGAAGTGGGCGACCAGGACGTCCCACTCGTCACCGACCACTGTCCAACGGAAGAAGAAAGGAGAAGGGACAGAGGGCGAGACGTGAGGCAGGACCACGGAACGGGGACGGTGCACAGGCGGGGGCGTGAACACGTACTGGTGGTGTAGAGGTGCTGGAGGATGCCGTTGTCCACCGTGTGCAGGTCCTTGACGTTGAAGGAAGGGAAGGGGAGCGAGCGGTGGAACTTCTTCGGGAAAAGGTTTTCCCAAGTGTCATCGCCCATGAACACCACCCGTTTGCCTGTGGAAGGAAGAAAAACAACGTCATCATCATCAGAAGAACAGAAATAATTATTTAGTAGAAATTTGAAATAAAAAACCTACAGGTTTGATTATATGTCATTGATCCTGCTCAAAGCTGCCTTTAACAGTTCCACCAGCTGTTCATATGGCTTCTGTTGTTTTGTCTGCATGTTTACATCAGCTAGTATTTCATTCTTGATTTTCTATATATTTTGAAACCAAAACGTCCCCCTATCGTTTCAAACCTTCCAGGTGTTGTTTAGAGCAGCTCTGGCGAGGACTATGTGGAACTACCGTGGAACCACTCACCCACTTGCCCGAACTGGTGGATGAGGTTGTCCTCCAGGATGGCACTGGACGCGAAGTTGTTGCCCACGTCCACGAAGGTGGGCAGGGAGCCGGTGGTGAAGCCCTTGATCCTCTGCATGGTGGTCGTGGGCGGGTCCGCGCGGAACGGGTACAGGCGGCTGTGCGCGGGCATGGAGGACACAGTCTCCTCCAGCACCGGCAGCTTGTTCTCGTAAGGTCGCGGCGCGACGTTGTCCGGATCGAACCAGGCAAAATCGATCTTAAGGGCGTCGACGATGAGGAGGACGGCCCGGCGGAAACGCGGCCGGACGCGGCAGAAGTCCGCCGGCTCCTGCCCGGGCTGCAGCACGTCTCCGCAGGTGCTGGTGCGGTTCACCTCCAGCCTCACCAGCAGGAAGCCGCCGACGAATAGGTAAATGCCCGCGGAGTAGAGCGCGCACACCCAGAGGAGCAGCCACAGCACCGGCAGCCTCTTCATGCTACCCGGACGGGACACAATGAGCAGGTTAAAAAATAATACACCACGAGCACACTCGTTTTACGCAGGGTACAGAAAAAGTAAAATAAACCAGGCGGCCGCGGCAGTGATGTGGAAAAAGATGACCTCAAAATGTCACTTTGACCCACGCGCCGTTGAGACATTAACGGTGGTGCGAACCAGCTGACGTTAACGTTAAGAGAGGGCACGGCGGACAAGTTAACGGCTGTTAGCCGCGACTAGCTAGTCTCGCGCTCGTCACTGACCTTGTAGCAGTCGGGTCTTCGTCCTCTCGCGGCCGCACGGAGGCGGGGTGTGTGCGCGCTAACAACACCGGGGGCCCAGGTGTCTCAGGTACACGGACAACAGCGCGACCCCTCCCTCACCTTCATATGGGACTCCTGTCCGATGAGGTTAGGTGGATGGTGACAGCTAGGAACTGCAGCGCGCATGCAATGCGGCGGAAATACAGGGGGGCGGCTTTCGGTGTAACACTAAATGGATTTGCATTTTTTTGCCCTAAACTCGGACTAACAGAGACAACGTTGTCACGGATACATAGTGTCTCATGGAACGTTTTCAAAGTTCAGTTGTTATTGGTTAAATAACTAATTGGTGGTATCGATTTATAAGGCAATAAAGAGCCTAAGTTAGACGACAGGCTTCCATACCGCCTGTGAGGCAAAGACGAGGGGGGCAATAACCCGTTAAGGGCGAAAACAAGCAGTCGCAAGCATGTCACGCTACGTCACGCTCCAGGCAAGGAACCAAAAACTCCTTCATTAATAGAACATACATTAATCTGTGCATTCTGAGATATGTTGTTGAAGAGTGCGTTAGAAATAAAATGTATTATTATTAGAGCTATTAAATACAAAGTAATCATAATTGCTCACGGACAGCTTATCATAAGAACGTAGTGTTTACTGATCCTGCATGTTTGTCATTTAGTACTTCATTAAACACTGGAAATCAAGAGTTCAAGTTTAAGGTGTATTTGGTATTGTAGTGGTAGTGTACACGTATCCTCTTATTCGCTCTGCGTAAGAATGAAGAATAAAAGAAAATGGATTTAACACCAATTAATTTGCCTTTGCTAACCCTTCCATACTTCCAACAGAATTGAGAGGGAATTTCTTTATGCATTTGTTGACACATAGAAGTCATCACCTTTTTTATTATTCTTTTATTCATGAAGAGTTAACTGAAACTAAACACAGACTAAATACATGAAGGTGGACTTTAAAATCCATCAGTCTTTCTTGACATAAATAGAGGTTACCTTCATGATAATCCCAAATGACATACACGGCCAATTCATGCTTGTCAAAACCTGAGAGCGCTGTTGACGATGACAAACCTGCTGTCTTTGCACAGTCATGACATTTAATAAATACATATTCATGATAAGACACAGGAGTTGAATGGTGGTAAGGAAAGGAACATTTTTCCCAAATGGCTGACCTTTAACAAGAGCAAGTTATCTAGAAAGAAGGGTAGAATAATATCAGAAAATACCTTTTGTCAGGGAGATTTCCAATCCATCATAAACCAAATTGTGAATGACCTAAACTTTGGGTCGCTCGACATCATTAAGAAGCATCCAGAAATTAAACTGCTGTGCCCACAGAACCAGAAGGCTGTTATCTGGGGCGGAAAACACTTTGCAAGAGGGAAAAAACAAACATACACCACAATCGTACATTGTACTGAAGGAAACAGTGTGTAGGATTTAATGGAAAAATTAAATAGAATATTCAAACATGTGTTTCTCAATAATGTACAAATTACTTTTTTGGGTGAGCTATTTATCATTAGCTATTTATATCGACATAGTGAGCTGCTCATGTTAACAGAGTCGGCCATCTTGCACTGCCATGTTCCCATAGAAGCCCAGAAAGGACAAATCTGACTGTCGCTTTAACAAGAACCTTTTTCAGGGTTTTTCGGTACATGCAGGCCACCGTATTTCCCGACGTGCTTAGAAAGGGAGAATCTAGCAAGGACGTTCAGTAAGGTGTAATCTGCACCTTTACGACTAGATGCCACTAGAAACCTGCACATTGCTCCTTTAAAGCTTAACCCTTTAGGTCCAATTCAACCACGATCTGCTCAACAATACCTCAACAGGTTGCATGCACAAAATAATTCCCTCGCAAGTAATGCGTCATAATAAATCATATTTTCTAGCATTCCATTTTTTTATCCATTTTGTCAGCCCGCCAGTGTCATTGGTGTGTAAGTATATGGATGAAAACAGAGCATGAACAGTCCATGGCAATTAAAACTCCCCTTTCAGGTAATGTTGTTTTACCCAACACAAAATGCAGAAGATCCCACAAGTTTATGAGGTTGGCAGTTTGTTCTCCTGCTGTCCTTACTGTAGAAGGTACGTGAGACTTTACACACACACACACACACACACACACACACACACACACACACACACACACACACACACACACACAGCAATGTCTTGGAGCCGTAGATTGATTATCTTCTGCTGCTGCTGCTGTAGTGTCTTTCTACTGTGTGGATTCATTCACCGAGCCCTCAGCTACTGAGACGGTCGGCCCTCAAAGTCTTCGCTCTTCTCCTCCAACAGTGGCGCCGCTTTCGGGCTCGACTTGGCCAACGTGCCGTAAATGGTCATGGCCTGTGTGCAGGAAGGGAGAACTCAAGAAGTTACTCAGATTCAAAAGAACAAAACAAACACAGATCCTAATGCACGTGTGCAAATACCTGCGTGACCATTCCGCTGATGTCGCCGGCGCTCGATGGCAGCAGGATGGTGTTGGACTCTTTGGCGAGGTTGGAGAAGGCGGATACGTACTGCTCGGCCACGCTCAGCGAGGCTGCCGCTCCTCCATTCTGTAGGCGACGCGACAACAAAAAGGAATCCATCAAAATCCACTTGTAAGAAATGAGACAGCGATCATGGACGTGTGCCTGATCGAGGAAAAGAAATCTCCTCTTCACCTGCTCGGTCAGAGCTTCTGACAGCATGCCGATGGCCTTGGCTTTGGCCTCCGCTTTGGCCAGGATGGCCTGGGCCTCACCTTGAGAGAACACAGTAATCCGTTAGCGGCATATAACTCATCACTCATTTCAGTACTTATCATCGTTAAAAAAACACAGCGCTGAAACAACCGAAGCGGGTCCTGTGAGTGCACGCACCAGGACGCCTTGTTGATCTGCTCCTCCTTCTGGCCCTCCGAGGCCAGGATCTGGGCTTGTTTGCGACCCTCTGCCACATTGATGGCCGCCTCCCTCGTCCCTTCGGACTCCAGCACGGTGGCCCTCTTCTTCCGCTCGGCCTCCACCTACACAGGAGAGAATGAAACACACAGTTAGCACAACGCACTGTAAGTGTAGAAGTGCATAGAATAGCATTTAGTACGTCTTAATAAATAGGCCGTTGGATGGAGTGAGCCAAAAAATACCAGCATATCCTACTGCATCGGGTCACATTTTGCCATGTGCAAGCTGGCATTCTTTATTTGGCCTTTCCTCAAGAGTATGAGCGATAGGGCCAAAGTTCAAGGCAGACTAGTTCGTCCAGGTTGAATACATCCTACTACATGCAGCAGCATTGCGACACTGGAATTGTGGAGCGTATCCAATGTCTGCAGCCGGAATGAAGAAGGACGAGGGCACATTGTGGCTCCGTTGTGTTCGCCCACCTGCATCTGCATGGACTCTTTGACACGAGGTGGAACATTGATGTCCTTGATCTCATAGCGGAGGCAGCGGATTCCCCACTCGTCCGACGCTTGGTTGATGGAATGGACAATGTTGGAATTGAGGCACTCCCTTTCCTTGAAAAAAAAAAAAGAAATAGTAATTGCAAAAAGTTTGTACCCAAATTGCTTTTGACATCTTTCATTAGAAGCCTGCCGAGCAATGCAGCAGCGGTTTGTCGTTACCCGGAACACTTTGTCCAGTGTGAGTTTGCCCAGCTCCGACCGCATGGTGGTCTGCGCCAACTGCGTGACGGCGTACTCTGGGTCCTCCACGCCGTAACTGGCCTGGGGGCGCACACGGAGAGCGCTGAATTCCATGATAGGACTACAACAACGCGTGGGAGCGGCAGAGAATTGTTCCAGCGTGCTGTACCTTGAAAGGGTCCAGGATCCTCAAGTAAAGAACTCCGTCTATCTGTAGCGTGACATTATCTGTAAAAACAAAACAAAACAAGATGCACTGAAACTGTCTGCGTATCAGTTAGGTAACGCTTGGAATCGGATCCGACGTATTGATCCATCACCTAGAGATACGGCAGACTGCTCCGGGACGTCGATGACTATCTCTTTGAGACTCTGCACGTAGCGAATTCGGTCGAGTATAGGTATGAGGAAGTTTAAACCCTAAAACAGAGAGAGACGTTGTCATGTTTTTATTCATTGTTAATATTTGGCTATATTTGAACGGGGGTCTTTTAAAAACAAAAGGGTCGCTACCGGCTCTAAGATCCGGTGGAAGCGACCCATTCTTTCCACCACCCAGGCTTCTTGCTGGGGAACGAACAGGACCACGGTGTTCACGGGCAGACTGGACGCCCATCGCTGCTGGGACGGCAGGACCCATAACCTCGGGGGCGCCCGCTGGGTTTGCTAAAAACACACACACACACACACACACAGTTAAGAACACAACATGCTTTTATACCAAACTCCTTCACCTTGTATCCAAGTAGGACCTAAATACATGGAATTTATAAGGAAGGGAGAAACTTAAACTGGTCTAAGACTGATTTCTTAAAAGTACGTAGTGGGACGAAATCAACTCTTATGGGTAGGCAATACAATTAAACAACAAATATTTGGCTTCTGCTCACTTCACATTTGGTTCTGGGGACAGTAGATAACGTTAATTGATTATGTACAGGTTCACACTGTAAAGGTGTTATAGCACATAATAGTACATGTTCCATCTAGTGTTAATCATAAGGATGTCAGTCAGTCTAATCACATCTGTGGTATCGGGACGGGCAGCGACATTCGGTGGATTATTGACCCTCTCGTGCGCGCTGAATGAGCCCCACTTCACCAACATGCCGGATATGAATACATGAGTTCAGCCGCAATGAATACATGAATTTACCCGCAGAAGGACGCCGCCGGTCCGACAGAGCGTTCGCAACATCATTAAAAGGAGCTCCTGTGGCCTTTGTAAAGGTTCGGTTCCCTAGAGTGGACTCTTCACAAACTACTCATGTGTATGACCCTCGCTAGGCAGGAAATGAAAGTTGCATCAGTGGTGCGACGGTAAAAGTAGTCCGTCAGTGCGAGTTGCGAAAACCGGACGACGAAGGTTCCGCCTGCAGGACGTGGTATCTACAGCTGATTCCACCACTTCGACAACTTAGTCGTTAGTAGATAGTAGTAGTAACCCTATTACTACAACTTCTACTCCTAGTATCGGTAATAATTGATTGTTAATACTAATAACAATCAATAATGCATTAGTAATAATGATGATATACATAATAATGTTGTACATGATAATGAAAACAATAACCTACATCTTTAATTTTGATGAATAATAAAAATAAAAACAGAATAGTTGATGTTAATGTTGTTCGATTGTGGTATGACTTTATGTAGTCTGTGCTGAAAGAGTACAGCGAAGTTCTTGTGCATACAGTTTGTGCAGTGTTTTTGTGTTTGGTTGCACAGCTGCACAGTATACGTTTTTATTTTTATCCGAACAAAATAAACACTAATCATAAGTCAAATTTCTGGACACCTCATTACAAACCGTGAGGAGAAAATAATAAGAATGCTGAAATAGAAGAACCAGGTGTGGAACACTCACCTTTACTCAGACTTCCCTGCATACACAGATTTTCTAGAATCTAGGAAATAATCTAGAAACATTTCTAGAAAAGAGTGTGAGATACAAAACCAGGACAGTTTGGGATTACCAGCACTTATTTACGTTGCACTGTTTCCAATAAACTATTTAACAATGCCGTCTGGACTAAATGTAGTGACTCATTAATTACACAGAGTGGTGCTGTTGGTTTTGTCTTTGCTATGTTACATTTGTACATTTGTACGGATTCCTTTGCTTGTGTCATGCCTGTTCATAAGGCCTCTTTAGATCTTGTGAACAGTGTCAGCTTGTGTCTGATCCGTCTCTTTTTTTAATTGGTTGTTTAATAGTGTGGGCTGCATTTTTGTAGCAGAACAATTAGAAATAATCAAAGGTTGGTTTTATAGTACATGTAGCAACTGTATTCGTATTTATACTATTCAACTTTATTTACGGACAATGAGTCCATATAAAAACACATTACACATTATACATTGCCGCTTTACATCATCATCATCACTTAGATCATTCCTGATGATGTCAACTAAATACCTCTCTGTATGTACCACAATTAGTTCTTGGCCTCTCATAAAAACAAAGGAAATTGTAGCTTCTGATCCTCTGTGGTTTGAGCAATCATGTCAACGCGCTTTAAAGAATTTAATGTCATACTGTAAAGTCATCAGGCTCCATCAGGCAGTTAATAAGACTTTGTCTTATTATGTGGATCTAATTGGAAAAAATAAAAGAGTATTGTGTAGCTTTTTTTCAAAAGACGCAAAATATTGAATTAATGAATACAACCAATTTTTAAGCCACAAAAAAAGTAAAAAGAACTTGTGGAAGTTATCTCTGTGGAAGTTGGGTCTCCTTGCAATTTCTCTACGTCACCTGTTTCTTATTCCAACCTTCTCCCTCTCAGCGATTGGTCAGATTTCTGCTGTTCCAAAGGCCTACGCCCTCTAACTTGATGCTGCATTCCCATTGGACACGGCGGACGCCGGTAACAGGTGCCTCTGCCCGGCCCCTCCGCTCTCCTCCGTCCCCTCAGGTTGTTCGTGGTTGTTCGTCAGTCGGTGAAGCCTCTGGTGATAGTTTTAATAATGGCGTGGCTGCGGCGGGGGGCTGCCTCTCTCTTCCCGAGTCCAGCACCGGAAAACCCCCTGTAAAACATCAGTTCGGAGCTTAGCGGCGGTTTGTAAAGTCACTTAACCGCGTCACAACGATGCCGGACGGAGTAAATCTCCGCTGAAAAGTGAGTGAAACTACTGGAGTGTCTCTGGAGAAGCGCGGAGCCATGTCGCTGCTGTGTGTCAGAGGTACGTTCAACTTGTACTCACTCTCCCTCTGGTCGAGTCCCAGGTGTTTCACGTAAAAGTTTTTTTTGTATTATTCAAACTCATAATATCAATGACATCTTGCAGAGCATGTTTCCAGGCAAGAGCCCCCATCCTCCCCCTCCTTTCCCCGCTAGTATTCTAAATATGTCCCGTCGTGATTTAAATTAGATCTTCAAATACTGTGTTCACGTGGATAATGAACGCGCTGGTCACGTGGCTGTTTCCCCGCGTTATCTGTGTTTTAACGGTGCTTACCTCAGGCTGCCGCACCAGCTGTTACCGTGAGCTATGCTGCGTGCTGGATTGGACTTTAAAATACAAAACATAATTTATGATCAGTGTAGGACTTAAACATACGAGTCAGGGATCAGGAGACCAAACAATCAGATTTTTTGGTGCGAAGGGTTATGCGATTTTTGAAGTAACCAGCAGATGCTTCAGTTTAACCCCAAATGCTTCTTTTTATCCTCTCACCTGTTGTTGTTGTTGTTGTTGTTTTGGTGCAGATGTCTGCCCTCTCTCCAATACAAGTGGACTCCAAGGCTTCTTGTGCTAAAAGCGCCATATCAAGATGCATTTAGCAGGGACTCACAATCAATTTCTCATTAGAAGTCATCAGATTATTTAAGATAATTTATAAACCTCGCACCTTCCTAGTGCAAACCTTGCTCCAGGAACTATTTAGGGAGTGGAACAATCCCTTTTTAAAATGACGTGTTAAGCAACAACAACATTAAAGGTTGGTGTACCTTTTGTTGGCTATTTTATCTTGTCCAACAAAGGTGTTAACGTTAAATATGTGATGCGTTTAAAAGCAGTTGTGGGGTACATGCTGTTTAGTCCAGTGGAAGTTGGCTTTTATTATTCCACAGCAAAAAAATAAATAAATAATACTTTTCTTTAGGGATCCAAATGATAGAAACAAAAAAAAAACAATGAGTTTTTTTAGTATATTCAAAACATGGTCAAAGTTTCTCACATTTACATGGTCACGGGCAATAACAACAACACTGAAGCAAACGAGGATGGGGCGGGTTAACGCATCCTTTGGTGCAGCAACGCATATTATGCAACTTCCTGTTCTGTGACCCAACAAGACCAATGGCCAGCCTTTGTCCAGTCTGTAAGGAGGGAGCCCCGACCCGCCAATCAAATATCTTTATTTAGTTTGGCACAGTGTACTATGTTCATACAAATGTAGTAGTTGTATTGACTTTTTAAGACATGAAGACTGATCCACATGTGGCACGAAAACCAAATGCAGCGGCCCAAGCTGTGTCACAGCAGGTACACAAAAAGTTCCCGCAGAAAATCAGTGAACCTGTCTGCTCTTCAAGGGAAAAAGGAAAAATCAAAGTATATTTTGGTGAACCCTTTCAACAACATGCCTCTAAAAAGCTCTTGCATCAATACACCGGGCTGGGAAGGAGAGGCTCCTCGCAGGGAAAAGGTCACCAACGGCTCGGCCCCGCTTACTTCAGAGGGTTACGCCCGATGGCGCCGACCATCAAGAGTTATTGTGCCATCTTTTTTATTGATTGGTTGTGGAAAAAAAAAACTACACTGGCAGGAGCTATGCAGCCTGCAGATAACAGAGGGAGGGAGGGATGGGGGGCTGGGTTTATTAGCCTGATGACGTGACTCATCCCCCGATTGCACAGCTTCACAATGTCACTTATTTATCGGCAGTCGAGATGCCCCATCTCCATGGCGATGTCTTTGCACAACTGATAAGTGGTTGCCCTCACAATTGTGTGTGTGTGTGTGGGGGGGGGGGGCAGGCGGAGAACTCCTGCTGTGGATCAGGCCAGGGCTGACTGCACGCGTGGGTCACATGGACCCCGTGGTGCAGCGGTGTTGGAGCTGTACGGGTTCTGACACGTGACCCTGGAGGGTCATGAGGCCATCGGACGGCAGCTTTCAGGGAAACGTCTCTGCCTCAAAAGGGCCTCCTGCAAGTCGGTTGAGGGAATTGGGTTGTGGGTGGTGGCGTGGATGGTTCTCTCATGGTCAGTCGTCCAGTGCAAGGGTGCCCACACTTTTCAGCCAGCGATGTAGATCGCCAGGCCCCCTCCCCTCCGAGGACCGGCCGGCTCACAGGGGAGGAGGGTGGGGAGGACCGACCGGTAAGTAGTAGCGGTGACCAACATCAGCGCTGCCGTAAGCGCAAAACGAGTCGATATGAACAAAGCGAATGAGCTTCTCATCTGTGAGAAGGAGGAAACGGTCAAAGCCTGCCTGGGGTCAGCCCGGGTTGCTTTGGAATGAAATGAATTGCGTCCGTTAGTAAGCAAGGGTTTCTCATTAGCATTTGTTTCGGTCATCTCTCGCGGTAGACCATCGGTGGCAAGCGATCGACTGGTACTACCTTCGAGATCGACCTAGTGGGCACCCCTGGTCTACTGTGTCATGGCCTGTTTGAATTAGATAATTTTACTGAAATATAGCAAGTGAACCTGGGTTACGTTTAGGGTTCTATAGATTTAGGAGTTCAGCCTAAAAGGTTGCATCCGTCTCGGCGAGGACATAAGTCTCTGCTTCAATGAGTTGTCACTGTCGTTCAGTCACTCATCAGCTCTTTACACTCCACAGGAACTGCAGCAAGACGCATCACTCGCTACCCGATCCGCACATCCTGTCCGATGCGTTCAGGGCTACTCACCTGGAGTTAAACAGGCATTCGTTTTTAGAGGAGAACTAGCTATTGTCAGCTTCTAGCAGTCGACGGGCACAACAGTCCTGTTTAACTAGTCAATGGAGCTAACGAAGCTAGCGGAATTATGGTGCGTTCAAGCCCTGTTCAGTTGAAATGAGTACTAGGAAAATACAACAAATCCAGGCATTGAAACATCTCTTCCTGCTTTATATAAATGTTTGCCAGGCAAACTTCTTACTCCTGTTTGGTGCCAGTAAACCGGCTCCACGCTGCCTTTGTTTTCTTTTTATTGCCGGCTGCGAAGTGTCCACACACGGGATGCCGAGCTTCTCACGCATCACCGCGCCTTTTGTGTGCCAATTTGTCTGTTGACATACAAGCAAAATTTATTTGACGCAGTGGTGTAGCACTTCTCTGCTACGGCACTCACTCTTGTCAGTCTAGTGGGGTAGGAGCACGGCTGTAGTTAACACAACTACACGACTGAGAGGCAATGAAGATATCACAAGAAAATAATGGATTGAAGGAGAAGAGACGGGCCTCCCGCAGGACAATCGCACAGGAGAGCGGCGGGCAGAGTGGTCGACGGTGGCGAGCGGCAGAGTAGTGAAATTGCGAGAGGCGGCGGCAGAGTGAGCGCTTAGAGATTGTGGGAGTAATCCCCTAGGCCATCTGTTACACCCCCCCTACTCCCTCCACCCCTCTCTGCCTCTCTCCCTCCTGATCACATTCAACAAGACGGAGATCCACAATGTCACTTCCTGTTCCCGTACTTCCCCGCTCTCTGCCTCACCTTCCTGCTGACAGTGTCCTTTATTTAGAAAATGATAGTGAGAACTTCTTTTTCCTTTAGTTTTTTGGGCTTGGGGGAGTTTAAAAAGTTGAAGGAAAATGTGTTTTTCGCTTTCAACAACTTCCAAGGTGTCAATAGTTATGGTGGAAAGAGTGGACATTTCTACTTTTAAATGAAACATTCAGAGTAGACCTTTTTATTTTGTAAAATCATGATCTATGTAACTCAATGGTTTTCATCCGATTGGCCGTTTCCACCACTGACCTTTTGCTTGACGTGGTAGAAAAAGCACAGATAACATCAAGGATGGCTCTGTGACGCCTAAAGCATCACTGTGTAGCAGTGAAATAAGCAGCGGAGCATCATTTATGACATTCCCATGTTTCTGTTTCATTGTGTAAAGGGTAAGCATCACAGGCTATAGAGAGTCGGAAACCATAACCAGAAGGTTGAGAAGATATTTGTGCACGTTGCCCTGCTAAATGGCCTGTGAGGCCGAGGAGGGCCTGGGACAGACGCTGATAAGCATCAGTTTCCACTATTTATTGCCCTCCGCTCTGCGTCCCACAGTTGAACTGGGCCTTTTCCTTCCACATGTGCACCACTCTCTTTCTTTCCACTCCACAGTACGAGACAGGAAATACTGTGGAAGCAGTGACGAGTCCCTTTTATTTATTCATTCCCCCCCCCACATTTTTTGGAATGTTTGTGGCTAAATGGTAGAAAACATTTGTTTTCAGCGCGAGTTCCAGGAAAACTCAAATACACTTGTGGCGTCAGAGAGGACGAGGAGCCGGCACATAGGAATATGAAAGCTTCATTTGTGGCCGCGTCATCCCGCCCCGTCCATCTGCCCCCGGGGCGCTCGGAGGCTTTAGGAGTTTATGTGCCTGAACACACATCCCGGGCCGCAGCAATCACGATTAATCCCCTGCAAAGCGCTCCACCATCCCATGAGCGTTATTGTGTGCATCAGGAGGCCAAAGATGGTCTAAAAATAAACGCCAAAAGCCTGCTTTTCCCACTTAAATATCATCTATTCAGGTTTTATCTCATGGTTGCAAAATATCTGTGCTTTACATTTGTTTTATTTTTTATTTAGTTATCTTAATACCCATCTGCCCTGACCCACTTTTTGCCATTGTTATATTTGTGTGTTTTGTGATACAGCTGTTTGGGCTTATGCTTCTTGATTTATATCCAAGTTGGGACGGAGCAATCGGATGAAAACTGCTTTCCTCTGCTGTGACCCAATGTGGTCCTCGCATGTATTATTACCTCATGTGATGCAAAAGCTCCCACCCGGCGCACTGTCTGCATTACAGCTCACCAACAAACATTGGGATACACACAACACATGTGCTCTAATTTCCAAATGTTTAGTCACAGCACGAACATTTCCCAAAGCATCGCGTGAAGGAAGTGCGACTGATTGTGGCCAAAGACGGCCATGTGAATGGACCCATTTGTGCTGTAGCAGAGGTCGCCATCAGCCGCGCAGCGTTTTCACAAAGCGTTGCTGGAAGAATACATCGTATGTCAGGAGCGTAAGGACAGTGTAGTTCTGGATCTTTGTCCTCCTCTCATTTGTTATAAATACAGTTTGGACACAGTGTGGCCTCAATCACACCAGATGGTTTTCATCACAATGTTCATAATCTCTTCAATCACCTTTCAGTGGAAACGTCTTTTTCTTTTCCGTTTAATACTGATTTGCCTAATCGTTGTCATTTTCTGTTTTCTGTTACAGTGAAAAAAGCCAAGCTCCAAGGCCCCCCAGGTGAGAGCCGCTGTATTCATGCCCCCCTCATGTGTTACGTGCGCTCCGATGCAGGTTCATCAGTCAAATTCTGCCAGGCGGGCGTTTGATTTTGCGTTATGTAATCCGGCGTCCTGCCGGTCGGCCGTGCTCAGGTGACTTGAGATTGGTCCCCGCTAAATCCAAATCCCGTCGCTTTCCACCTCGGCCAATCCCTGCGGCTCCCTCCCGGCCCTGTGACACGCCACCGCGGTGACATTGCACTCTCATTTCCTTTTGGACGATGTTTTATTTTTATTGCTACGATGTTGTCAGTCCTTGCCAGCCTCCTCTGCCTGCCCCTGCCCCTGCCCCTGCCCCTCCTCCCCCCCCTCTCCCATCCCCCCTTCCCTGTGGGCCACACCACATGTGACACCTGTCCCAGAGCAAACATCAGGGAGATCACGTTAAGCCCGTCGTCTCCCGCTGGTGAAATGTAAACATCGGGCCGCTGCAGGGACGGAGAAAGATTTGTGGCCCCGTCTGGCATGACGTCCACAATGCTAAAGGCAAAATAACAAACGCTGTGCGTATGACCTGCCTGCTTCTGCAGCTTCACATTTATTTCCTATTTTAAATTTGATTAAAAAGCCATTGTTGTCAGAATTGGGGAGAGATTAAATCGTTATGTGCTGCTGCTGCTGTCTTCCTCTTGGGATACAGTGAGTATGCCATGATTTAAGATGTCTTCTTAATAGGTGGCCATATTAAATACAATCCTTGTTCAATATGTAGCCTACCGTAGATAGGCTACATATTGAACGTCATGTCATCCCCCATTCATTCAGTCATTAAACGCCTGTAATTTCTACGTAACACAATTCTCCACGTAGCCAATTTGATTGTGTGTTCTGTTACGGTATACACCCATATCTTAAATATAATAATATTGCAATATTGACATTATTTTACCAGCTTAACAAAATGGAGAAAGTCACAGACAATGTTAGAAATACTGAAAACAGTCTATGCAATAGAGCCTTAATATAATAATATTCGGAGAAGATAAAAGTCTTAAAGCTGCACCACCCTGCTTCCTCGGGTTCAGGCTGTAGGAGTGACTGACTAAACAGAAGAAGGGTACTTATGATTCCTCTGACTCGGTGGGCCGAAGAGGCCTCACAGTTGACACAAGGCCGGTCTGGGATGCATGTTTGTCCTGCGCTTTCCACCACGCCTACGGGAGGACATCTCTGAGGCCCTACGCTGAGCCTTTTCTCTGATGACGTGCGTGTGCGTGCGTGTGCGTGCGTGTGCGTGGAGAGAAGCCAAGGGGCCCTCGGGTGGACATTCCACTGATTGGGGAACAGGGGATTGATAAGGTGCCATGTGGATCGGTGTCGGAGCGTTTTTACAACCATGTATAGATGTTCTATATCATTCCCATTGTGGTCGCTCCAGAAATCTTTCGTGGCAAAGATGATGAAACGTCTTTTGGTTGATGCTTTTGTGTCACATGCAATATAGATGAGTGGTTTGGATGTGAAATGTCAGCCTTCCAGCCGCCTGCATCTTTGACTAATTTATTGAAAAACTCATCACTCAATAATGGATGAAGACGCTCAGCAGAGAGAGGGTGGTCCGCAAAGGACATGACCAGCACAGGAGGGGCCGCATCGTCGCACAACTCTGCCTCATCTTTACCAAACACACAGAGGACCAAAGTGACTGCGTAGCAGTCCGTGTGTGTGTGTCGCAACACATGACGTTTGATCGTTATTACGATCATCAAGTCATTGTTTTTATTGGGAAGTTATAAGTCGCTAGTTTCTACGTTGTTATGACAATACGACAATAAGTGTTTGTATATGATATTTACAATCCCAGTGATGTCAGTGTCCTTAGCTTAACGTAGGTGTCATCGGCCGCGTGCGGGTGCCACAGCGTCGGTCCGCAGCTTGTCTCGGCGAGACAATATCACAGTATAGGGATCAACCGATATACCGGCTGGCAGATAGATCGGGCCAATATTTGCGTTTTTTACGTGTATCTGCATCCGTCGATAAGCGGCTGCTGAGTTCGCCGATAGTTTTTTCCCGGCATTATTTACAGACTGGCGTCTACAGAGCTCTGTGTTGCTCGGAGTCGCGTTGCTTGTGAATGCAGCCCAAAGCGGGTGGTAAACTCCATCTAAGGTTAAATGCTAAAACAAATTTTTAGCTGAGGAAAACTTCATAGCCACGTGACGTAGTTGCAAGGCAAACGTAGTATTGTCACAATTTGTCACAATTTCGGGGGGAGGGTCAAAACGTGACAATACTACGTTGGTCCCACGTAGCTGTTTCACGTTTTTCTTTGAGACGAGGTTGGCAGGGCGGGGAGGTGGAGCGTGAGCGCATGCGATAGGACCCGAAGGATGGTGAACTATGCCTGGGCAGGGCGAAGCCAGAGGAAACTGATGGAGGCCCGCAGCGGTCCTGACGTGCAAATCAGGTCGTCCGACCTGAGTTTAGGGACTTTCATCATTGTTTCATTTTTAGGATGTGAATTGAGGAAGCAAAAGCAGTATCGGCTCCAAATATCGGCTTAAGAAAATCGGCAGCCCATATCGGTCATCGGCATCGGCACTAAAAAATCCATATCGGTCGATCCCTATCACAGTATGCTGAATATTTTGGGCTGCTGTTTATTGCCCGTTTTCTTATTCCCATGCCATTCCTTCTGGGTCTGCATCTTGGGAACAAACACACTCTACTTTTTGTACGCATTCAGTCATTTACATTCTTACAACCGTTACTCCTTAAATGTCTCAAGTTAAATTAAAATGCAACGTTTTTTTGAAATTGTCGGTTAAATAGTTGTTTTCTGATGGAAGCGTTTCCCTCTCGATGTGTTTTAGGGGGTTCTGGAAGAAGAAAATGGGATTTTGACCTTGTTCTTCTTGTGGCAGGGATAAGCGGTTTTGGTGATTGTTTAAGGGCTTCAGAGGGTTATCGTGATTTCTCCCAGACAAACCCAGTCAGTGTTTGTTTTTATCATTTACTCATTGGTGCTTTCTCCTCAACAGTGGCGATTTGTGTCAGCCACCATGTGGGCAGCACCTGCTGTAAAGGAAGCGCAGCCACTAAGTGGCTCTCATCTAATCCATACGTCCTCTTCCCTTATCTCATCTCCTCTAATCACGGGAGCCGGCCCAAACGTGGCGCAAGGCTCGCTTTATCTAATTAGGGGAAAGGCTTGACACTATTTAGTTCTGTCTCCTTTCACTCAGGGGGCTTTTAGCAGGGACACCAGACAATGCGTTGTGGTAGCGTGGGTCACTGGGGGGCTTTCCACCTGTGTTTATGTTTTAAAGCACTTATTGAATCTTTATTTATGCAGAATGTCGTCGGAAACCGCCTGTGTCAATTGTTGTGTTTACTTATCTGGCTGCTGCCTTAATAAAGGCTATGTGCAGAGTAAATGTTTCAATACGTTGCCGCGGTAACCGGGAGAATATTCTTTGTTTAGTGCTGTCAGGTGATCGGTCAAAGCAGCAGCTGATGCCTTGCTTTTATTTCCCAGGGAGTGTGGGTGGGTGTGTGTTTTTTAAGTGAGGTTGTGTAATTGGATTGATTTAATGTTGGCATTTGGACTGCAAAGCCCATGTATTTTGTTTTGGCTTTACAGTCCCACCTCCTATATGATTGTAGGAAAACACTTAAGGCCATCCTAAGCCTTTTTAGGAGCAGGGGCCTGATCCGCCGACTTTGTGACTGAAGGAGGTCCGGTTCTGTCCCCCTGGCCAGGGCCTCCCACAAGCACTTCTCATTGTGCGTCTGGATGAAGTCCTTGACCCCATGGTCAGACCCTACGCTGCTGCAGAAGCACCCGGGTTCCTCCTGATGCACGACAAGAGTATGCAGGCATTAGAAGGATGATGGAGAAATTGATTCCATTGAAAGGCCCTCAGGATCACCTGACCTAAACTCGACAGAACACCTCTGCGACATTATGTCCATCAGACGCCGCAAGGTTGCTCCTCAGACTTTACAGGAGCTCACTGATGCCCCTAGACACATGTGAGAGGACATCCGGGAGGGTGTGGTCAAGGCCACAGGCATGTTTGGGCTGCACAAGATATTGAAATGCATTTGGAGTTGCAGAAATTTAATTTTGGCGGAAGGGATTGGCCTTTTTCCCCTTTTGATTTTCAGGGTGTCCATTAAGTTAAGCCCTTTGATGTAATGGACTTGGTCCATATTGCCCACCCCTGCCTGCCTGTGGGTGGGATTTATGCCGTTACAACGGGGGTGGGAGGGTTCTTCACCAGTGCCAAACGGAACACAACAGGTCAATGCTGCGTCGCCCTGAGGGAAAGTCATGGCTGTGTCACTGGCCGTCTAATCCTCCACCCCCTTCATCCCTCAGCCATCCCCAGGGCTGACCACTGGCGAGCACGGTTCTTACCGGTGATGGAGATTCAAGTTAAATATGTAAAAAGATGCCAGCGAACGGAGTGCATGTACTACTCCGTTTGTGAAGGCTGTCACCTTTTTGATCCAAACCAAACCTTTTTCAGCCTTGACAGTATGCGGGCTGACGGAGCCCTTTTCCCCAGCAGGAAGGGGTCAGGAGTGAGTTGCACTCTGCCACTGGTAGGAGAAGCAGCAGCGGAGTCACGGCCGCCAGTTGTTTGTGCTGCATGCAGCGGCTTAGCGCGGCCAGTTTGCTGCACTCGCCTGGCCTGACATAGTTGTAGAGAGGGGGGGGATTTGGACTTATCTGCTTTCACTCTCACTGGAGCTCTCCTGATGTATTTCTCGAGCACACAAAGTAGAACTGGAACGGTTGGATTCTATTTTGGTATTATGTCATATTTCTGCAGATGTGTTCACACGGTACCAACACACCTGTATGTTCTCTGCTGCTCGTCCACTCGTCACACAGGCACACACACACACTCTGATGACGCCCCATCATATGTGTGTGTGTGTTGTCACCACCTGACACTGATTCAGTCTCCCTTTTTGTCTCGTTTCAGACAAGTACAACACCTACGTGACGCTGAAGGTGCAGAATGTCAAAAGCACGACCATCACGGTGCGGGGCGACCAGCCCTGCTGGGAGCAGGATTTCATGTTGTAAGTCGACCGACAAGGAGGCGGTGGGGTCAACAATAAAAGTCTATTGTCCACCGAGCAAATGCCACGCGGACATGAAACAGTTGCAGCTCTGCACGCTACGGCAGACTTGTTTGTCTAAACGGTCGTAATGGTCAACTTGGTAAATCAGGATTTACTTCCTGCGACGTCATGAACATCGTCCTCTGAGAGCAAACAGTTTAGTGAAGTTTCCCCTCAGTGCCCTTCACCAGGACGTCATGAATGTTTACCTACATGCAACGCACACAGTGCTTCTGATCTTGGCCCACAGTCTATCCAGGCCGGCCTGGATCACAGAAAATGACCAAAGGGATCTAAAAAAAGGAGATGGGCCAAGAGCTCTGAGAGGAAATATGAGCTACATGTTCCTTCCTAGTGCCCAGTGCTGCAGGAGAGCTGTTTTGTATCTCGTTGAACACCTGCCATTCATTTCCTGATCGTAATTCATTGCTTTAATTTCCTTGTTTTACTTTCCCAGTGAAAGGTTTCTATGGCGACGGGAGAGCCAAGCACGTCGTTGCGCCTGTGTCATTGTTTGTCTTTTGTGAACTCCCTCATTGACGCGCGGTTGGTTTTTCCACACGGTCATCCTTCTACTGTCTATTAATGGTGTGTCAGTGTGGCGTGAGCCAGCATCCAACCTATAACCCTTCATATGCGTTCTTTACAGCTAATTCTCACCACCTGATTACCACCTGATACAGGTGCATGAACTGTGCAGACCATGAGGCTCAGCAGCTAACAGACTAACAACCTCCGCTTCAGGAAATCAAAGCACAAAACGTCCAGGTGGAGGGTTCATAAGCGCATTTAGACCAGGCAAATGTTGTATCATTGGACAAAGTGAAGCTAGCGGTTTCCCCCTGTTCCTAGTCTTTGTGCTAAGCTAACTACGTGCAGGTTCCGGATCCTTCACTCGCACGATGCTGCTCCGTTTACCGTTTTGGCAAGAGCGTAGGAAACGCTACGTAACAAGTGTACCTTTTATATATTGGTGTAAATGAAATGTCATTTAGTTTACTTATAGAGGGGAGGGTTGACAATTGTTGGTTGTATCCAATATTGCAAAAACACCTGGCGGAGATCTGCATTCTAGTGGCTTTTTCAATGAGCACATGATTTCGAAAGCTTACTGTGTAGTTCTGCACCTGGACGTCCTGAATACGCCCGCGCCCCGCTTCTCATTTAGCTGCTGTCTTTGATTAGCTTTCCTCTCATCTTGCTTTTGTTTGTCCCCTTGATAGTTGTGAACGGCCACATATGACAATATGCAAATGCTCTTGTCAAGCAGCTCCTTTCAAAAAGGAATATTGCCGCCATCAAGTTATTTTGAGCCCTTTTGAATAGCGAGCTGAATGACAACTAAGCCCTGAATCTATGATGACAGCTATTGCACAACAACACACGGACACGAGGAGGTAGCCTTGGTTACAAGCCGCTGGTAGGGCCGGGCCGTAATTATGGAGACACTTTCTGCTTCATGGAGTGCGAAGTCGAGTGACATTAGAAAGTTTTCCAGCTTTAAAAATCAGTCATTGTTGTGCTCTCTTAACCACTTTCCTTTCCCACGCTGTTTGCACTTTTCCCCCTCAGCGAGATCAACCGGCTGGACCTGGGCCTCATCGTGGAGGTGTGGAACAAAGGCCTCATCTGGGACACCATGGTGGGGACGGCTTGGATTCCCCTGAAGGGCATCCAGCAGTCGGAGGAGGTCAGAGCGCAGACACACCTGCATGCATGTCTTTTATTATTATTGCTCTGCTGCAGCCAACGGCTGGTTATGTTTTGCATCCGCTGCATGCATTAATGTGTGTTTTAATAAACCAATATTAATAATTAATAATAACAAATATACATATCTCAATCGCAGGAGGGCTCTGGAAACTGGATCTTTCTGGACTCTGAGGTGCTGATGAAGGCGGACGAGATATACGGCACCAAGAACCCGACGCCCCACCGCGTCCTGCTGGACACGCGCTTCGAGCTGCCCTTCGGTGAGACATCCGCAAGCCGCCCATCCCTTTTTCCATTCTTTCACTTTGGAAACGTTTCAGCTGCAAATCTCAAAGGAACGCAGGGGTCACGTTGAGGACCTGCTAGCGACAACGGCACGGGGCACGAGGTAGATACAGAGGGGGGCATTGGTGATTCCGGCACCTCCCCTCGGGGGCGAATCAAAAACTCAATGCACGCAGTTACACAAAGGCTGCGCGTGTTTCCAGCCTAAATGTCAGCGGCCTCTTCACCAGGCCGCTCGGGGAAGAGCTCCTCAGCCTGCAGCGCCGCCGGACTAACGGATGATTTATTGTGACCCGGTGGCCCGTCGTCTTATGCAAGCATCAACTTGTGTAAAAGAAAAGAGTAGAGTATGAGGGGAAATCATAACATAAGACAGTCCTGTCTGTCTGATGTGAAGGAGGACACTTGAGTTTAACAGGAAGCTCTAGTATACATATAAGATGTATTTGTCCTGCTGTCTAATGTCCTCTTATCTTCTTCCACTGCGATTAGGCCTTTCTGTTCTGCTTAAATTGAGCGCACTGAATTAAGGCAGATCTCCCTTTATTCATTTAGGGTCAGTAAAATCATTTGGTCTTGAACAGGTTTGTTCCATCGTGGCCAACGGGATTAAGGAGCCATTAAGAGTTATTTTTAATTGTTATACAAGTAAAGCCTCAAAGTAAAATCTGATTTATTTAAAGAAATGTGGAAAATCAACTGGGTCCACAAAAGACAACGAAATTTTGACTTTGAATAAATTGATCAAATCCATTTATTGGCGCGCCGCCTATGGAGTCTTCTCTCTGATATCAGTCCATATAATAAATTCAATATTCATTTTCCTAGTGATGAATTCATTTTACAGTTGAAATAAGTGAATGAATTCTTTTTCCGCGTGCCAGAGGACGGTTCCCTGCTCTGCCAGGCTCCCCCCTCGCTGCAGCAGCCTCTGTTATGAGCGCTTCACGTCGGCCTCGAACATGGCGATCAAAAGGCATCGAAGCCGCAGCAGAGCTGCCTTGTTTCCCGTCTTTTTAGACGAGACCTTTCAAAGCGGCAGGAGGCCATCGCGGCTCTCTGAGGCTCCACAGCCGCTCGTTAAAGCTGCAGGCCGGTCGTCTTTGAAGCCCGCGGCCTTTGTGCGCGTGGCCTTTTAATGTGCGCCCTAAGCACCCTGAGAGGCGGGATGTGGCCACAGAATCCGATCTGACGCTGCTAGATTTTTCTAGATTTACTTTAGATTAGCAGCACATTTTATTTCCAGAGGCAACAAAAAATGATGAAAAGCTGAGCTGAATGAAATGAGGAGAGGTAACAAATCTTTGATGTTAAACAAACTAGTAATAATTAGTCCGTATTAAAAGATCACAGTGTTCCTTTTTGAAACCATAAAAGGAACTAAGGCAGCTCTGAAGCTTGTGTTCAAAGCGACTCAAGTACTCAAAGGACAACTCTGTTTTCTGTCAAACGGAAATAATAAATCCGCAAGGTTTTTACGTCAGTCCTGGTTGGTTTATTGTTTAATGTAGTCCATAACTGAATAAAGTAAGCTTGAGTTTAGAAGATGCTTGATGCTCCCCAGAGGGTTGCTGCTCTCATCTGAATCCTCTGGAAGCACCGAGCAGGCATTTATGTTACAAACAGCACAGACAAATTACACTCCCACCCAGCACAACCGCACCTACACCTGATGGAGAAAAGAAAATACTAAATTAAAGGATAACAAATAAAATAAATAATAATTTAGTAACGTTAATATTAGTGGTAGTTGTATTCATTCTAATGTAAATATAATTATTGATATATATTTTTCATTTTCCAATTTCTTTGGTTTTCTTGTGTCACCTGTAGCGACCTTTCACTGTGCTGAGAAATGTTGCAGATGCTTCTCGTCCTCGTCCCTTTTTTCTTTGCCATTTCTTCAGTAACTGAGCCTCACGAGAGATGAAACCACCGTGAAAGCGTGAGGGAGAAAGCTTGTTAACGACTGTGTTTTACTTATTTCTGTACCAGACATCCCAGATGACGAGGCCCAGTACTGGACGGGCAAGCTGGAGCGCATCAACACCATGAGCATCCACGATGAGGTGAGGTGCAAGCCGACGACCTTTTACAACTGAGAAATATACAGTGTCTCGCTGCTTTTAAATTTCACCGTTTCCCAGCTAAGCAGGTTAAGTCAACCCGTTATCTTTAGCTAGATAGAGATTTCTCCCTGTTGTTGTAGATGATGCAAGTGCGAGTGGACGACTGTGAGACATAACGGTGTCCTCTGCTCGTCTCCCCTGTAGTACCCTCTCCAGGATGACGTCCCGAGTCGCCCGCTGCCCCTGGCGGCCTCCCAGTGCTGTGAGTGTTGCTGCCCTCTAGATGGAGCCCACTCAGCATCCTTCTGGCTCTCGGCCTTTGGCATCATTTCCTCTTGCCTCTGCCTGATGTTGTGACAGCTAAAATAGTTGGACTGGAAATGGTCGATTTTGCATGATATACTTTGGGCTGCGCTCGTCCTCCCGCTATGACAACACAGGGACTTTTTTCTTTGTTTTCACCACCCCCACATCCTCTGACTGTACCTCTCACTTTGTAACTGTCTGCGCTTCCACCAGGCAACTATTTCGGATGGGCTGACCCACTGAGTATGTAAAACAAAAGTTATATAACCCCTCCCCCCCTTAGTCCTCACCATGGCCAACCCTCAGTGCCATCTGCATGTCCCACCGTCCCTGTACTCCCTCACGTGTAATCGATAAAGCATTTTGTTTTCATCATTTACCCTCTAACATTCTCCTCAATGGTTGCCTTAATCCCCTTTTGCCCTTTTTTCACTTTAAATCCCTACTTTTGCATTTTTTCTCTCTGTGCCTTGTGCCAATGTCATATAATTCTTATGACCTATTTATATTTTATCTGTAAATTATTGGTTTTGAACGCGTCAAAATAACTCATCAGAGCACTGATGTTTTTTTTTTTTAATAACTCTCAATACCTCTAAAAATCGAAGCGTCACGGAGCCGAAACGTCACGGAGCCCTTAACAAATAGTACAGGGGCGTAAGTTGCAGTTGCGTCACCAATCTGACAGGTGGCAGTCTTTGCTAAACTGTGCTCATGGTGCACATCTCGCTGACATTTTTTGAGCGGTATCAGCGGAATCAGTTCATCCATGGCCCTCTCGCTTTGAAAAGATAAACTGTGCTGTCCCCTGTGGCGCGTGGCCTGAGAGGAGTTTCCTCAGTGGAATGATTAAGGTCGGCAAGGTCACTCTGTGAAGGCCGTGTTAATATCAGTTCAATGTCTTCTTCTGTCTACTTTTTTTTTTAATGCTGCCAGACTTTGCTTTTAAGTAGCGATTTATTTAAATATCACATAAAACCCACTTAAGGGGCAGAAAAAATGGTTTGTCTCCCTGTCACAGCTCTGGATGACCAGGACAGCGCCGTGGACGACCGGGACAGTGACTACCGCAGCGAGACGAGCAACAGTCTGCCCCCACGCTACCACACAACAGCCCAGCCTAACTCCTCCATGCACCAGTATCCCATGGGGCCCCGGCAGCAGCACCAGCACCAGCAGCACCACCCTCACCAGCAGCAGCACCACTTGGACTCGTGCACAGACTCGCTCCACAGTTTTGACCTGGACTACAGAGACCAGAGGGGACCCAGGTAGACAGTCGCAATATGGAAACTGCAAAAGCGGGCAGGCAGTGCAAAAATGCAACCAATGATGACTTGTCAATCAATCTTTCCGAAGTCGTTTTAATTGTCGTCAGTCAAATTTGATGTCTTAGTTAGTTTGCATTGACTTTTTTACTGTTGGCTGCTTTTCCTATGCGCCAAAGTGGGTGTTTCATTTTGCTGCTTCAAACCACCAGGAAGAGTCTGTTCTGTGGAGTGGAAGTGGATTTTGTCACACCCTGTAGGGCTTTCATTCGTTATTGTTTTCGATCACTTCAATCACTTGCAAGTCATAAAGCGTGTTCGACTGCTTGTGTGACTGGAGTCAGATTGTAGTTGTGATGGGCGCACGAGTGTCTGTGGTTACTGAAGATTATCAATATTCAATGAAAACACAATGTTGTTTTTAGGAACTTTTGAGGCAAAGAAACTATTAGTGATCGTATTCTTTAATAAATAATGATACATTGTTAATGTGATAATATTACCACTACACAGCTATTTGAGGCCAATTTTGTCCAGTAAGACAAATGTTCTCGGAGCATAGAATCTACTTTTGTGCTTTCATGGATTGTCACGAAGTACGTGTGTGCCAGTGAGACTGCTGCAAATCTGCCTGTGTGGACCGATAGGAAGTTGATCCGGATAATTCGACATGAAGAATACAGCCAGGGAAAGCTCATTGTTGGTGTTTTTTGTGCCTTGAGGGTGTCTGTTGTGTTGGTTAAAGTTCAGTAGTTAGAAAGGCTCTGAACTTGGTCGGCCCATATTGCTGGTCATCCCTCGGTGACCAACACAAGTGCTGATTGAGAACTCGTTCAGTGCTGGGCCATGTTGGGGTGAATTACTGTAGCAGGCTTTCCTCATGATTATAAGCGTGACTGCTGCTACTGTAGGGATTTACAAAGATCTAAATTCACAAAGGCGACTGCAGACATCAGCACACACAAATACTCTGGGTTTTATTCATTCATTTTAGCCAACCACACAAAAATGTGTAATTCTGTATTTTTCAGGCAGATTCTCCTTTTCTTTTGTAATATTTGAGTCTGGCTGACGTTCGGATGAATTAACGGTATCCTAAAAGATTAACTGATTATTTTCTGCATGCTGTATATGTTAACGTTTTCATAGTATTGCAACATTGACAACCAAGCAATTTGTGTCTACACATTTGAATTAGGGGTTTCTCGCCTTGAATTTGTTTTATTGTTCTGCTTCATTTATCATTCTGCTTAACTTTTGTTTGCATTTTCTTCTTTGTTTGTTTTTTCTTCTTTTCTTTCCTTGAATCCTTTTCCACCCTTTTGCTAAATCCATTATTTAACCTAAATTAGATCATTGAACCAGAAAGGGAGGGTGCGAATTATACCTGTTGATTCTGGCATGGGCGTTGAAGATTGGGAAAAAAAATACAAAGGACATGGTAAACCCCAGCTGAGTGACTTCCTGGATGATCGTGAAGACGACATTATCATTCGAATGGGGAGACACCAGCCATCACATACCTCAGGCCGTCTGAATTCACAACCCAGTGGTGTTCAGCCCCCCATCTACCCGGAGGGCTATGACACTATCGATCGGCGGCGAAAGAAAAAGATAAGAGACCCAGGGGGGTTGCTATGTGCAGAGGGAGACAAAATGAGGCAAGAAGCTGCTCCTTCTGACCTTGCACTCTTGCGTGAGAAGAGGGGGGAGCTCTTTATGCGGCAGGTCGTTGAGCTGCAGGAGGAGGAGGAGGAGCATATGACCCAATGCCTTCGGCCAAACCAAAATGCGCTTCTCCACAAGACAAGGATGTGGGCGAAAAATGAGCTGGACCACACTTTGGAGAATTATGTGGCATATAAAAAAGAGCACGACTCTCAAAAGAGGGCAAGGTTTGATTTTGCTTTAGGGAACCAAGAGGATCTGGCCTACCCCATTGGACAGGAGGAGGACTTTGACGACGTTACCTTCATAGCAGAAGATTATCACCCAGATAACGCAGACAGTTGTTCTTACTCCGGTCACATAGAGAATTGTCAGGGCCTGCGTAAGTGTGGCAAAGCTAAACTTGGAGGATGGGCTTCAGAGGCAATGCTCTCTCCTGTAGAAGAACCAAGTGATGAATATGTAGACCCAATGGATGAGCTTCAGTGTCTAGTTGAAACCGTTTCGGAATACCTTGCCGAAAAAGAGGAGGAGATTAGCAGGTATGGTTCCCTTCCTAAATCCAACAAATCAAGGCTATCGTCTCTGGGTAGCAATAAACCTGATTCTTTGGGAGAGGACCAAAACTGTTTATCAAAGGATCCTCCAGGAGACACCCAAGCACCCCCCCTTCCTGATCCGGGTATTTCTGGAGTAAAAAGTGCCATGAGCTCATTATTTAGTTCTCTCACTGACAGAGTGGGAGTTGGGTCCAAACAGCCAGTTACATCTTCACAAGGAGCATCTGCTCAACTTTCCAGCCAATCTGGAATAACAAAACTGTTGTCATTTATTCCTAAATCAAATAGCTCGGCCCCCATAGCTGTTGTTTCTCCCGTAGAAAATTCCGATGACAAATCAATCAGTTTGTTGCCTACTCAGCCACCACACGAAGCCAAGACACAAGGTCAAGAAACAAAAGATCCAGCATGGATTCTGACTCAAACAAGTACAAAAGAACAACAGTTGTTTGAAACAAGACCTCAAAGTGCTCCAGGTAACACAGTCTTGGGGAAATTAAATCCTTTAAAGCTTTTTTCAGCAGGTGATAATGAGAAATCTGTTAAACAGGCACCAGATTCTGGGTATTCTCAAGGTCATACACAATGTGATGAGAAATGTGTTCGCCAGGCAGTGGCTGAAGAAGGAAAAAGAAAGTCTGAAAAATTAAGAAGTATATCACAAGAAAAATATATGGGGCAAAACCATGATCAAAATTTGTATGGTAGAGAAAATCCGACGATTTACGAAGAAGGAAACGTGCCTATTCCAGCCAGGTTGACTGGCCAAACGCAATCAGCAAACTCTGGATTCTTTAGACCTTTCAGAAAGTCATTCGGTTCATTGATCACATCTGCTGCCCCTTTTCCACCTCAGGGAGCTCCCCCTGTGGCAGTTTATCCAGTGTTTAGATCCGCAGAGGGTCTCCGAGTAGAGAAACCAGTGGACGAGCCGTCATCGAGCAGTGAGATCAACCATCCTTTCCTCTCCTCTAAAAATGTCTCTACACAGGAGCGTCCCAAAGCAGAGGGAGAAATACTCTCTGGTTTTCTCAATTTAACATCCAATGAAGACGTTAGGATCTCGATAAGCACACAGAATCCCGTGCAATCGTATCAGGATTCAACTTCAGCAACAACCACCACGTTGACGCCCAACCCCGGTGCTACCCAGGGAAACACTGAGAAAGGATGGTTTTCCCGCCTATTTAATCCGACCTCTGCTCCTTCTGGTTCAGACCAACTAATTCAGAACAGCAAAGTGTCATCTGTCGCACACGAACAAAACACATCAATTCAACAACCAATAGCAGACCCCTATGGGATGCAGCATCAAGCACCCAGTCAGCCTGAATCCAATTTTTTGACAGGCCTTTTAAAAGGGAGCTCGGGTGAGGACATCTCCCATATGGGCTCTAATCAACCCAAACAAGGACTCCTATCTGGACTTCTTAAATTTGGCTCTACTAGTGACCTATCTGGCAATTTGACACAGCAGGCTTCCCCCAACAATCAACCACCCAGGAGCAGTAGTTCCTCCCAATTTCCAAATCAACCTCCCTCTCAACAAAGTTATTCCGTACCACGGATGGGGGGTCTTGTCTCCGGGTTATTGAAATTTTCATCCACAGAAAATATGCCACAAAATGTACAGGCTGCTGCAGCTGAAAAGGGGTCAAACCTTGCTGGAAATCATTCTCGTCAGCAGCAGACTTCAGATGAAACCCAGCAAACGCCATCCCTGCAAAAGGGCTTGTTGTCTGGCCTGCTAAAATTTGCATCTTCTGAAAATGTTGCAACCAGCCAAACAGTTCACCACCAACAAAGCAATTCTCTACACAATCAACAGAGTTTCAGCCAACAGAATACCGAAGTGCCAAACCAGGGACATACTTTAAGGAACGGAGCATTACGACAACAGGTTGGCCAATGTGAGACGAGTAAACCAGGCTTTGCTCGACAACAAACGGTTCCACTCCAACAAACATCATCTCAACAAAGTGGTATTTTATCTGGTCTTTTTAAATTCGCTTCAGCAGACAACATAAATGCACAGCAGCAGCCATCCGCTCAACAGCATGGAATTCTGCCAAGTAGATCCAGCTATGAACAATCAAGAGCAAGGAATGTCCCAATTTCTGACCAAAACATACCACAAAATAGCTCAACACAGAAAACTACTCAAGCAAGCGGTCTACTTTCTGGACTATTTAAATCTTCCCAGGAAAATACAGCTCAACCGCAACAGCCCCAAATCATCCATGAAACACAACAACATATCAAAGTGCCAAGCAGTCAGGCCACTGCAGCACAGGTGGAGCCAGCAGGTCAATCTGGAGTGCTCTCTGGGTTGTTTAACAAGTTAACCAAATCTTCTGAAAACGTCGACACAACCTGCCAAACAAGTACAGGACACTCACCGCGTCAGGAAACCAATAATTACGCAGTTACAGTAAAGACCACACTACAAACCGAATCTGCCACTAATGTAACACAACAGTACTCAAATGAACATGCAGCAAAAGAGAAGAGTCCACGAGGTGCCCAACAAGGGTTCTTATCTGGCCTATTTAACAAACATGTTGCTGAGGACCCATGTACCCATAAACGAGTAGAACCAACACGTCAGGTTACACAGCCCCTAAATTCAGGCATATTAAAGTCTAGTGGTCTGTCAGACTTTGGAAGGGACAGCTGTTCAAGAGTTGTTTGTGATTCTCTTAATTCAAGACAGAGCAAGCATGCTTTCATCAATGCTCCTCTCTCAGTAGATACTGAGGGTCTAGACTTAAGAACATCTGCTACCTTTGCAAGATCTCTTCAAAGTCCATACTCTTCACCATACTCTTCAATTAGCACAGGTAATTTATCTCAGATATATTATTCCAACTCACTTCAATCCGTTCACCCATTGGCTCATAGTACAGGAAATGTCCATTCCTTTTTACAAAGCCCTACACCTTCCTCAGTAATGGCCATGCCGCCATACGCTTGGGGAAGCACTTCCTCCTTGTATGGATCAACGCCGCATAGTCCTTACCAAGGTCAGTTGTCCCCTTACGGAACAAGTCCCTCGTATGATGAAAACCAGTGGATCCGTGAAAGTGCTCTCTGGCAGTCTTTTCAGAACGAGTCACAGAATTATCAATTCCAGAGAGAAAATCAAGTTTATAAACAGAGCTGTGAAGGTGGCTCATTACCGACATCTGCTCTTTCCTTCAGCTCCTCAACTACATATCAGCCATTAGACTCCTCCACTCCTCAGCCATTTGACTCCTCCACCCCGTGGCAAGGTGTCATTTGCCATGAGCAAATTCCACAATGTCAGTTTCAGGGACACATAAATGTTGATCCCAGGAGGAGATTATGGAACAGCTACAACGACTTGGGAAACCTAGAATATTCACCTAACAAGGAGGGCGCATTGAATTTAACTAATAAACAAAGTAATGCACGGTTTGGGAAATGGCATTCGTTTAATGATGGCAGCACTTACAGCTTGAATGGGGTTTCATATCACGAAGGTTATTACGAGGAGACTGCACCAAGCTTATCTTTTTCAGCAAACTGGCAATACGAAATGGATAATGCTGTCCTACAAAATGTTCATCCTGATGGCATGCTCCATCGAAGTCAGTTTAATTTGAACAGACCAATAGATTCAGGCTATCACCCAAAAACTCAGAGTGAAGACTCTTATCTCGAAGACACTGAATGGTATCAGCAGTGGCTTGCACTTTTGGAGCAAGGAATGTGGTGGCCAGCAGAAGATGGTGACTGTGGCTACTTTGTGTACACAGATCATGAGTACATTTATGCCTTGCTTACAGATGCAGCAGGTGAATATGTGTACGCATGTGCTCCTGAAAGCGAGTCTTGGGGAAATGCACAGAAATTAGATGGTTGTCCGAGTGCTTGGCTACAAAGTGAAATGGTTTTAGTATGTGGCTTTAAAATTGCGCTTTACAATGAGGATGAGCTTTGGCTACCTGGTCAAGAGCACAGCGATTCTCAACTTTTAAATGCACCCTTAGATTTGTCCGCAGCTTATACAAAAGGAAATCAGATCATGAATTTAAATCTTGAGCAGTTCTCTCAAATGTTTGAAAATTCATTTCAGTCACAAGGGCAACCTGCTGTAGATTTCACATCTTACAGATTAAACAAAGTCAGAATAGACCCAAGGCTTCCCACTTACATCTATGAAGACCAATGTACAGATGTTATCGACCTTTCCTGTCATAATAAAGACCCAATTGGCCCTTGTTGGAACAACCAAGAAATTAAGACATTCCTTGCTCAAAAGGTTGCAGTTTCCCTGAACACTAGTCCAACTGCAAATTCAGATCAGCAGTTACTTCACAACTGTTACAACCCTTGCCAACGGCGACGTTCGTCCACTGGGGTTACAGTGAGGCATGTAGATGATGTATCAGAGAAGGAATGGAGGGATCGGGTGTTTCCAGGAGAGGAACAACCCAATCGTCAAGTCAATAAGATTTCTTCCCTCATATCTTCTTTTGTGGGAAAAACATCACAGGCAGAGTTTGACAAAACTAATATAGCCTCAATTGAAAAAGCCCCTGACAAAAATGCTAAGAACATTCTTACGTCAGGTTTCCAAAGTCTGAAGTCAAAAATAATCAAAGAGGAATCTCTTGCTGACGCGACTCAGCCAGATTTAATTAATAATCAACAAAAGCAAGTACCAGCTACCACACAGAGAAGAATTTTACCCACAGTAAATGTGACTGCTCAAGCGACTCAGCCGTCAATTCAATCACATACAGCTTCACAAAAACCTAAGCTCGTGCGTCAGACTACCTTGGTGCAACAAGCAACCCCACAAACACAGCCAATTGTCCCAGTGCCTTCAGAATCAGAAGAATCCATTTTTAAACCTAGACAACTTACAGCTGGTAAGCCAGTGGATATACCAGTTGATAAACCATCTGCACAACAACCAGGCTTCATGAACTTTCTCAAATCTGCAGTGGGAATGGAAGAACCTGTGATGGATTCACAGAAATTATCTCAAATACATGAACAGGGCAAAACTGGCAGTACAGTTTCCTCACCAGGCATTGGTCCTACAAATAAAGAGGCTACAGGAGTGTCAAATCTCTTTGGATCAATTGGCAGCCTGTTTAGCACGGAGCCCTCTCCACCCCAGAAACCGCAAATGAAACCTAGTGTTACAGAGGGCTCATTGACATCGACATCTAGACCCAAAGGTATACAGAGACAACGAACAACGGACCAAAGTGGTACGTATCAGCCCGTGCTGAGCCAACCCCCAAACAAAAGTCAATCCCAATCATTTACCCCCAGTTCTTCTACTGGCCCTACTACAACCCGATCAGACACTATGCCATCTATGGAACAGATTAAACCAGAGGGAGGAACTAAACCATCTGGTGGACTGTTTGGAATTTCTATTGGAGACATGCTTGCCGGATCAACAGCAGCCACTCAATGTGGACCCACACCTCAATCGGCTGCATCAGATACAGCTCCACAAGAAGAATCTCTCGGTAAAAGTATATTATCAATTTTTAGTGGGCCAAATCCTACACAGGCTGGACCTAAAACTGCGTCCTCGCCTCAAGCACAAACGCCAAGTGCAGCTCCACAACCTCCTCAGCAGGAATCACTCGGTAAAAGTTTATTATCTATGTTTGGAGGATCAAGTCCTCCTCATCCTGCCCCTCAAACCAATTCTGCTGCGAATGTACAACAACAACAAAGAACCGCTCCTCCAAAAGACCCTCCTAATACTGGGTTCCTTTCCAGGTTTGGTGGTCCCAGTAACCAGCAGCAAGCCCAATCTGGATCTCTTTTAGGGGGAATCCTTCCTGGATCGTCCGGTTCAACTGAAATACCAAGAAAGGGACTGTTTTCAATGTTTAGTGATCCCAGTCCTTCACAACCTCAGCCACCAACATTATCAAATCAACCAAGAGTACCCCAGTATAAAACTCAACCACAAGGGGAACCTCAGACACAATATAGACCACAAGCACAAGGGCAGCTCCCCACCTCTGTTCTTGGGGGAATATTGGGTGGTTTGTCTGGCTCGAGTGACAGTCCAAGAAAAACATTGTTTTCTATGTTTAGTGGTCCAAGTACTCCTCAAACACCAGAAACTGGTGGAAGTGCAAATGTGTCTAGTCCCCCAGCAACTGCAGCACCTAAAGAACCTTTATGTAATATTGTGTCACCTCCACAACAAACTCCTTATTCATTACCGTCTGTTGTTACTGATCCAAAAGAATCATTATCAGCACAATGTTATCCCCAAATGCCATCCATTTCCAGTAGCCATGTCCCAGAAACCGCAGCTGGCAGTGAAATAGTAAGTGACATGAGTTCACCCACTGGAAGTACTATAGATACTATACACGATTCCAAAATGAAAGGCACTGACATTGTATGTATTAAGAAAAATGCTGAATGTGACACGGACGGTGCAACCAAAGACCCTGCTCTTACTAAAGAACCACCAGCTTCAGGCCATATGTCTACGATAAGTGGATCAGGCCCACAAGATGCATCCTCAACTACAGCATTCCTTTCACACAGCTCAGGTAAAGGTTTACTTGACCCCAGCATGAAACCTAGTGCTGGCCAGACAGGTCCTTCACCTAAACGGTCTGACTCTGTACCTTCAGGCCCCAAGGACCCACCAGCCACAGGTTTGTTCTCTCTCTTTGGAGGTTCCGTCTCTCAGTCCTCTCCGCAACCTGGAAGTTCTCTATTAGGGGCAGTGTTTGGAGGCTCTTCAACCCAAACACCAGCTTCTCAATCAAGTGGGTCGTTATTTGGCAGTTTTTTTGGAGGGTCTGTTCCTCAGGCAGCTCCCCAAGCTGCCCCCAATAAGCTTGGAGTATCTGTTCCTCCGACAGCAGGTCCACAGTCAGGGGCATCCCTACTTGGAGGATTTTTTGGTGGGTCCGCTCCTCAGGCGGCTGGATCTCAAACAGCAAGGTCTATTTTCGATGGGATTTTTGGAGGATCAGGAGCTTCAACAACAGCGCCTCAGACTAGTGGGTCCTTTGGTGGATTGAATGGAAGGACTGATAACCAAGCTTCTGCACCCTCAAAGAGCAGCTGTATTTTGGAAGGACCATCTTCTCAAATAGCTACAGCACAGACTAGTACATCTGCTCCCCATGAGATACCTGATAAAAGTTTGCATTCTGTTGGAGTATTTGTTCCCCTCGCAACGCCAACTACAGCAGCCACACAAATATCAAATAATGACACAACTTCACATGCAACTGTTATACCAAAATCCAGTGATGACAGTACAACTAGTGCAACTCTGACTGGTCCTGAAATGTGTGTAATTGATACAGCTACCAAAAGCAAAGCGCAGACAGTAACACTACAACGACCTGATGGTAAAGTCCTGTCCCTTGAAGCAAGTGTAGCGCAAATTTCCCAAACTGGCTGCAATGTCATAGAAGAAGTGAATTGCCAAGATGCTGACAAGCCAGCTACCTTCGCTAAAGATATTCAGTCTCAAGAATCTAACATCAGTGAACAAGCAAAACAACTTGCAGAACAAGGACTTGTGAGTGGCCCGTCACGTCAAGATAAAATAACTCCTACAGTTGAAGAGGGAAAATCAACCACTCAACCGCCAAATACTGTTGTGCAGGCACAAAAAAATCCTCCAGAGCCAGATAAATCTTTTGGTGACTCTGCAGCAGATACAGTTACAGGCTTTATGTCAGCCCTTTTCAAACCAACTGGTCCACCTACTGAAGTTCCTCAGCAACCGCAGAAAAGCTCACTTTTTGGACTTGGAGGAATTTCACCTCAAGCTGGTACTGTTCAGAGTGGAGCGTCTCTACTAGGAGGTATTTTTGGAGGGTCCAACACAGATACAGCAGCTCCCCAGACCGGCGGATCATTATTGGGAGGTTTATTGAAGGGGTCTGGTCCTCAGTCTGCAGCTCAAACCACTGCCCCCAACACTGGAGGGTCAATATTAGGCGCCATGTTTGGAGGAGGATCCCCTGCCAAGTCTGGGGCTCCCCAGCCTGGTGGATCGGTACTGGGTGGGATGTTTGGAGGCTCTGCGGCAACAGCCCAGACTGGCGGTTCAATACTTGGAGGAATGTTTGGAGGAGTCACTGCTCAGACCGCAGGATCACACACTGGAGCATCAATACTTGGGGGCATAGGTGGATCTTTACTTGGCAGTATGGGACAAACACCTAAGCCATCTGAACAAATGCCAGCTGAGCCCAAGCTATTGCCAGAAACTACACCCCAGTCACAGATTAAGAGTGAAAGTGTACCACCAAAAGGGGGACCATGTGACTCCGGAACTAGTATGAATAAGATAGTGGTCTCAACCGTACCAGATAATGATCAATTATCTACAGAAAAAAAACATCAAGCGGAAAAAACTGAAGAAAAAATACCTGCTTATGAGGCAGAAACGATACTTGAGAAGCCCATAGTCATTAAAGGAGACCTTCCGAGTAAAGAAAGTGACGCATCAATGCCACCTGACACTAAGGAAGAAATTACTCATATACCATCTCCAGTCAATCAGTTGCCAAACAACCCAGAGGCACCTCAAGCTAAGTCCCTTTTTGGTTTCATATCAACACAGGGTGATGCAGGGAAGTCTCTTGGATCCCTCTTTTCCCCAACAATGTCATCGGGAGGTCCATCAGTGCCTCAAACAGACGGAGTAAGTGGTCTGTTTTCAGGTTTAAAAACCTTTTCTGGAGGCCTATTTCAAGAGGAAAAACCTGTTGCCGGAAAACAAGAGCCAGCCACCACTTCAATATTTGGAACAAAACTAAGTTTTCCTTGGCAGGCAGAGCCCCCCAAGCAACAGGCTACGCCAGTTGTAACAACTCAACCTAAAACTAACAACAAGCCTTCGACTGCTCAAACACATAACGTACAAAAGGTTCCAACATCCGATGTCCAAAAAAATGAATCCGTAGGTTCAACTGATGACATAGCAAACCCAGAGATTTGCGTCTACACTCCTGAAGTAGATCCTTCACCATCCCTGATCCCAAAAGAGAAGGAAGGGCTTGTACAAACATACCCCTCTGCAGGTCCTACCTCAGGAGTGCAGCTGGACAGCCAGTCCAAGAAGGATCTATTGAATGCAAAAAGGCTAGTAGAAGCATAATCAATGGCATTCCCTATCACCATTTATTATGCCTTGACGTTTTGGGGCTAAAAAAAATGTATTCCCTGTTCAGCTGTGCAATCCATTATCACTAGATCAATTTAGTGTTCTTCAACCTCATTTTTAGCTTGAGCGTGTGTTTAAATGTGTCATAGCCTTTTAGGATTTTGTGTGTGTGTGTGTCTTCTGTGATATGCATATTTTGTGTGCCTCATCGTCATTTTCCCAACAGAATTCCAAAACAAAATTTCCATATTTATACACTCAGAGAATAAAATATAATCAATAATATACATTTAATTAATCTATCATTATAATAATTAAATTATCAAAGAGAGGCAATATCTTGAATTACTCCTTCAATACTGACTTTCTTGTTCACCTGAACTTCTATACTCAATGATTTTCTATTGTAGCCGTCTTTTGTTCTGCACCTAATAAATAAATATGATGTTCAATAAATAAATAAATAAATGTAAATGTCTCAGTGGATTTGGCGAAATTTCCACTCTTTAGTTTGTTAGGAAAGACACAAACACCTAGAAAATTAAAAATAATGGAAATTTTGTTTGAGCAAAGAATTCAGATTTATGTTTTATGTGGTTGCAATTATTTACCTTTTAGGATATTTAGCTCATCCGCCCTAAAAAATTAAAGCAGTTATGAAAAAATGAAAAATGAAAGCAGTTATGAAATTAGTTTTTCAGGGTATAATGCCAATTTTACTATCTTCCAACATGCAACAGTCTCTTTTTAGGTTATAATGGGGTGTGTACAGGTTATCTGTAAATGGAAGGGGCATAGTACGGCTTTAAAAGCTCAAAGCCTAATAGGTTGTTTGCAGATGACGTCACACATTGGCATGCCTTCCAGATGAAGGGCAGGCAACTGGAGGCAGCTTCAATACTGCAAGAAAAATGTCTGGTTTGCCCTATGGCTACTTTCAGATCGCGAAAATAGTTGTAACCTAAGGTGAGGAGTATTTAAACCTCAGAGAAATGGCGACGGCCATAGATTTTTCGCCCACAGGAGGGGAATTATTTGCCAACTATGTAGAAAACCAAAATTGCATGGAGATTGTTATTTTTTCTATGTGGGAGAAAACCTGTACGCTACCTAGTGATTTGTTTTTAGCCATGCTTGCTAACCTGGCAAAAACACAATTTTCACTATTTTACCCCTCACAAAATAGTGGTAGACTGTCATACAGCTTAATCTGGCAAGCTATATAGTAGGAATGTAAGGTAATTTCCTGCACTCCATCTCAATTTTGAGCAAATAGTGACTTGATTGCAAACCAGCTATTATTGTTTTCGTTCTAGTATTATATAGCAGTTTACCTGATAATTATAGTTTTGACTTTTTATGTAACCTTGCTTTCATTTTGCTTTCACCTGTCACACGTCCATTTTAATTGACACAATGTGACAATTAATATTTTCCTCACTATTCTTGCCTTTGTAGTCCAGTGGAAAGTAGTCGCTTTGGATCATCCGGAAACCTGAGCCAGACTAGCTCCCAACTTAGTGAGACTGGTCAGGAAAGCATTGGAGGGTCCGAAGTGGAGGAGTCTGTCCACGTCTACCACAGTACCAGCTTTCATTCCTCCACCAATGGGCAAACACGCAGCAATGGTCATCCTGCCACCAATGGACATTCTACTGCCGGTGAGCTGCAGAAGCATGGGCTGGCCCTTCAACTAGGACGGGGCCTGGTAAAGGACCCACCAGCAGAGCGGGGCTCCTCCAAACTCCTACGGTATGTTTTATGCACAGAATTCAACCCTGGATATGTACGTGCTCCAATGAAGATACTGAGGGATTTGCTCCATCTCTTTCTGCAACCCTCTCCTGAAATCCATGTAACCCAGGTTCCATGATGATGGGCCGCCTTTACCATTTTCCCCATCCAGAGTTCGTTGGTTGAAGGTCATCAATAAAGTGAGGGTTCAGCTCCGGGAGGTAGGCAGCAGTTCAGTTACTCCACCAAAGTTTGATCTTTCATTATCTCCTGAAGTCTGACATTCTTTTAGTTTTTTTTTATTTAAAAACGTACGCATTTTAATGTCTATGAAGGTGGTTGAGTTTTACCTTGTTGGTAATTGTAAGTAATTGCATATGCTGTTTGAAGATGTTTTGCAACATTACATGTTTGCTCCTTTGCGCCTCTATAGTTACACTATTAATTCTGGGTTGATAGCCTCTTGGCAGCAACAGCGGAACAACTTGGGATGCAGCACCTGCACAGAGGCGCTCGTAAACCGCTTTCAAGTTAAGGATTATGGCATTTTGTTTAGTTTCACCCCCTCAGTATAAATTGCAGCAAAAATGTCCTAGTGTTATTTGCTACTGATCAACAAAAAATGTATTTCTGAGGGCTAAAGGTAAATTGGTAAAAATATATATTTGAATACTAATATTGAACAGAATACCTGCCCAACAAACAGAATAACCAAATATTAGAACGTCTTGATCCAGCATTACCATACTGCCTGGTTTTTTGGTTAGCATTGCATTTGCAATTGAGTTTAGAAGTGTCTGCCTCATCCCCCTCTGTGTCACACTCTTCGTCGGTGGATTGTATCTGTTCACATGGCACTGTAATTGTGAGGCTAAAGTACAGTTTCCCTCTGTTGACTAGCGTCCATTGCGCTCTGCTTCAGGGGCCTATAATTTGCCTTTGCAGATGGTGTCAGAGCGCATGTTCCACTGTCAATGGTGACTCAGTGGTCGTCACTGAGTATTTGATCAGAATCTGTAAAAACAGTGAGACGTTTTGGGGGAAATGCTTAATGGGCCAATAAACCGTGGTCCAGGGACAAGACTATAGTAGCCCACCATCTCCTCTGATTTGAACAGTCTTATGAAAAGAGAGAATGTACTGCAAGTGATGAGAAGTTGCAATTCCATTGTCTGAGCTGTTTATTCCTCCATTTAAGTTGTATTATTTTAATACATTTGGAGCCCCTCTTTTCTCTGAAAAAGTCCCATTATACACACAGGAAATAGCGTAGCCTCAGGACAACCCAATGTGTGGTAAATCTGAATCTACTTGGGGAGTCTTTAGAGGATGGTCATAATAACATGAGAATCTATATACTCTAACCCTTGATTACACTTTTTACAGCACAACAGTAAATAAGTATATTGAACCTTGATTGGTTCCATTATAATAATTGCATATTTGCATGCACTCACATTGTAAGTGATGGCTGATCGAAGACATAAGTATAACAAGAAAGCAAGGTGAAAGTTATCTAAGTGCCATTTATTACAGGACCAATGTGAAAGAACGTCATGAAGGAGAGAAGTATAAAGAGACACTGTAAATCAAGGGTGTCCAAACGTTTTTCCCGAGGGCCACATGCAGAAAATACAAAGACTGGGCCACAAATAAAGTATTGGGATTGTTAACACATCAACTAATGTTTGTTTAAAAATTGTCATCAACTTTAATTGAATGAATTTATTAAGTAATTGGGGTATTCTGGTTCTCAGTCTGCTTTTGTTCAGCATTAACACAGAGAATGTCTGCTCACAGATTAGCCCAACAGACTCATCATTGTTTTGCGTGGCGTCTCATCAGAGGTCTTTTCCAATCGCCGGTTGAACAGCTTCTCTCCCTTCTGCGAATTCTTCAGAGAATCATCGCAATGCATTTTGATCACTTCTTATTGCAGACTCTCCTCCACTTCTTCTGCATCAGTGTGATTTCCTTCTCAATGACAGAAACATCTTTGAAGTGCTGACAGAATTCTATCATGAGAGATGTGGTCACAGACACATATTCTTCCATTTTAGCAGAAAGCCTAGCATTTGGAAACGCGCATTTGGAAACGCGCATTTGGAAACGCGCATTTGGAAACGCGCATTTGACTCCAGTCAGCGTGGGGAAGTGCGCTAGGTTGATGTTCAACAGTTGTAACTCGAAGACGGAACTTTGCACGCAATACATTCATGTGCGCACACAGCTGCGGTACCAGCTGCTCTTTGCCTTGTAGTCTCTTGTTCAGGGTGTTGAGATGATTAGTGAGATCAACTAAAAAGCCAGGCCTGACAACCATAAAGGGTCAGTGATCTCATGGAGAGGTCTACCCTTTACTCTTGTGATGATATTTGATGTCAGGGAATAAACCCGCTGCAGTGCGGAGGCGTGACTGGGGAGAGTGGGGAGAGAGTGCGTGAGGGCGAGGCTGGGAGGGGGAGTAGCGATTCCTACTTAACGGAGAGTCAACTGCTGTGTGATCGGGGTCTGCCACTGTCACACTTGCTGCTCCAGTGGCAGTAAGGAGTCCATCTCTGTCAATTAGACATACCGGGAGGTTGCTGGTCTGCAGGAGCGACTCTAATCTTGCAACATGACATTTACAGGTTCTTCTTTATTTTATCTATTTTTTCAGAATAAGGTAAGGCTTGCATTTTATAATCAAATTAAAAGCAGAAATGCATGTTATACTGAGCAAAATTTCTGTTCTTTATCTCTAATGTCCACAGACAAGTTTCTATAGAAGCAATAAGTTATTTTCATAGTAAATATTTGTCTTGCCACAGGCGAATACTGTGACAGCCCTGGAATAGTTTATTTTTTATTTTTTTTAATGTCAAAGCTGAATGGACATCGACAGTTTATGTCGCTGATATATGTGGTGACTGAACGGATGAAGCATGTAAAACATGTGCACATAATAACTAAACCACATCATATGCGTGAATTGATTCTGATGCACATTTAATTTCATGACTTTCTTTTTATTTTGTACAGCACAAAATCACGAATAAAAAAATCAGGGGGCTTAGTACATTCTGTACACATGCAACATCCTGAAACCCTCAAATCGGCTCAGGAAAAACTCCTCCAACATGTTTTTAATGTAGATGCATACTACGCGAACTTCTGCAATGTCCCTTGTCCCTTTAATGGTTATGTATGCAATCAGAGATATTTACGTTCAGGCCAAGTCAAGCTATGCAGCTGGTATGGGTGAGAAAGAATGACATGACCTTAAGGGAAAGTATCGTGCTATTATCTAATTACCAAGTTGCCTTTCCACAGCATCCCAATTACAGAGAGGTAGGCAGCTGTATTCTGGCTGAGAGGGGGTCAGTTATAGATGTTGTCCATCCCATGTCTATACGGTACTGTAGACTCTCAAATATTACATATCAAATACGTACATAGCCATTATTTAGCCAATGTAGCATTATTTGTTACCATGTTATCGTATTGTCAAATGATAGAATCATTAGATTTACGATTTCTTTTTCCCTCAAAACTTGTTTTGTTTATTATTACTATTACATGGCAAAGCAACCAAATGAAATTCCAACCGTAACACTCAAGTGTAGATCAGTTTCAACTGTTTTTGTTTTTTCAACAAATTTTTTTTTTCAGTACAGGCACTCGGCCATTTAAAGTGTAAAATATCAGCATATGCTATGCTATACACAACCGTGAGGAGGAGGACTTACTGAGGCACTGTGTGGTCCATGTGCGGGGACAGCTGACAAACGGTGCCACTTCTCAGGGATGCTCCCCAGAGGACACCTCAGCGGACAGGATGAACCCCACAAACCAGAGCCACTGCCAGTGTCGCCTAAGAGACAAGACCGGCAGGAGAAGAAATCACAGAGCCCCAAAGTGGGGCAAAGCCTGCGCAGAAAGCTGCAGCAGTGCCCGCAGGCACCAGAGGACGACTCCCTTCATGACCTCTCATCCGTGGAAACTATCTGCACCAAAGCTGACAACAGCACTTCGGCTTGCCTGGATGGCATCGGGGCTGTGGAGGACACTCTACCCAGCCTTATTGAAAAGATCCGAAACATCGAAGAGAAAAAGGAGAGGGGTGATGAGGAGGGAGAGGGAGGCTCTGGCAACCTTGTGGAACATATTCTTAAAGAGCTGAAAGGCATCACCAAGATCCAGGAGGAGATTTCCGACCTGAGACAGTATCTAACATCTGTGCGAGGCTCGGTGGATGAAGTATCTTGTTGTGTCGATGCGGTGCTGAGTGAAATTGGTGAGCTTTACTCTGGGGCTTCAGCTGCACCTCATCCTACTGGTGCCACTGAAACATCACGCAACAGGCGAGGAAGCCTCGGTAGACAGAACGCGATCACATCTCTTCAAGGGAGCGACACCCATCAACTGTTGCATCGCAGCAAATGCGGAGAAGATTCCGGACGTTTGCCTTCCCACAGATCACCTGAAGATTGGCATGTTGACAGAGTCACCCCCCAATTGGAACACCGAAACGACCATGAGAACTCAAAGCATGGTTTAAAAATGGGCATGGTTGGCCCTTCTATACCTGACCTTGGCTACTTGGATAGGGGCCATAACTACCAAAGCACCAGCTCGTTGTCCTCGTGCCACAGTTCCAATTTCCCAGGAGCGAGCCTACGCTGTAGTGACATTGAATATGAAGGGTGGCCTTCTGATGATATGCAGCACAGTGTCAGTGTGGAAGGAGCTTGGAGTGAAGAGGACATCTGCTCTTACGGGAACAGCGGAGAGGAGCTTGAGAATGGTCTCGGTGATTGGAGGAGGTGCACCACAGAGGGGACACAAAGCAGCACACCGGGTCATTCGTCACACAACAGTTCTGAGCATTTTGCGTTGCTGTTCGGACACCAGCACAACTCTCCTTCCAGTTCTTCCAGTAGGCTCGACTGGAGGCCCCCCAGACTACCAACTGAGGAGGAAAACCTGGAGTGCGACTGTTCTGCAAACTGCCCGTACTCCCGTAGCTCTGGTTACCACACCATGGATGCTTGCACAAACAAAGTGGGCAGTGAGCCCTCCGGCAGTCCGAGTCCCTCCACTGTGCTGTTGACGAACTGCGACGATGGTTACCCTCAATCACATTCATTGTGCGACGACTGTACGTCTTCTGGTGACACCCTTGATCTGGGGTCTGCTGACAGTTTGGACAAGGAGTGGACCGATCGCACTACCTCTGGGGATGAAGCAGGAGAGTCTTTGTCACAAGAGTCGTCCGAAATAGATCGTGACAGTGAAGACAGGACCCCCAATCTAGGGGTCAACGTGACCACTTTTAGCAAGGCTGTATTCACTTTCCGGTCAGCTTTGAAAGGGGCTCTGAAAAAGTTAGAAGGATCCAGCCCTGAAGGTGTTAAAGATGGTAGTGGATCAGAAGAACCTGAATCCCCTGTCAGAGAAGCCAGTGATCTGAAGGAGGAGCAGAGCAGAACAGAGCTTACAGAGACAGAGGTCAGTCTGACAGAGAATCTTACGCAGCTTGGCCCTCCAAAGAAGCAGGGTAAAGCTTCGGTCCTAGTAGATTGTGGTGAGACACATGAGGAGAGGTCACGCTTCCTTCAAGCATCTCCCTATGAAGCAATCAACCCTCCCTGCACCCCGACTGAATGTCACTCTGGAGACATTTCCCAGGACAACAGAGAATATCCAACAGATGGGGAACCGTCCAAGCTTGCCTTAACACCAGACAGTTGTCCACCAAGGCAGGACGAGTGTTCCCCAGGCTCAGTGGTCAGTAAAGATGAGGTGCAGTTAAGTTCAATCAGGGAAACCCACATTCATGACAAAGAAAATCAAGATGCCGTTCACAGAGAGCGCATGGCTAATTTCCAGCGCATTCTGAAGGAAAGGCGCCAAACCCGTGATCGACTGTCCAAATCTGCTCCGGGTTCCCAGGGGTCCAAAGGCTCTCAAGGGTCTCAGGGATCCCAATATCAAGATGAGTTTACTCCAGGTATATTCTATACGTCAATTGCTGAAAAGCCCAGTAATAACAGCAAAAACATTCATCTCGAAGCAAGACCCGATGGAATGTCACATTAAATGTTTGGAATATTATACATGTATTGTGTCTTAAACACTCACACTCTGTAATCCTACTGTGATTTTCTTTTTTCTTTGCAGAATGTTGGAGAGAAGATGAACAGGTTACTCGTATAACATTAGCTATTTAAGCTGCTTTTTGTTTTCCTGTTGATGAAGGTCAATGTGGGATATTTGTGTTTATTTATTGTTTCTATTACTTGTCTTTGTTTTAAAGAGAGTGCTTGTGTGCACTCAGAAGTTATCATGGGGCTGATTTAAAACGATTGTTTTTTATTGTTTGAATTTTTAGCGCGCAAATCCCCAGTTCTTAGTTTTCTTTGTGTATTTCCATATGATTTCAGAAATTCTTACTTTGAGTTAACTCAGACAGGGTCTCACATACACCGGAATCTCTAAATGATCTACTTTATGTTTATTCAAACTGTTGTTTTTTGGCTCTGCATGTTCTTTAACACCAACAAGGTCAAACTCAACCAAATACAAATTTACATTATTTAATCTTTCATCTCATTCTCTACTGTTTCACTGTACAATATAATGTGAAAGTCCTTTATAGACCTTCAGCCTAAAGTCTGTGTCTTTGAAATCATGCAGGTCCAAGATGAGGAACCCAATGCCAGACAAGCCTGGGTTAAACCAGGGTATGTCGTATATTCTACATGTGTGAGGACCGTGTAATTGTACTACTCTGTTATAGTATGTGAGAACCTTTTATTCACTTTGATTGTTTCCTTGTTGGGGCACAGTGGGGGGTCTGGGCTCTACGGGATTGACAGCATGCCAGACCTGCGTAAGAAGAAGCCAATCCCCTTGGTCAGCGATGTGGTCAGTACTTATTTGTAATTTGTTCATGACACCATGTTTTTTTTTTTTGTTGTGCTTTTGAGTCTATTTGTGAGACCACCACAGGCAGTTCTCAGTTTGCAGATAAATATGAAATCAGCCTGCTAATTCCTCTCTCCCTCCTCTCTTAAACCCAAAACTATTTCCCACAACTCTCTTGAATGCATTCACTCTCCTTGGTCAGGCTATGGTAAGTTAATAGAACCCAGTTGCCACTCCCTTTTCTCCTGAAACTCAAAATATCAAGTAGGACAAATAAAACGGTAGTTGCCTCAGACTAGTATGTCCACAGCATATTGGTCTCTTTGGTCGCAAACCTCTTGTTTAACACAAATGAAGGCATTTGCATGCATCTTGGTTAAGGGTAGCATTTTCTTCCTACTTGATATTATCATTGCAAAATGATATCATTCCCTCACCTGCTGGTTGGAATTAACACTCCCATGAAACGTTTGGCTTATGGTCTTCACTTGTCTCCTAAAACTAATAATACTCACATGGGTTTTCTGATCACCTGGTAAGAGTTTCATCATTGAGACTAAATAATAACCCTACTCACCACCCTGCCAACTACCCTAGCCTCCTTTTTAACCATACTGACTTTCATTTTTTATAGTGATATTTTGAGCTCTGCTTGGTAGTGGGTTGTGTATGCGTTTTGAAAAAAATGCTAACTTGGCTGAAATGTCCTGTGTCACGCTTTGTTCAGTCTCTTGTCCAAGCCAGGAAGGCGGGGATCACTTCTGCAATGGCCGCACGGTCCTCAGTCAAGGATGGGGAGCTGGTGAGTATCACACATGACACTTTCACTTTGACCAAAACATAATATTGTTCCATTCAGGGCTCCTATGTTGTCTTAATTCTGTTGATCAAGGGTTCTCTCCCACTTAGTCGTGTTTGATGTGAAAATGGCCTAAAAGGAGGTGTCCACCCCCCTTTTTTGCAGAAGAACCACGTGTACAAGAAGACCCTGCAGGCTCTCATCTACCCCATATCCTGCACCACGCCACATCACTTCGAGGTGTGGACCGCCACGACGCCCACATACTGCTACGAGTGCGAGGGGCTGCTGTGGGGCATCGCCCGCCAAGGCATGCGTTGTTCTGAGTGTGGGGTCAAGTGCCACGAGAAGTGCCAGGAGCTGCTGAACGCTGACTGCCTGCAGCGTGAGTACTGAACGCAGAGCAATGAAACGACGCACGCGCTTCGACAAGTAGTGCCTCAAAGTGGATTTGAATCTGTACTTCTTGTGAAATCCACAGGTGCTGCAGAGAAGAGTTCTAAGCATGGAGCTGAAGACCGAACTCAGAATATCATCATGGCCATGAAGGACAGGATGAAGATCCGAGAAAGGAACAAGCCGGAAATCTTTGAACTCATCAGGGAGGTGTTCATCGTCAGCAAAGCCACCCACGCGCAGCACATGAAGACCATCAAGCAGAGCGTGCTGGACGGCACTTCAAAGTGGTCAGCCAAGATCACCATCACAGGTGAAGTTTTAAATTCAAAAGTGCAACCCTCAACGGTCACACGTGGTTCTTGTTCATAACTAGGTTGGTTGCTCCTCATGTCTTTGTTCCTCTGTCGTGGCGCCAGTTGTTTGCGCCCAGGGTCTTCAGGCAAAGGACAAAACCGGATCCAGTGATCCATACGTCACCGTTCAGGTGGGCAAGACTAAGAAGAGAACCAAGACCATCTATGGCAACCTCAACCCGGTCTGGGAGGAGAAGTTCCACTTGTAAGTCACCAAAATGTTTCTCTCTGCAAAGTGGTTTCTAACTTCTTGCAGGGAAGTTTAACGTCTAGAAAAGGTTGATGTTGGTTTGAAAATATAAACAACTTTTTTGTTTTACATGAAATTGTGACCCAGTCTTTTGTTTATATATGTTTGTTTTCTCCGCTAGCGAGTGCCACAATTCCTCGGATAGAATTAAAGTGCGCGTGTGGGACGAGGACGATGACATCAAGTCGAGGGTGAAGCAGCGCCTGAAGAGGGAGTCCGATGATTTCCTGGGCCAGAGTATAATCGAAGTGCGAACGCTCAGCGGAGAAATGGACGTGTGGTACAACCTGGGTCAGTACACTGCCTCATCATGGACTTTTACTGTTGGTACTTGATGGAACTGGGTGGTAACTCCATCACAGACATAGAACAACTCCTAAGAGCGACTGCTCCACCTCTTGGTGGTTCACAGAGGATAAATATTTCCGTGGTATGGAAAACCAGATCGTCACCATGTACCTTCAGTTGTCTTCACCTCATCAGCCATAGCGCGTAGAGAGGACCCCGAGGCCCAACCAGAGGCATTACCATACGTGCAGCCCCTCTAAACCAGCTAAAGGAAAATGAAAAGTTCTACTCCCCCAGGCTTGAAGACGAGCCATGAATTTAGAAAGATGGTAATACACAGGGGCAGATTTAATGGGTCCGTTGGGCCATTTAGTCGGAGCAAAGACACGGGTTGTATTCCTCAGGCTCGTCTTCAGCGACCTTTGAACGGGGCCGCTGTGAATATGACTCTCTAATCTGTATGTTTCTTGTCAGCTGGGAGGGACATGAGATGCTTGATTTTAACATCCCTCTGATAATCGCAAAACATTCCAGCAGAATGAATGATCAGTCGAGTAATGCGTGCGAGGAGCCCATCTCCATCTTGTCGCGCCCGCCCCTCTCCCTCCTCTCGATGTGTGATTATCAAGAAGCTCCAATCGACTCTCCCCCCCCCCCCCCCCCCACCCCCAGTGACACGTACAAATTACACTTAATGATGCGCCTGTCGGGGCCAAATAGCAGGGGCGCCACACGGGTGCACATCCACGCCTCCCCCACTATCAGCCGCAGCACTTGTATTAGAGTCGCAGGCTCTGCGATGCCACGGTAACAGCCTGTAATTAGCTCCCCCCCCCCCCCCCCCCCCGGCGTCTTTGTGTTTGATTACAGAGAAGAGGACGGACAAGTCGGCCGTGTCGGGGGCCATTCGCCTCCAAATCAACGTGGAGATCAAGGGAGAGGAGAAGGTGGCTCCGTATCACGTGCAGTACACCTGCCTGCACGAGGTATTTGTGGGGGGCGGTGAGGGGGGGGGGTTGTGGTAATGCTCTAAGCACACAGGATTTGTATTGAGGCAAAAGTAAAGTAACCTCATGTCATCTGTGTCAGTGATTTACACGGCATTCGGGTCACAAAGATACGCTTGTATCGCAGACATAATCCCCCCCTCCACCCTGAAAAATGGCACAACTGTCCGTGATGAATTTAGATTTGATGTCCTTTGACTGAGTGTCTGTGTCCGTGGCAGAACCTGTTCCACCACTCGACCGACATGCTGGGCCAAGGCGCGGTGAAGATCCCCGAGGCCCGCGGGGACGACGCCTGGAAGGTGTACTACGACGACGTGGCCCAGGAAATCGTCGACGAGTTTGCCATGCGCTACGGGATCGAGTCCATCTACCAGGCGATGACGTGAGTCAGAGTCTGCCTCCATGCGACTTTTGTCCAAAAACAACAACTTAGGAAACTCTTCTGTGTGACGGCGAGATGTCTTTGTGAACAATCTCTGCCCCCCCCCCCCCCCCTTGTTCGTCCAGGCACTTTGCCTGTCTGTCGTCTAAGTACATGTGTCCCGGGGTTCCCGCTGTGATGAGCACCCTGCTGGCCAACATCAATGCCTTCTACGCCCACACCACCGCCTCCACCAATGTGTCCGCCTCCGACCGCTTCTCTGCTTCCAATTTTGGGGTTTGTTTTAGATTAGCATTACATACACACACACAATGTGTTTTTTGTCTCTCGGTCTCTGTCCTTGCATTCTTTTTCTGTACAAATCTTTTTGCTTCCACTTCCTGTTCTCACTATTCTCACTCTTTTTTTTTTTTTTTTTTTTACAGAAAGAACGCTTTGTCAAGCTTTTAGACCAGCTGCACAACTCCCTGCGCATCGACCTCTCGACCTACAGGGTAACATTAGGATTGTATACGATATTGGTCTCTAAAGTCCTATTACTCTGACGATAAGTATATCGTTATCCTTGTCTGAAGAAGATATATATATATTACGGCCTATATATATATATTACGGCCTGCTGTCTGCCTGTAATTCTCCTGAATTGCTCCTGTATTTAAGTGGATATGTCTCCTCTGTAGAACCACTTTCCCGCCAGCAACAAGGATCGGCTGCAGGATTTGAAATCCACTGTGGACCTTCTGACCAGCATCACTTTCTTCAGGATGAAGGTAGCGGACGGCGTTTCATCTGCCTTCTTTTTTTCTGCTCCGGTTACCAGATGCTTTGTAAATGGGTCACTTTGCCTCTTGCAGATGCACAGTGGTGGTCAGGTGAGTGTAAATAACAACCCCAATATCTCCCATCTGGCGATCAGGTCCAGGAGCTGCAGTCTCCGCCGAGAGCCAGCCAAGTGGTGAGGGACTGTGTCAAGGCCTGCCTCAACTCTACGTACGACTACATCTTCAACAACTGCCACGAGCTGTACAGCAGGCAGTACCAGCCCGTCGACGCGGTAAGTTGCCCCCCCTCCCCACACGCACACACCCCACTTTCTCGGTTAGGGAGAGGTGTGACCTGTGTTCTTGTCTCACCCAGAACAAGGAGGAGATCCCGTTGGAGGAGCAGGGTCCGAGCACCAAGAACTTGGACTTCTGGCCCAAACTCATCATGCTCATCGTCTCCATCATCGAAGAGGACAGGAACTCCTACACACCTGTGCTCAACCAGTAAGTGATGAGGATGCACTTTACCGAAAGAGTTTCCCTGCTTCATATTCCTGCTGCATTGATGGGAGATTTATTTTCAGGCTCAGTCCCAAAGGCTCAAAACACTCAAACATTCTTATGTTGTCAGGTTCCCCCAAGAGCTGAATGTAGGGAAGGTGTCAGCAGAGGTCATGTGGACATTGTTCGCTCAGGACATGAAGTACGCATTGGAAGGTAAATCGCACCCGTTGGGACACTTCCATCAGTATCAACCTCCATCAGCCATTTGGCCACACAGTACGAGCGCCGCCCCCCAGACTCGCTCACTGAAACTACGAGTGTTTGGCAACAAGCCTTTTTTGTGTTTTATGTGCAAGAGATGATGAGATGGCGCAGACTTCATTAAACAGTGATGATATAAAGCGATGAAATTTTGTTGACGGAAAAACATAAAAAACATGGATGGAAAAACATAAAATACGCTTGACTAAATGAGAACCCTAGTTAGCCTAGCTTTACTATAATGTTCCAAAAGATTTAACTAAAAAGGATTTTTGACAGCACTAGGAAGGAATACAAATGAATGCAAAATGAAGAGGATACAAGTTGACTAAAAATCTGAAGGATAAAAATGACTAAAATGTGACCTTAAAGCTGGAACTAAATCTAAACTAGCTGCCTTATTAGTGCTTATAGTATACTTGAGGTACTTTGGTTCTGCCGGCTTGAATTGGGATGGTAAATGGAGTGTGGTTGTATAATAGTTTTCCATCCTTGTGACAACTCAAAGCACTTTACATCATTCACCCATTCACACCCCCGCAGCACAGCCTTCGGGGGCAATCTGGGGTTAAGTGCCTTGCCCGAGGACACGTCGACGTCGTGGACCACCGAGCCACGGTTGTTGTTGTTGTTGTTGTTTTTTAGAAGTTGTAGGGAAAAGAGAGAAGCTGTAGTAAAACTGCAAAGGAGAAGAAGCAGAAGACCAGTTCCAGGGTAGAAACTGTACGGGGGAGAGGGAGCGAATAGAAAGCTGCTTATGTCTCCCTGGAGCCTCTGTGGGGTTTCTCTCTGCTGCTCTGTTCGGTGCAGCACAGTCTTTCATCCCAGCCCCCGTCCTCAAGAGGAGCCCTCCACACAGCCCCTCGCTGTTGAATATCTATCACACATATCCACAGCAGGTGGGGGCCTCAGTCCACATGAATACAAGAAGAGTTGGAATGCGTCTGGAGAGATTTTGCCCCCACAGCACTTCCAAGCAATACAGCATCTTACTGGGTACTAAAAAGAGACTTGAGTGCCTGGTTAGAGTTGAGCTGATTGTGGAGGACCATACGGCCACATTGATTAAATGGGATTATTGTGATGCATATTGCATGTACGTAGGACTTGTTTAAACCTGGAGTTGGACCGTAGCGTTTCCTGCTTCCTTGAGATTGGCTTTGTATTGTATCTATTAACCATTGCACCCTAACCGCTTTGTTAATTCAAAGAATGTGAAACTTGAAATGAAGACTAAAGTGGCAATTTAGCCTCGCACGAGCACTGAGACCCGTCCACTGTCATGATCCAAACCCCCTGCATTTGCTGCCCATGATGCAACGGGGCGGCCGGCTCAACACCCTCACAGCCTGCGGCGTCTTTTGTGTGTGCAGAGCACGAGAAGCTGAGGCTGTGCAAGAGCACCGACTACATGAACCTGCATTTCAAAGTCAAGTGGCTCAGCAATGAATACGTCAAGGAGCTGCCCAACTTCAAGGGCGTCGTTCCGGACTACCCGTCGTAAGTGCTGTCGACTCATTCGCTCGTAGGCGGAGGGAAGTATTGCATGAATATTCCCCAGACGTGTTTGTTGTCAACAAATTGTTAAGGATGTCCAACCGTTACAATAAAAACAAAACAAACTTTTTTTTGTCCCCTTGCAGATGGTTCTTGCAGTTTGTGCTACAGTGGTTGGAGGAGAATGAAGAAGTTTCCATGGAGTTCATGCATGGCGCCCTCGAAAGAGACAAAAAAGATGGAGTAAGAAAATAAACATGTCCCCTCTATTGTTGTCTCCTGGATTACAAAGAGGTTCTCAGTAGAACCCACCAGTGGGGGCTCTTGATATTCGTCCTTAGAAGGTGCAAAGCCTCCGGATAGAACCTGCGGAGACAGCAAAATGTGCATCCATTTCAGCAAAGAGTTGGTTTCTGTAGATCCTCTCACCGGGGGTCCTGGAGGGGACAACCTGCGTGTTGGGTCGCGGGTACGACGCTGTGAAAGTCTCACGAGTTGTGTCGTCCCCCTTGTCTCAGTTCCAGCAGACGTCTGAGCACGCTCTGTTCTCCTGCTCCGTCGTGGACATCTTCACGCAGCTCAACCAGAGCTTTGAGATCATCAAGAAGCTGGAATGCCCCGACCCCAACGTCATGGCTCAGTACAGTCGCCGCTTCTCCAAGGTACACACACGGGGCTACATGGTGACTGGCATACAGGACACGACTGAATTACAAAACCCCATTGTATGTCCTCTGGAGGGACATTTTCTTTTTTTCTAAATTGAATTTGATATTTCCTCATTAAATATAAATGTTGATTTGGACATGACACTCCTCTCCTGGGGAGGGATTTGCTTTCCTGCATGTCGGACAACACACTACAGGACATGTATATACTCTATAAAGTCATCTGGGAAAGGTTTAATGATTAATAAATAGTTGGTTTGGTTTAAGGCTGTTTTTAATGCATATCTTCCTCTTTGCCTACAGACTATCACTAAAGTCCTCCTGCAGTACAGCGCCATACTGACCAAGAGTTTTCCTACCTATATCGACAAGGAGAAGATTGTAAGTGGTCAAACAATCCCTGTCGTGGTGTATTTATTGACTCACACACTCACATTCCCACATTGATTCACATTTTGAGGTTAGTTCTTAATAGACCCTCCAGCGGCTCCACCTTTACACAAACAAACTCATTAGGGCGAAGCCCTGTTGTGTTTCGAAGAATTATTTTCTAATTGCATTCCGTCCAAAACGGAATAATTCTATTTTTAGACGGCAGTGGTTGCATTACTTGTGAAGCGAGGGATACCCGGTGCGTAACATCTCTGTGTATTCTTTGTCCGTCTTTTCCCGGGTCCTCTGGCAGCCGTGTGTCCTGTTGAACAATGTGCAGCAGTTAAGAATCCAGCTGGAGAAGATGTTTGAGTCGATGGGCGCCAAACAGGTGAGCCAACTTGCATTGACGGACAAAGTTTGAAATCTCTTAGTGGTTCCAAGAAAAAAAGCAGACCAAAGATGAGCTGACTGGTCCACTAAACCGTTGTCATGGAAGCAAGATCTGTGTGTCTTTGTATTTGTGTCAGGTGGCAACAGAAGAAGCGCTGGTACGTACAGTAGTGCTGCTTGAGACCATGTGACGTAGACTCCTGGTAGTAGGGTTCTCTGAAGAATCCCTGGGTGGGTTCTAGATTAGCACCTTGGAATAGGAAAGGGTTCCCTAGTTTTCAGTATGTAGCTATGGTCTTTATTATTTAGATGTTTAGTATGTAGTGATCGGTTTTTAGCGGTTGGATGCTGTAGCTGAAGAATCAATCCATGCATTCACTTTACTATTCAAGCACAATGAAGAGGAGGAGGAGGAGGAGGGAAAGATGGGGGAGGTACGTTTCCGCTATGGTCTGAGCAGGCCAGATATCTGTCCATACAAGCACGTCTTTTGGATGTTTTATCAGTATGATGGTGTGTTGATTCTCTCCCTCTGCGGTGGCTTGGACAGCCGGGCGTAGCTGGCGATGAGGAGGCGGAGGCTCTGGTTGGTACTGTGAGTGGTAGACTGGTAGATCCACTGACGGTAGACTGGTAGATCCTCAATGACCTTGGTGCTGCTAGCCATCCTTCCAATGTGAATCACTGCGGCGTTGGTAGCCCATCGAACTGACCTCGTCTTCTCCTGGAGTGGTTTGTTCCCTGTGGAGCTAAGGCTAGCTGAGGCAGCGCAGAGTATCCATGCTCCCATCTCTAAAGCTTATAGCCCGCATGTCCTCACAGTTGTGAGAAAAGGCCGTTTTCTTTATTTTCTTATTTTTTGTCATTTAGCTTTTATCCAAAGCGACTTACATTGCATTTTTAACCCATTACATTTTAGCCTGGGGAGCAATTAGGGGTTAGGTGTCTTGGTCAGGGACACTTCGACATGGGACATGGAGCAGACGGGGATTGAACCTCCAACCTTGCGGTTCGCAGCGCACTCCGCTGTGGCTGAATGAATGAAAACACACTATGTGGTCCACAGCCGACACCAACTTCTTTTAAAGAGACACATCTGCCCCTCTCCTTGTGTAGCGAGCGTATAACGGCAGGTTCAAACTTAATCTCACCAAATATGTATTTATCGCTTCCCCCGAGAAGTGTTTATGAACTTAAATGTGTTTTTTTTCTTTTTCGGGAAGTGTAAAGCCACATTCATGTCTTTTCCTCTTTTCTAGCACAACAATAGAATGCTAGCATGGCAGGCAAGTCCACTGTACATGCAAACATGTTGTTTGAAGCATGCTTGCATCTACTCGAATTTCCCATCTCCCCAAATAGAATATTGCATCACTCATGGAGTTTTTCATTTTTGAAGTGACCTCCAAATAGCACATACTTTGTTGAACATGGTTGTGGTATTTTGCAGCAGTGAGAGTAAACAATGTTGTGTTGTCTTTTCGCTGCTGCTCCTAGTTTGAGGAGAGTGAAGAAGAGGAGGAGGAGGAGGAAGATGTAGGGGAAGATGTGGAGAGAAATGAGGTTGAGGTTTGTTGCAGGAGTCCCAAGTCCCTCTTGTGTGCCCTTTTGTTCCCACTCACAGCAGCCTGTCAGGGACGCTCGGCCCTGCTGTGGTTGTCATGGTTACTTCATCCGTGGTGCTCTCCAGCGCCATCTCCACTTTTTTCACCCTCTTCCTGTTGCACTTCCCTTCCCCAAAACCGTCACTCACTTTCCCCCGAGGCAAAAAGTCAATTCTGAACATCTTTGCTGTTTTCTCTTCTTTCATTTGTGTTCTGTTTGTTTGTTTTCTTTGTTTGCTTTGCAATAGACCGACATGGAGAAGGTGGGTGTATTGTTGCTTTCCGATGTGGAAAAACAGCAGTATTTGTTTTCAGTTTTAATTTATGGTGGCTTAAAAATAGGACAGAAGGTACATTTGCTTTTTATTTATTAAATGGCCGAACATTCCCACTGTGCAAAGATGGATGAATCGGTGAAGAAGGTAGGCCACACACACACACACACACACAGCAGCACTTGAGCGTGTGATGGCTGTGACTGAGTGTGAAACAAAGTCAATAATCCAATGGGAAACCACTTGAATAAAGGTCGTCCTCCGTTGGCCTCCAGCCGGCCGTCCTGTCGGAGGCTGAAGGTGCATTCGGGGGAAGGAAGTTGAGTTCAGGCGCACAGGACTCATGAGTATTAATACCGACTCGCCTGCACGTGCAAATCTACTCCCAGGGCCAAACAAAAACGGCACACGACAAACTGCCTTTTCTCTCTCCGCTAATGACCCCCCCCCCCCCTCCTGAGGGAACCATAAATCAGAAGGCCATTGGATGTTCAGCTCAATGAGGCACAGGCTGTGCTGGTTTAGATGCAGCCCCAGTAGACCTGGAGCTGTTCCACTTCCTCCCACTGGTCCCCTCGCCGTCCGCCCAGGACATTTATGCATTTATAAAACGCTCGTCTTCTGCGCTATTAAACTCTTATTGTTTCATTTTTGTCTTGCTCCCTTCAAAAGTTGGAGACCGCTGATGAAAAGGTGGGTCCGCTCGAATGTGCGTGTTGCGTTTTTGTTGCGGTCGTGTTGTTTTCTGCTCGGCCGGTAAGCAGGAAATCTGCTAATTATCTTCACCATTCAAGGATCATTGTCCCACCCCCTATTCGACCAGGAGCGTCAATTAGTTTTTGATTTGTTAAAAGTGATGAATAAAGATCCGCAGCATTTCTCTTGCTTGTCACCATGGTAACAGCTGAGGTGTACGGCTGATGAATTGCTCGCCTTCTAGTATTAAACTTTTTGATTTTATTTCTTTTGTGCTTAATGCAAAAGTTGGAGCCTGCTGGTAAAAAGGTGGGTTTGTGTGTTTTTGTGTATTATTTGTAAACAGGTTTTGTGGTGGACATGTGAGGATACAACCTGCCTCTCTCTCTCTCTCTCTCTCTCTCCCGAGAGCTGGAGTATAGCATGATATCTGTGATATCATGCTTACTTTCCCTCCATTGTCAAGCCATATTGTTGTCTTTGTATGCATGAAAGGAGCTCAATCCCGTTAACCAGCTGCTCGGATCCTGTCTCTCTGCAGATGGACCCCGAGGCCAGTGACCTGCTGAACGACCTGCAGGTGAAGCTGAACAACGTGCTGGACGAGCTCAGCAGGACCTTTGGGAACAGGTAGCCCGATCCCGACAGGCGCACGTCTGCGGTTGGGTACCTGCTGGTTCTGACTAATCACTTCTTCTTGTTTTTGTTAGTTTCCAGAACCGCATCAACGACTGCATGCGACAGATGGCGGCGCTCCTGTACCAGATCAAAGGGCCGCTCAACGACAGCAACAAGAACCAGGTGGACGCCGACTCCGACAACATGCTGCGACCACTCATGGACTTCCTGGATGGGAAGTGAGTGGATGGAGCTGTTTTTGTCGACGTCCTTTCCTTCTTCTTTGTCCTTAAATCATCGGGTTCAAATCTCAGCTTCCGGGTTCTCGGCACCGACCTGTTTGTGTGCGCGCTTCCCCGCAGGCTCACGCTGTTCGCCACCGCGTGCGAGAAGACCGTATTGAAGCGTGTGCTAAAGGAGCTGTGGAGGATCGTGATGGGCAGCCTGGAGAAGACCATCGTCCTGCCGCAGGGCAACGACACCTTCGTAAGTTCTCCGAACTCTTGTTGCTAATCTGGCCTCAAAAAGTGGATGAGGAGCAGCACACTGAATTCCCCATTTCCCCCTCGCAGGGGGCACAGATTCTCTCGGCTGCGAAGGAACTGGGCCAGCTCTCCAAGCTCAAGGTATCCTAATGTTGTTGTGTGGTGGCTCCCGCCCCCCCGGCGTTCCACATATTCGCTCATCTATGGTTGTGGCGACTGTGTGCAGGATCACATGGCAGGGGAGGCGAAGAGCCTGTCTCCCAGGCAGTGTGCTGTCATGGACGTGGCACTGGACACTATCAAGGTCAGTTTATACCGCCGGCTTGGGTTTCATCAGGATGCCGGGGGGGACGCGTCACATTAGCCTCATCAACTATTCATCCATCAATGGAGGACTCACACGTTGTGTGATTGGCGACGCCGGGGAAAAGAAGAGGTCAAAGGTGGATCAAATGAGGGACAGACATCTTCAGTTTCACATTGATCATCACCATTTTGAAATGTATACCTTATTTTGACAGTTTCTGAAGCCATGATGTAATTTATTTCGGCCTAGGGCAAAAAAACACATATCCCTCGAATGGAAAAAAAAAATCCAAAATTTGGAACATTTCTGTGGCCTCTTAACTGCTCGCAGCTGACGGTGCTAATAATGCTAAGTCATAGCATCAGTGTTAAAGTTAAAATTCTCAGCTCTATATACTTTACATAGCTAATAGTGGTATCAGTATCGCACCTTAAAGATAAGCCTCGTTCATGTACGTCCTCCTCAGCAATACTTCCATGCGGGAGGTAACGGGCTGAAGAAGGCGTTCCTGGAGAAGAGCGCTGAGCTGTCGTCGCTACGCCACGCCCTGTCGCTCTACACCCAGAGCACGGACACACTCATCCAGACCTTTGTGACCACCCAGCATGCACAAGGTAGGTCAGACCACCACCACCTGAGACACCTGAAGGAGCCGAGGGGGGTGCACTCCCCGGGTCGACCACCAGAGGGCAGTATGTTTGCATGAGAAACAAAGGCTGAACATTTCCACTTCCTCTGGTTTGGCCCCCCGTGGTTCTGATTGCTTGATGTTTTTTTGACGCGTCCTCGCCATGTTCTCTTTGTCTCCCATGATGCCTCTGTGTCAGTGCACGGCGGGAGGGGCATGCGGCTAACTCCAAGTGAGAAGATACAACCCAGCAAATGTAGGTTTCAACCTCCTTCAGTCCTCTACGCACATTTTCACTTTTCGTCACTCAGAGCCGTTTGTCACACTACATGTCATAATAAGTCCAAGTGTGTTGCATTGGATGCTCATGGATTCTTGGGGGGCGGGTGCGTTTGATCCAGGTCCCGTCGTGGACAAGGCCATCGGCGAGGTATCCGTCCAGATTGAGCTGCACACTCACCCTGGGAAAGGGGAACGCAAAGTCGCCGTCAAAGGTCCGCTGGAGTTTAGTCAACACGATGTAAAATCTGTATTTTTCTGTATTTATTGCTGTAGTCTCTGATTGCATCACGTGCACTCATTTAGTCATTGGAGCCAACGACTTGAAGTGGCAGACGTCGGGCATGTTCCGGCCCTTCGTGGAGGTCACCATGATCGGGCCTCACCTCAGCGACAAGAAGCGGAAATTCCAGACCAAGTCGAAGAACAACAGCTGGTCTCCCAAGTACAACGAGAGCTTCCAGTTGTAAGTGCTTCTGGTTCACTCCTCCATGCGTATAGAAGACGTCTTCCCTTTTTCCTCTTCTCATCTTCTCCACAATGGAACGAGGGGTTTTCAACCAGTTACACAGCAAATTAAGCCAATCTGTGTTTCTAGATGATCATTTTCCATTGTTTACCCACTAACACCTGCGCCCCCCCCCCCCCACACACAGCGCCCTTGGTAACCAGGACGGCTTCGAGTGCTACGAGCTGCAGGTCTGCGTCAAGGACTACTGCTTTGGCCGGGCCGACCGCGTGGTGGGCGTGGCCGTGGTGCAGCTGAGGGAGGTCGCTGGGAGGGGCACCTGCGTGTGCTGGTGCATGCTGGGTCAGCGGATCCACATGGACGACACCGGCCTCACGGCCATGCGCATCCTGTCGCAGCGCTCCAGCGACGACGTGGCCAAGGAGTTCGTGCGGCTGAAGTCGGAGACTCGCTCGGCCGAGGAGGGCAGATGAGGAGAGCTGGAGGGAGGAGGGGGTCAGGCAGGCGCGGGGGGTTAAATGGACAGGAAGGACTTGTGGTTTCACAATGAGACAAGGGATGTCATGTGACAGCTTCTCTTTGCCAGATATGGCCAGCTGGAGTCTTTTCTACGGACCTTTTTGTGTCTTGGCGGTGCCCCCAAAACACGTTAACTAGCGAGCTGCTGAGCGCACCCCCCCTAGCTTCCTCTACAAGGCAGTGAGCATTTACTCTCTTTATGCCCCCCTCCTCCACGCCAAACAGTATCAGCACCTCACGAGTGTTTTGTGCAATAAACCCCCCCCCCCCCCCTATACACACCCACACACACACACACACACACATACACAACCGGGTATGGGTTTTTATGCCTTACTGTGAATGAATTTGTGACAAAACGTCTTGTAGTTTCCTCCCAGCTGATGAAATATCAGGAGAAAGGACTCGAACTCTCGCCCGCCCCCCACTGGTTAAATGTGTGCCTTGCCATGATGAGTATGTGACCATCCGTGGTCATGTGACCGCAGCGTGTGAACCCATTTATAAGCTCCACTAGCAGCTCCAGTGTATTTATTTTAATACATATTTATTTTTTTCAAAGGCGTTGTCCACCTGCCAGGTCGGTGTGACTCGAGCTGTTTGTTCAACCACAATGTAGTCAGTCAAAGAGACGGGGGAGACGACAGCGAGGGAGTCGTATTAATAGTTATGAAACGTATGTTCAAACTTTCAGGTGACTGTTTTCTTCCAAAACAACTAATAAATGATATCTGAAGATGTAGATTTACTTTGGTTTACATTACTGCCCGGTCTATGAGTGGCCTTACTTACATGGAGGAAGAAACTAATGATGTCGCTTTTTTAATTTATTTTTCATTTCCTTGTATGTCCTCCTTTTTTAGCCCATAATGCCGTCCAATATGTGATGTTCGTTATCATTTTGTAACTTTTTATCTTTGACATTGCAACAGAGTTGCAACCATATTTTGTGTTGTTTGTAAAGGCTTCCTGTGAATCCTCCGTGCCCGTTGGGATATACAGTGACATGAAAGAATATTAAAGTGTCACTTTTAATGGTGGGTGGGTGTTGTGGTACGAGAACGTGTGTGTGTGTGTGTGTGTGTGTGTGTGTGTGTGTGTGTGTGTGTGTGTGTGTGTGTGTGTGTCTTTTAAAACCGACCTGAATACAGACGTCTCATTCTTTGAAACACACGTTCCTTGTGCCAAGCTACAAATGTTCACTTTATTTATTCTTTATTTCTTTTCTAAATTTGTTGACCCTTGCACTGCCACCGAATCACTGCAATATTTAACACTACCATTATACATGTTTGTGGGTTTTTTTCTGTATTGAAATGTTGTCACCATGTGAACATTCTCATTCATGAATTTTGTATAAAGTATGAGTCTTATCAACGTCTTCACCTGTTTATTTTCAGTGCAGTATGACATTCCCCACTGATGATTATTTTCCATCTGAGAGAGAGATTCTAAATCAAGACATTTTGTGTAATTCAGTGAAAAGACCCAAATTGGGTGGGGCTGAACCACACGGCACGGTCTCGGCCACGTTATAGAGATCTATATTTATTCCAAATGATACGAAGGTCCACGCACAGCCTGGTTAGGTGCAGGTAGATTGCAGGAACATACTTAAAAGCAAAAATAACTAGAACGGGCACTCGGTAGAGCGCATACCTTCGCCGCATACTTGCGTCATGACGGATGTGGATTATTTGAAAGGTATTTCAAACAATATGGTGTTGGTTTCATGACAATAGCTCGATTATGAAGGAAGTTATGGTCAAAAGTGTCTTTTTGACCTTTTCATGACCTTGAGCTTTGACCCGATCGCTCCCAAAATCTAATCAAATGTGCCCCAGATAATGACCAATCAACCCACCAAATTTCATGCGATTCGGTTCAAACAAACAAACATATTTACAAATAAATACACAGCGATCAAAACATAACCTCCGTGGTGACAAGTATTTTGCGAAGGTAAAGATAGTTCTACCGCACACTTGACGTTTGCTAGATTTTATTCAGAACGAACAACGCGTTTCGCATACAGCGTCCTCAGGTTTGCTCAGGTATGGTCTGAGCTCTCAGGTGTGTCTTAATTACCTTCTAGTCACATGACCAGTTGTTTGCAACGTCCATTTTAAATGCCAATATTCCCATAAACAGTTGAATATAATCAACAATTAACAGACATAGACATAGACCTCGTCCTCAAAGATATACAATATACACACAATTCTTATGAAATATATACATATATACATAATTATCATCATTAAAAATAGCATCATCAAAAGTCCAACATGTACAAAGAGTTTTGCAGAAGAATACATATAGGTCACAGGTATCATGAATGTATCCCCAATGCCACGAATACAGCTGAAACAGTGGACAATACCCCTTTGTCTATACACTCATATGTACAGAAAACAGCTTAAGTCCTGTGATTCATTCATACAGCGGGTTCAAGCGTGGACAGTTCATTTAAAAAGACCGCTCTTCTCAAGAGCTGTTTGACTGTATTACCCCCTCTAGGGTTTGGTAGTACCCTCTCAATGGCAATAAACCTGAGGGAGGCAGCAGAACCATGCTTTTTTCTGAGTAATGTCTAGCAATGGCATAGTCAAGATTATTGTTCTATTGATCTATATTTATATTTCATTGTTTTGTTTTTTTTAAACATTAAGATATTTTCATAACTCATTGCCTGCTTTAATCAGCAGAAACTAAATGCAAGGGGAGACTTGGATGGAAAATGTCAGTGTGTTTTCTCTTATTGCCAACAACTGTAATGTCATTATGGAACATTGTTAATTAATTCACACTTTCTTCACTGTAATTTGGTCCACTTGACATCCTTTGAAGTTCCATCTTCTTGAAAATCCACCATCAGCCTCGTTTTGCATTTGCAATATGTGTGCTTTATGTGGCACTCTCTCTCACACACACACACACACACACTTACTAATTCAGCAAGCTGTTCTTGTTGAGATCCCCTGGACGACAGACAGCCCCCCCTTTGTGTTCTAGTCGGGGTATTAAATTCCATTTCTGTTAGACAGGAAGTCACAATATTTGCGGTGACCTTGGTGAATCCTTTCTTTTTGCTCGCTGCCGTTTGAGGACAGACGTCTGTGAGGAGTCCCGGGTCTGAGGACCCGTCCCAGGGTGGCTGAGCTACTCGCCCGGCCTGATTGGCCGAGGCGGTGCACCTGTGCGTTGTGTTTTACAGCCCCCTCCCACTCTCAGGTCCAAAGATCGCTGCACTGTTTCTGTTTGCTCAAAGCCTATGAGGCCTAATAAGGCCTTATAGTGGGAGGGGTGAGGGGGGGTTCCTCTTCCTGCTTCAACCTGAAACCTATTGAGGCGCCTCTCTATCACCACCACGCCGCTTCACCTGTCGCCCATCCCGCGTGTCTTTCATCCCGCCGGAGGCCCACGGTACAGCCCTGTTCTCCGCTGGCGCCTGGAGGTCCAGACACAGCACAGACTGGGCGGGGGGGGGGGGCTGGATTTACTTCACCTGAGGCAGAAGCAAAGGAAGGATTGATATTTGTCTCTATTTTTTCCCCTTGAGGCCCCGTGTTCCCGGCTTCTCCGTCTACGTGTGCAGGACTGAGGAAGTCGCGTCTCCTTTTTGTTTTAAGGTATGTGGCAGGTTTGTTTGGCTGATATTGAGGGAAGGGCGGGTGTACAGCACTTTAGCGTGGCCGGGGGGAGACAATCCTTCGTTTAGTGGAACAAATTCAGAAATCAAAGTCTGGGGCTCTTCGTTTTCAATGTCATCAGTGTGTGAGAGTGAGTGAGTAGTGGCCGACAGGAACCTCCACCCCCCGGTTTGTCTGAACTGTCCACAGAGACGGATCAGGATACTGCTGAGCGGCAGTGTAGTCACAACTAAATACTGGGTATTTAATCTTCTTCATGGACAACATACACTTCTTTTATGCCGAGACACAGCACAGAGGAAATTAGTTGCTGTATATTGAGGATAAGCCACCGATTTCTGCTTCCACTTCAGTTATTGGTACTTTATCCGCAGATAGAAGAACAAATTCAAAGAGCATTGTGAGCAGGTTGAACGGTCGTTTCGCTATCTTGATTACCCACCGCAGATCCTCGCCTGGTGCAAAGGGTGGAGAAGGGAGTGCCTCCATGCATTTACAACTCTGCAGGGAAGATAAACAAAGGGTGTAAAAAATGTTGCCTGAAATCACCTCACCCGTGTCCCAATTTGATTTTTTTATTGCTGTAACAGCAAACCAGGGTCAGAACCCGGACCCTCAATAAATGAACTTGTTCCCTCACGCACTTCTGCCTGTTTCCTCCTTTCAGTTGCTCTCTTTTTTTGAAGAAATGGCTCTTGGCCTCGCTGGCTATTGATCTCTGTAATTACTTTCTCTAGACGCGATACATGGACATGCTGAGCTGAAGATGGGGTCGGTAACATCGTACTTTGGCTCCTTGTGTGGAAAAGAGCAAAAGATAGGTGAGATGCACATGAAACGTTCCTCAAAAGTCCTTCTTGTTCCGGCATTGTGTGTGTAACACGCAGTGCACTAACTACACACTGCGTGTCGAAGTGAAGCGGCTCCGTCATTCTCCGTCTGTTCTACTTTGTCCCAGAGGAGAAGAGACACTTTCGAGGGAATGACCGACCTTTCAACCTGTCTTACCACTATGCCGTAAGTATGGAAGGTCAGACGGGTCAGCGGTCCGTGGTCCTCTTTGAGCACCGTTCATCCGTCTCCTCCCTCCGTCTGCAGGACAACGCCATCACTACCTCCAAATACAGCCTATTCACTTTCCTGCCGCTCAACCTCTTTGAGCAGTTCCGGAGGCTCGCCAACGCCTACTTCCTGGGCCTCATGCTCCTGCAGGTAGATATTACGCTCCTGTGCATCGCACATGTATTCAGAGGGGATCGCAGAGGGTATGACTTTGACCTTTGACCTAACAATATTTTTCTTCCAGAATATAACTGATGCACGTGTAAAAGGTGAATTATATTTGCAAGGCGCATGGCATTAAAGTGTGTGCGTTTCGTTCCATTGACAGCTAATCCCGCAAATCTCCTCCCTGTCCTGGTTCACCACGGCCGTCCCTCTCATCCTGGTGCTGTCCATAACGGCGGTGAAAGACGCCAGCGATGACATAGTAAGAAGGACATCCATCTACTGGCACCTCATTGAAACAAGGCGCCTCTTGGGGGATTACGCTCCAAACATTGAGATGGAAAGTAATCGAAAAAAAAACAGATTTAACCAATGTCCTTTCACTGTTTTGTCCCGTGTCCCAATGAGTAGAACAGGCACAGAAGTGACAAGCAGGTGAATAACCGCATGGTGAACGTCCTCGTTGACGGAGAGTGAGTCCTCCACACTATTCACCTCTATACATTGGAAAAGTATAAATACACAGCTTTTTGAGCTTCAACTGCTCATGTATTTTGTTGTTGTGCTTCCTGTGGTGTTGTGATCTCGTGGCGTGTTTTCATTTTTCCCGGCAGACTGAGGAGTGAGAAATGGATGAATGTTCAGGTCGGAGACATAATCAAGCTGGAGAATAATCAGTTTGTCACAGTGAGTATGGCAATGCCGCAATAAAGATATGTTTCTTTACCACACCTTCACTTAGAAGCTTTCTCTGATAACAACAAGGCCCCTGAGCCCAAGACAATAAAGTTTGCACTTTCTGCTGTTCAATGCTGCCGCCCGATTGCTCACTGGGACAAATGCACGATCCAACATCACCCCCAAACTCAGATTACTTCACCGGCTCCATATGGCTTAAAGGGCACAATCTAAGTCCCAATTTATGAAACGTGATAAATTCTTCCATCCGACGCACTCGCGCTGTGGAATGCTCTGCCTATTCCCCTCCGGCTTGCAAACTGGGATTTTGTTTAGAAATAAGCTCAAAATGCACCTCTTCCGATTGGCGTTTGCGTATACCATGTCCTCCTGATGGCCTGTGTATGTCCACTTAGCGTTGAGGTCCTCTCTTTAGTCTTTGACAATCGGCGGATGAATTCCCTCTGATTGCTTTCAAAGGCGGACCTCATGCTGCTGTCCAGCAGTGAGCCTCTCAACCTGGTCTACGTGGAAACGGCTGAGTTGGACGGGTGAGGTGTGCGCGTGTGCAGGCGTCTTGGATCCCCCGTCCCCGCCCCGTCACCCTTCAGCCGGTCCCTTCTCATGTCCACTTGGTGTCTCCCCCAGGGAAACCAATCTGAAGGTGAAACAGGCCCTAACGGTCACCGGAGAGATGGGGGACAACATCCAGGCACTGGCTGCCTTCAAGGGTGAAGAGGAATTTTGCTTTCATTTGTTACTGATTATCCCAGTGGATATTCAAATATCCAGTGTGAATAATACTGCTTCCCCAGACATCAGGATTATGTTCATTCAAATGCAACCTTTCTGTGTTAGAACACTTGAAATTTCCATTAGCTAACGCTGGCGGTGCTCGATCTCAGGTGAAGTGCAGTGCGAGCCTCCCAACAACCGACTAGACAAGTTCAATGGGACCCTCTCCCTGGACGGACAGACCTACTCTTTGGACAACGACAAGGTGCTGCTGAGGGGCTGCACCGTGAGGAACACCGACTGGTGCTTCGGTGTGGTCATCTTCGGAGGTAAAGAGCTCACCGGAATATTGTGCTAATGACGAGTAATGTTTTGAGAGGGTTAGCTCTTTAGCTACGATCTGCCCTTCGGCTGTCGGTAAATGACCAACCTGCGTTCAGCTGGAACCTTTGAGTGTTGAAGTGAGAGAAATAAAACATATTGTACCTCAACAAATCCAAAAGAACAAAAAAAGAGATATTTTTAGAGCATCTACGAGCTGAATTTTATGGCTATTTCAAATTAGCAAAAAATACTCAATCAAACTATATAGAGTGATTGGCCACAAGGGTAAGAATAAAGTACAAGTTTAAAATGTAAATGTAAATCATGATAGCAGAAATCACAACATTGCTATGTAGTATTTGATGAGTTCCCCTTTCCAAATGATGAAAGCGTGTCTCTGTCCATCTGCATGATGGTCACTGAACGGCTACTGACAAGTGATGGAATCTCTCCAGGTCCCGACACCAAGCTGATGCAGAACAGTGGAAAGACGACATTCAAACGGACCAGCGTTGATCAAATGATGAACGTCCTGGTGTTGTGTGTGAGTGTCATGTGATGTGCCCACTGCCACACTAATACAGCTGAGCATGGATGTGCAGAAGAACACACACATGTTCAGAAGTGACCTCTGACGTTCTCTCAGTGTTGACCTTTTTAAATATCCTCGGCTCTATCAGATCTTTGGCTTCCTGGCGTTCATGTGCGCCGTTCTGGCCATCGGCAATGGAATCTGGGAGGTGCAGGAGGGCTCGGTGTTCACAGTCTTCCTCCCTCGTGAGCCAGGGGTCAACGCCGCCCTGTCCTCCTTTCTCTCCTTCTGGTCCTACGTCATTGTACTGAACACCATGGTGCCCATTTCCCTCTACGTCAGGTGCGTGGCAGCGAAGGAGAAATCAGAAAGCAAGGTGAGTTCAGAGTCCTGGTGTCACGTTCTTTTTCCCCCCCGTGTGCGTCTGTGTCAGTGTGGAGATCATCCGCCTGGGGAACAGCTTCTACATAGACTGGGACAGGAAGATGTATTACCCCAAGAACGACACGCCTGCCCAGGCGAGGACCACCACGCTCAACGAGGAGCTGGGCCAGATCAAATACATCTTCAGCGACAAGACGGGCACCCTGACGCAGAACATCATGACTTTCAACAAGTGCTCCATCAGCGGGAAAGCTTACGGTGAGCCGCTCTGCTCAATGCACACACCGGCACGGGAGCAATGATTCACTTTGGAATGTATCTCTGCGTTATTCAGGGGAGCTGTTTGACTTCACCGGACAAAGAGTAGAAATAACAGAGGTAAGACAAGAATATACACCTTGTGTATTTTGTTGTTTTTTTTGTCTCTAGTGTCAATGTAACTCTCTTTTGTCTGCTTCTTTCGCCGTGCAGAAAACGGAGAAAGTGGACTTCACCTGGAACAAGCTGGCCGATCCAAAGTTCTCGTTTCACGACCACAGTCTGGAGGAGACGGTGAGGCAGGGAAACCGGGAGGCTCAGGCCTTTTTCCGCCTGCTGTCTCTGTGCCACACGGTCATGCCCGAGGAAAAGACAGAGGGTGAGCGTCTTGCAGAGGAACAGAGGAACCACACTAGAGCTCGAACTCCAGTCAAACAGACTCCATCCATGTTTTTCCGTACCCAGCGACGGACAGCAATGACACTCACCTTTTCTTCTCCCCTCCTCTTTTGCCATTGTCTCCTGGCAGGCGAGCTCTACTATCAGGCTCAGTCTCCTGACGAGGGCGCTCTGGTGACCGCTGCCAGAAACTTTGGTTTTGTGTTCCGCTCGCGCACGCCGGAGAGTATCACGACCGTGGAGATGGGCAGAAACGTCGTCTACGAGCTACTGGCCGTCCTTGACTTCAATAATGTACGCAAGAGGATGTCGGTCATAGGTGAGAGACGGCACAGGTGCAGCCATCATACAAACAGAGTTGTTTGCCTTCGTGGTTACGTTCTAGACTATATCAATGCCGATACCACGCCAAATAGAGGGAGCAGTCATCTTGACCACGGAATCCATCTTTTAGATTAAATTCTTCTCCTTTTCAGTAGGCATATTAATAGGCGTATTAATGAAACACTCGCTATCAGGTTGCTTTACTGTATTCATATCAGCAATGACCGTTGGACCGGTACATCCCTCGCCCCAATCACATGACCGTGAAAGTGAAAGTTACAGTTGCAACTTCTTCAATCCCCATTGGTGGACGGTAGGATAACTGAGATAGACGTGTGTTTTACTAGAAGGAGCATTGTTTGCATGGATTCATTTATATCCGTGTCAGCCTGTAATGAAAGTGATGCCGCGTGTCGCCTCACAACCTCCACCATGACTTCCAGTGCGCAGCCCTGAAGGCAAGCTGACTCTGTTCTGCAAGGGAGCCGACACCATCATCTATGAAAGGCTGCACCCGTCCTGCAACAAACTCAAGGAAGTGACCACCACACACCTGAACGTGAGTTACGTACTCTCAACGTGCCAACGGGACTATAACGAAGAGTTTAGTCACTGACTCTTGGATTCGTGCGGCTGAAACAGGAGTATGCGGGAGACGGCCTCCGCACGCTGGTCCTGGCCTACAAGGACCTGGATGGGAGCTACATGGACGATTGGAGACAGCGCCACCATGAGGCCAGCACCGCTATGGGGGACCGAGAGGAGAGGCTGGATGAGCTTTATGAAGAGATAGAGAAAGACCTGATGGTTGGTCCAGCTGCAGGATTCTGTTTGTACCGACTCAGAATGTGACTGTGACAGAGTGTTACTTTAAATCATTAATGATGACAAACACATCTCATATGCCGATTTAACTGCAGATTAAGCTGCATTGGTTTGTTTCAACTGAATGTTTTAATTCAGGCAGATAAAGACCATAAGCTTTGAAAATGAATTGTTTGTGACTGAGCACCGTTTTTTAGCTGTTGGGAGCGACAGCTGTGGAGGACAAGCTGCAGGACGGCGTCCCACAGACCATAGAGCAGCTAGCTAAAGCCGACATCAAGATCTGGGTGTTAACTGGGGATAAACAGGGTGAGTGTCCCGTTCCGATCATACATCCAGTAATAGTTTGTTCTCCCCCCTGATGATCTACTCAACAGTGTTTCACCTGTAGACTAACCAGAGGCACAGAGGGTGTTCGGCGTGTTTGACGTACTTTTGAGAGTCCACGTTGTTTAAACAGAGACGGCGGAGAACATTGGCTATTCCTGCAACATGCTGAGAGAGGAGATGAAGGAGATCTTTGTTGTGGCTGCCACCACGGCCGAAGAAGTCAAAGAAGAGCTGCAGTAAGTCCTTGCAAATGCTGACAGGAAATATTATTATTCAGGAGGTTGTTAGTATTTAGTATTACATGACAAAAGTACCTCAAGGACTTAATGTTTTTGACTGTACTTTTTCAATAGTGACCGCCATGCCTAGTGCTTCTCTGAATGACAGTGGCCTGTCCCCCTTTGGTACCGTTCACTTATGCAGTTTACTACAAATGTATTTTAAACATTTTTAACAAAGCTCTTCGTCTCTTTTCTTGCCGACTACAAGTCTTCGATTTGAGCTGCACGCTAATGCTAAAACTTGTCAGAAACAGAAGCCTTGTCTCCAGCTGAGTGTAAACGCTTGTAAGGCGAAGTGTAACAGACCATCGGTGATCCTACCGGTCCCCCTCTTAGTTGGGACAATATGGATCATCAATAATGGGTCATAACCATCGGAGGTAAAGACGCGTTCTATTTGTGATCCAATCCTTGACTCTGACATGTAAGCAAATGTTTGTGTATCGCACTGTCAAGCGTGTTAACTAGTGGTACAGAATGGCAATTCAATGTTGATTGGTTTAACATAACCCTTGGATAAATCTCCTTACACAAGGGGAAAGACATTAAAACCACCCCACGGTCTTGATACAGAGTAGCATTGATACTGCAGCAAGTATCGAAACTCAAAGAAAGAGCTGCACTGAAGAAGACATTGCTGACCTCCTGTTTTAATTGTTGGCTCGTTACTTTTGTGTAGCAATGTGTTTGAGTTAAACATTTCATTATTTTGGACGTAAAGTTCATGACAGCCTTGTTTGACTCAGCCGACCTCCCCATGTCCTCCTGTCTTCAGGAAGGCCAGGAGGACAATGTGTCCCCAAGCGGCGGAGGAGCCCACCGTGATCAAGGCTCGGGGCGGACTGTTCTGGCTCAGGAAGACGCAGAGAGTGGAGGACGAGAAGGTTGATGGAGACTACGGCCTAATTATAAATGGCCACAGTCTGGTAAGAAGTATTTTTCTGCCACATTTGTAATTCCACCAGCTGCCGAATAAATGAGAGGCGCTGTCCCATTTCATCCCTGCATGTTGTTGAGCCAGACTTCTTTTTTTGTTAGTTGTGGTGGAAGTTGCCTTGCTGGAACAATCATCACAATGTACAATGAAAAAAATGCAAATAAAATGAAGGCTTAGTTCGATCCTCACTAGAAGCTTCTGTGTTCCTACCAGTGAGGGGAAGACTTTTAGTGTGTGTGGTTGGGTTGTGTGGACCTGACCTATGACCTTGTGGTGCCTTTGGGTCCTCAGGCCTTCGGACTGGAGAAGGACTTGCAGCTGGAGCTGCTGAGGACTGCGTGCATGTGTCAGACAGTGATCTGCTGCCGCGTCACCCCTCTGCAGAAGGCCCAGGTGGTTCAGCTGGTCAAGAAATACAAACAAGCCGTCACTCTGGCCATCGGCGACGGCGCCAACGACGTCAGCATGATCAAAGGTGAGCGCGTTGGTCTCCGGGGGTCACATGAGCAGAGAAGCAATCAAAGCTGTTGTTACTCACTGCGTGGACTTTTGTGTCTCGGCTCTGTCTCCGGCCTCCAGCTGCTCACATCGGTGTAGGTATCAGCGGTCAGGAGGGCATGCAGGCGGTCCTCTCCAGCGACTTCTCCTTCGCCCAGTTCCGATACCTTCAGCGCCTCCTGCTGGTGCACGGCCGCTGGTCCTACCTGCGCATGTGCAAGTTCCTGGGATATTTCTTTTACAAGAACTTCACCTTCACCTTTGTGCATTTCTGGTACGGCTTCTTCTGTGGCTTCTCGGCTCAGGTGAGGGGTTACATTATTCAGCAAGAATAGTGCATATTAAAACTTTGTAAATAGATTTCATTCATAATAATATGCCAATATAAAATCATTTGGATATTTTGAAACAAATTTGTGAACAAATTTGTGAACGAATGTTAAGTTAGAAAATAAGTGAAGATTTTAACATGAGTTTAAGGTCTATATCTCTAGTTCAAGTCTTCTTCAATACGCCATGTCGTCCTTTTAGAGTCAAAGCCATAAGCAGGGTTGCTTTAGGGCGACAGGTCGCCATGCGGTTGTCAGGTCTTTTTCACATCACTTTTGGTACTCCGCTCCACTCATGTCAACTACTTGTTTGATAAAGGCCTTGGGAATTAGTCGGGGATGAACAGCACCAAAGAGAAACTTTGCTAAATCGCAATGACGTTTCCCGTTCAACAAGTACAATGTAGTAAATGCCGTGCTGACATGTTTAATGTCCCGCTTGTTATTCTTGTTCATAGACCGTGTATGACGAGTGGTTCATCACCTTGTACAACATGGTTTACACAGCACTTCCTGTCCTCGGCCTGAGCCTCTTTGACCAGGTATGCACTGTGGGGAACCTGGATATTCAATTCCTTTGAAACATCTCCCGCACTCAAATTCCACCTATTCATTTGTTTGATATCACGTGTATCGGCATGAGGACTTCACACTCCACCTCTGGGCCGTCCTCTTCTCTCCCTCTGCGCCCCGCAGGATGTCAACGACCGCTGGAGTTTTCAGTATCCTCAGCTGTACACTCCGGGCCAGCTCAACCTGTACTTCAGCAAGAAAGCCTTCGTCCGCTGCATGATGCACAGCTGCTACAGCTCCCTCATCCTCTTCTTCATCCCGTGGGCCGCCATGCACGACACGGTCCGAGACGACGGCAAGGACGTCGCCGACTACCAGTCCTTCGCCCTGCTGGCGCAGACCTGTCTGCTCGTCGTGATGAACATACAGGTGGGGGGCGGGGGAGCGGAGGGGCCCAAGGGGCGACACACGTTTCTGTATAACATGACCAGCCCCTTGAGCTCATATTGTGAATGGTGATTTGGGAGGGTGCTTTTGCGTTTTTCTGCAGTTGTGTCTGGACACCTTCTACTGGACGGCAGTGAACCACTTTTTCGTGTGGGGCAGCCTGGCCGCTTACTTTGCCATCACGTTAACCATGTACAGCAACGGCATGTTCCTCATCTTCACCTCCTCTTTCCCCTTCGTCGGTGAGTAAATCCAAAACAAATGGCACATTTATTCATTTCGGATGATAAATGCTTTGACCATGTGATTGTTACTGAGCAGGCACGGCGAGGAACTCCCTGAACCAGCCCAACGTTTGGCTCACCATCTTCCTGACGTCCCTCCTCTGTATTCTGCCCGTGGTGGCTTTCCGCTTCATTCTCATTCAGCTTCGGCCCACCATCAACGACAAGGTTTCTACCTCAATAAATGAAAAGCTGACTCCCACATTATCCCTCACATTCCAAATTTAGTACAGTACTACAGGGACACGATTACAGGCAGCAGTAATAAAGGGATGAGAGAAGGATGGCCATCATGGACTAGAAGAAACAGGCTCTTGGGGTTTGAATGTTGTCACATTGGAGATATATTTATGGGCTTTGTTTGTTAAAGAAGACTGCCAGTCTTATTTTCTTTTAACACATATAAAATGAACTGTTCCTGAATGGAGTCGTTAAACTGAAGATGTAAACAGACACCAGTTAGCATCTTAGCCTTAACATAAGGTTACTGACAAATTTAGTAGCTGGCAGCTAGAAACCATTAACATTACTGTAATGGACTTAGATGGCTCTTATGTTATATTTAGATATTGTATACATCCTTATAGTTCTATGGTCACATGGTATAAGAAAATACTTGTAGGGTCGAAGACCCTGACAAAGCATGATAATTTAGAGCAACCAGCCGTCCCAGTGAGTTAAGACTGGTCCTCCCGCCCTTCCTCTAGGTGAGGGATACGGTGCGGAAGGAGGCGCTGCCGGCGCCGGCTCCTCGCCGCCCGCCCGCCAGGCGCATCAGCACGCGACGCTCCGGCTACGCCTTCTCGCACGCGCAGGGCTTCGGGGACCTGGTGACGTCTCGCAGGTTCCTGCTGAAGATGCCGCTGAGGAGCCGACCGGTGGTGTTCACGCAGACGGACTCTGCCCTGGCTCAGAGTCAGCCGCAGCACTACCGCACCATCGCCGAGGAGCCGCACAGCCCCCAGGCCGGAGGGGCCGCAGGGGCGCAATGATATCCAATGACAGTCTGATATCCGCTCACGTTTTTATATCCCTCTGAAAATGTCAATGTTGAAAGCAAATACGACCTTAAAAGATCTCATAACGAGAATCAACAAGTGGCCTTTTGCATGGCTTAGATAACACGTTGTGAATTTCCAATAAGCGTTACCTTTGGTTTTCCAGTGCGGTTCAATCCAACTTTATATGCATGACATTTGCTTACAGGGAATCAGTGCTGGAAAATTGTAGGGCTGGTTTATACACCAAAGACAAACAGTTCGACTCACACATTTCAGGCTTGAACACGACCTCGAACGAGAGGCTGATGGAGACTGATCATACGGATCTCTCACAAAAACCTCCAGAGTGCAACTTAGTGATGTAACCAGACACATAAGCAAGGGGAGGGGTCAGACTTCTGATTTAGGAAATGGCCAGAAACATTTGGTGCAGGCTCAAAGGTGATACAATCCAAGACTGCAATGAGATTAACACTGTCGTGACCACAGGAATTGTGATTTTATAGAAAGTGAGCTTTCAATGATTGTAAAAGGTTGCCATTGGTATCAACACGCCACCTGCAACACAATGTTGCGTTTTGTACTTTTTAAAATTGTTTGCTGAGTAAATTGTCAATACTCAGGGTGTCTTTAGAAAGCATAAAACAAATCCACAATGAACCTATTTTCACTATGTTGTTTATATAATAATGCCTAAAGATGAATTCCTCTGCATTAATAATATGTTTGTTCTTTCAATGTTTTCGTCACCTTTGCAGAGATGGGTAACTAAAAAGATTTTTAAGGAAGGGGGGCCGCAGTAGGCGTTGTCTCCGTATGAGCGGCAAGCCCATTAAAATATCAATGTATACTTATATACATTCTTGGTTGCGTTGCTTCCACCCACAGGTAAAGATTGGGAGGGCCTTTATGTAAGCTTTCATCAATCATGTTTCAGCCATGGTTGAAGACGAAACCTGCTCTTTGGCCTTCAAAGCCGACAGTGCCTCTAGCTCCAAGTGAACGGAGATGAACCTATGGTGTCAACATGTGCACTTCTTTTGATTGGATACGCACTCATCAGAGGCAAGACTTAGCAAAACTAGCCAAGTGAACCCGATGACCCTGTGGCGACCTGAATGAGCAAATTTGTGTAGATCTACCAGCTGATTGCTTCAAACCAAAATGGCTGATGGAGGATTAGTGATATTCTTACAAAGCCATTTTCAGCTAGAATGTGTAGTTTATAGAGCAATAGCGTCATAATGATTGTATCAAGAAGATTATTTCAGGTAGCACTGTTGAGCATCAGTAACATAAAGGTACAGTGATGGTTGAAGTCTCATACAAGGGAAAATGCAGCAAATGTTATTCATAAAATCCCCTTTTTTTCAGTCCAACCCTGTATTTTGCCATTGTGTGTTTATTGTGTTCTGTAACCCTTTCTACATAGGAGATCATCTGTAAATAAAAAACATTACTTGATTGACCGTTGTTTCTGTAATGTTACGCCTGGTATCATGTAGCTACATCAAAAAGATGGTTTCCAAGATTCAAAATCACACGGGAGCCTCCATGGAGGTCATGACAGTCACTACAGGGATACAGGTGCTAAACACATCCAAATACTCCAAACAGGCTTCTTTAAAAGCACACTAAGCAACATTTTTCAGTTAATTTATATGTTCCATACCAATTTGGATGATTAAATGAGTCATTTCAGGTCAAACAAAGGTTTTCTCGGCCGCCCTGGGGGTCTGTAGGGGAAATACCGCACTTGCAATTGCAGGAGCGTCGGGTCGCCCCCACAGAGTCTTGCTTTACGGCATGAGAGGGGAGGCTGCGGGCTTCAGCCATACACTCTTGGGCTCGTAGCGCAGTGGCGATATTTTTGCAGTTATCATGGCGGAACCAGCGAGAAAACAGCGAAAGCCCATGTTGGAGCAGGCAAGAAAGAGGAAAAGGGCTCTGGACGGAGAGAGGACTCGTACACGGGTGAACATCGGGCAATAAGCCTTTTCCGAATGGCGAGAGCTCAAAGAGGAAGAAGGCTGAGTGGACCTCGCGTTTCTGCTGATGAGATTGTAAGTAATATTGGAATGGTTGGTAGCGGTCGCTAACCTCCGCGTACACTCTGCATTCACTCGCGCAACGTTAGCGGTTGTGTTGTAATGCTGAAAGTGCAATCTTTTTCAGAGACCGTACAGTTTTCTTTCCGGTACGGCAAACCGGGTCCGAATATCTTACCAGTACGCCGTACCGGCTTACTTTCACCTCTGCTTGACGGAGAACAGCTGAGTGTCTTTACGACAGTGCACTTTTATTTCCGGCCTCTGGGGGGAGCCTCGCTGGAAAATCAACCCTGGTTGCAAAGTACACCTTTAAATGTTGGTCGGATCATTGTGAAGCTTCTCCCTTTACGTCCAGTAAGATCAGGATATACTGATAATGACAGATTACAAGCCTGAACGCGGATGTTAGAATCTGTATATGAAGGACACGAATGTCTGATTATTTTAAATATTTAATAACAAACTCAGAAAGCTTCAACCATCCAGATTTGTTTGCATTATACATGCGTCCGCATGCGCTTTTAGTCACGCTCTCTCTCTCGCGAGCTCATAGGTGCAACCTACACTGTTTTGTCTGTATTCGACACACAACTGCAGTGTCCTGCTGGACTGCCAGCAATGACATCACCGGTGGAGGGGCTGTACCAGCATGGTACAGAACACAGTTCATGACTGTAAAGCTCTGTGACAGGTCTGAAAAGAAGCTGAAATAATACTCCTTCCCTTTCTCCTTCTGACTGCAGTCAGCAGGCGCCAAGGTCACCGGTGAAGGTCACTGAAAGACCCACCGTATGGAACAGGAAAGAAGACGGGTATGCTCTATAAATAGCCTGCCTGTGGCTTTATCATGTAATGTTTCTGATTACCCTGAAATTCACACATTTTGGCCACATTTCATTGTAAGAAGAAACCTGGGAGAGTCATGACAAAACAGAGATCAGTTTAATCCTTTGTGCTATTAATAGACTGATAGTTCTGGTTCCATAAGTAAAAAGCACAGACGCTGGGCTAAATGGAGGACTGAACACAGTGAGCATGCATGCTAAATGTTGATCCATCTCCCTGGGGTCAAAGTTCAAGTGGAAGACTGTGGCCCGCTGCGATTGGTCGGTTTCTGTAAGGGGAGACAGCGAACTTGACTCCAAGAGAATTTCCCACTTGGGTGTCCAACTCGGCCTTAAGGGGACCGCTGTGAGTCTCACTATCTGCTGCTGTGTGGAGCAGCGTCCCGTATTCATGGGCCCCAGAGGATGCCTTTTAGTGATTTTCACCCTCAACATGTGGCCCTTTGACCGGCCCTATGTTCTTTTTATTGACTATAGGCTGCTCATCCAGCGGCAGTGTATTTTGCCTTACACTTTCAATTTCAACTTCTAACAAAGGAGACATATTCGTTTGGAGCCGTGTTTTAAATTTAAGTCAATCATTTACTGTCTTTTATCTATTTGGGTCGCCACCAACTCCTGAAGGAAGCCTGTGCTCATTGGGTTTGTACACCTTTTACACTGTAAATGAGATCAGTGAGAGTGAAACAAATTGGCCAGGTGGGATTCGTTTTAAACTGTGACGCTGGGCAGAAGCTGTGGTCGGAGCTGAGGTTTCAGGTAATGATTCTCTGTAAAATCATCACGTGTTCACAGGCTTATTGACAAAAAAGCAGAGAGGGGGATGTTTTTTTTTTTTTTTTATAGACAAGAACATTGGACTTTTACCTTGCATAACTAGGGAGAAAAACGCAAAGGGTAGACAGGCCCCTTTTTCAGGTCTGTGGATTAGTCCCCATCACAACATGGCAAAACTTTTAATGTTCATTTAGTTGTTTTATTATCCGCACACGCACATCACGCACTGCGCATAGGGAACCAAATACCTGGGGGGGCGCCAAGAAATCTGGGACGTGGAAAATCATCACAGTAGGTTACTAGTATAAATAACACATAAAATATGTCTAAATCATGGACAACCCCCCCTCAGCGCAATTAAAGTTTCCCCCGATGGGATCCAAAGTCCAACTGGCTTGATGCTCACTTTCACAATCCCCGCCATCACCCCCCACAAATCGTGGGGGGGGGATCGTGCGTGTTCACATTGTTAAGTGTAAAGCAAAAAGACAGAATAACAAACACCCGTTGGTTTGTGGACTGGTACCTTCTGAGGTACCGACGAGGTATGCGGCTCTGCTAGCAACCTGCCAATCACAAGGTAGCTCCGTCCTGGAGCATATCCCGCTTTATGGTGGATGGTCTAAATGCCCCCATAATTTACTATATGAACATCATGCTGCTATTAAAGAACACACCTTACACCCCTATTTACTATATTTACTGAGGGAATGAATCAAGAGAGGAGTCATTGTCTCGTAGCCTTCTAAAGAACAAGAGGTGTCGCCCCCTGATGCCGTTAGGAGGAAGGCAAGTTTCAGGCACTACAGAATCGACTTTACTTTTCAGAAGTAGACAATCATTTGCCTCCCGTGGTCTCATGATTAGCTATCACAGTGAGACAGAGGAACAACAGCTGACCTTTACATTGATTATTACGTTGATTATAAGGTTGTTTACCCTCCAGACAACCTGAGCGTGCATGTGAAGAGCTGTACTCAGTGTTAAGACTTACGACTTATCAGGGTTCAAACATCGGTCTGACTGCTTCAAATGTTTGGCCAAATGGCGTTTGTGAATGTCTGTGTGAGATAAGGAGGGACATGCAAAAAGAGAGTAATCTATAAGCGTGAGGAGTTGTGAGGCTCATGTCTAAATAAAGGATTACCTTCAACCTTAGAAAGGCCGCCCCGCTCCCAGCTGACACATTAGCACTAATGTGCCGCATTTACACGCTGAACAACCAACGCTGATCGCAGGCGGACACGTTGGTTTCAGCAGCAGGCTTCCTGCAATCAGGGATCTCCTCAGTTGGATCTGGTTGGTTACTCACAGGGGCAGAAGGAATCCCTTAGCTCCAAGGCCTTCCGTGTAAACAACGACATCTCTATAACACCATGTTTTGTTACATTTGGCTCTCTGCACTGGGGGGCAAAAGTCAACTCCTGTTTTAAAAAAATCACGCAGCCGATGTCTGGACAGATTCCCTTTGACCCCTGTGTGATGCAAGTGAAAAGAGTCCAAAAGGCCTCGTTTTGGGTAACGTTCAGGATTTAGATGTGGGGGAGGGCTTTAATGGCCTGCCCGCTCAGTCACACAGACAAAGTCTCTGATATAACCTCACATCAACCCTCCCGTTCCCTGCAGTGCACATTAATCATTTATAGATCTGGCAAACGTTGCACTTGTGCGAGCGTACGTGCGAGATGAGCAGCCCATCTTCACAGGACAGTCCCCGCTGAGTCGGACTGGATTTGGAACCAAGTCAGTCTTGGCTTTTGGTACGAAACACGGAAACTGAAGCAGATTTAGGAATCTGGTGGAAGGTCTAGTTGTGTGTGTGTTAGCTAACAACGCATAGTGTTGAGCGCGTCTGCTGGGTTATAATACAGCGGCCATATTAAAATACATTTGGAAACAATTTAACAACTTCAGTACATTCACAGCAGGAGCGCATTTTGGTTACTATGTGAAACTCTCAACCCATCCCACGTTGTAACCAAATTCTCCCACTTGCCTTAGAACGTTCAGTCATTAAAGCAATACATAAACACACTAAATGTATTACAGACTTAAGATTTATTTATTTGGTAACCAACTCCACCTCAATTACATAAAAGAGCAATATAATCTTCAGGTTTGCATAAAAAGATCCGAGACAGAGACCATAGCAGGCACCAATTATCACCTGAAACAAAAACGTGACAGCCGTTTTTAGAAAATAAACATTCTGTAAGAAACCTGATTATATTTGCAATGAAACAGCTAGCAAAGCAAATAAAACAAATATTTTAGATACATTACAGCACATTCATTAGGAAAAAAAAAAAGGACATTCCCAGAACAAAGTGACAATATTGCATGCAGTCCCAGGAGAGTCAAGCAGCATTAACATTAAAACTATATCAGTTTAGTGGTAAACCAGTTAGAATACCTGCACCAGTCAACTAGTGTAGAATATACAGTTATTACTTTCATTATTGGTGTAGTAAAAGTGAACTATGTGCATTGGTTCTCATTAACACTTGCATTAAGTCTCCGTTTCTCAAAAAGATACGATTTGCATAATTATTAGATACAACCATAAAGGTGAAAGTAATGATTCTGTCTTTTGACTTCCCTTAAGGATCCACTTAATCACCTCAGTCTCAGAAAAAGCCCCATTAAATGGCTGTGTTATCCCAGTTACTGTGCAGTCTGGTCAAAGTAACAATAATATTCATCTTTAACCTAGACTTCCAAAAACCCATGAATCCTCTTGATGAGCCGTACATTTACCAAACCCTCTCGCCTCACAAGCGTGCCCAACATCCGTGCACCAGCAGTTGGTCTCTGGAGCCGGTGTCCAGGAGGCGGTTGCCACATTCTTCCCAGCGGCACACCTGGCCCTTCTCCACCACCACAAACTTCCACTCCACATGGCTCTCCGAGGGCAGGCGGACCACCGTGGCCCAGTGTCCGTCCTCCACTGCCTCTAGCGGGACAAACCCCTTCCAGTTTCCCAGCTCCCATCGATCGCCCGTGACAGCCAGTGTCTGGTTGGGCGATTGCGTGATATAATGGATGCTAAAGGCCACATCCACATTCTGGACCGCCACAACATTTCTGATATTTTCGTCGACGAGGGAAAGCGTGCCAGCGGGTTGGACTTTGGCAGAAAGTGGAATACTGGATGAGTCTGTACAAGTGGTGTCTACTACAGCAGAGGTAAACTGGGACCCTTCAGAGGGAAGCTGGTAGGTTTTTGCATCGTTGTGGGCAGAAGATGGGACGGTTAGAGTCATCCAGGGAAAGGTTTGGTAGTTATCCATGATCCATTCATTATGGTCCATAGTGGCCTCCATTATACTAATGTCATGTCTTTTTGTAGTCTTCATCGTCATCCTCTGCTTTTGTAGCATCGTTCACGTCAACATTTGCTCCCGTCGTCTTCTCTTCACTCTCGACAGCAGCTTTCAGGCAGTGCGGCTTTTCGGTGAAGCAGGTAACGCTGTGTGCAAGCTGTGCCGCAAACTGATCAATCGCACTGCAGTAACTCTCCTCAATCTCTCGGCCAAACATGTCCTCTTCCGATAGGAAGGATTCATTTAAAGTTGAGGCTTCGTGCTCATTGATAGCTGGCTGGTAGCAATGAGACGGGTCGGGTCCGCGTACCATAGCTGCTGTATCCTCTTCTACCACTGCACCATCGGCATGGAGGCCACACTGAGCCTCCGTCTGTCCCTTAAACACCATCATATTTTCAACCAACACGTCAAACTCGTTAAAGGCATCAGGGCTCACGGCCAGGCTTGAAATCCCACTCTCTTTCCCCACAGCGGCATATGACATGTCAATATCCCTCAGCGCAAACTGCTCGAAAGACGGCGCATCAACTTGACAGAAGTTGGGATGCATGTCGGGAGCGAATGTCAGATCTCCACTATTATTTTTGGTTTGGTCACCTTGTGGATCAGGACCAGATACTTCTTCAGACATTACAAGTGTATTGCAGCCAGTTTTATTGCCAGCAGTTGCAGAATCGAGCCTCGTCTCCTTTTCAACAATGTAATCGTCTTCACAAATGGATTGCAGGTGTGGACAACACATATCTTCAATTATTACCGTTGGTACATTTGCAGCTATATCAGCATCTTGTCCTCTCTCCGTTTGGAGCCTTTGTTGGTCTTTGTAGGAAGATTGAACATGAGGGTAGTTCACTTGGTCAGTCACAGCTGGGCCATTTCTGATGCCTTCTGGCTGGTTTTCCGTCTCATGGGATTCCATCTGAGGGCCGAGAATAGCAGCGTTTGTGTCTTCATCAAGAGACGCAGTCGCATTGTCTTTCACAGCACACTCTGCCATAGCAGAGGAACCTGAAAGACCGCCATCAAGATTATCGGCAGTTATGGGTGAGCTCAAACCGTTCGGAGCAGAGCGGACTGCCACACTCAAACAGTCTTGTTCTTTGTTGCAGATAACATGGCTGCCACCGGATGACATTTGGTCTTCTGCCTGACTTGCACCATTATAAAGAACGCCAACGTCTTGATCACACGCAAGACAGTTTACCCCCTTTTGTTCAATCTTCAAGTCTTGCTCGTTGAACTGTATCGAGGTGGTGTCCAATTTGACGGCTGAAGGTTTGGCCAAGTGGTGTTCTTCACCATCTAGACCACCATCTTCGTTCCAACCACTAACCCCAATAGGTTGAAAGTTGTCCTCTTGTCTGGGTGTCACCTCAATAGCATCTTTCTCCAGGGTCTCGCCCTCTGCATCTTGGGATTCTGTCGTCGACACCTAGACACACAGATTAAAAGTTTTATACCTCAAAGTCTTTGACAGTCTGAAAGTACATAATACATACAAATATTGCAAGTGTTCTGTGCTAGTCTGAAACTGCAGAGGTAATGAGGTCGTAGGGAGAATGGGTAAATGTAGACGGGAGGGAAATAATCCCACGGGGTTGGTTCTCCAACTTCTTGAAGAAATAGTTTAGACCAATTTGGAAATATGCTTATTTTCTTACAAAGTTATCTAGAAGAAAAAACACTGCTCTCGTATCGGTCTGAATGCGAAGCTCTGATTAGCTGAGCACAGCACAAAGACCGGAAAGTAACAGATTCACTGGCCTCTGTATGAAAAAACACCACATTTTTAACAGTTTTCAGATGCACTGACAGCGAAGGAGGCCGTTTTACTTTGTCTTGCTTGCGTATCACCTCAAACAGGGGCAACTGGTAGCTTACCTCCTCACTCTGCTTTGGCGTCTCGGAATAAGTCGGTTTAAGCTCCCTCGAGCGACTTTTGCGTGAACTCTTCCAACACATTCTTAATCATGTCCTCGCTGTCACACCGGTGGCAATCTGCAGCGCCCGGCAACACCGTTTCGTTGGCATACGACTCGGCTGCGTGGCGAGAGTCCTCCTCCGTGCCGTCTGAGGCAGAGTGGTCAGAGTCTGGTGCTCGGATGTCATTCTCAGCGGGGCGATATGGAGCAGATGTCTTATCAGCAGCGCGACGGTGCCGGATTCGGAGATCCCTCTGAATCAGATGTACATCCTCCTTCACGTCGGACGAGCCATCATCATTCACATCTAGCAGAAGACGGAAATACATTTTACATAGTAGACATTATCAATGTCCTACAAGTTATGTTAAATAAATGACTTCATTAAAAGGTCTTTGTCAATATAAATTATAATATTTGATGAATTAGTAACTCAAGGATTGCTTAAGTGGCAACACAGCAGAATATCTAATCACATGAGGAGTAATCAATACAATCAGTGACAGCAATTGGACTTTGGAATTGGACTAGTGTGTTTTTCAGTCTATTCAACCTTTGTCAGCAGATTAATCCTGTATATAAAATGAGCTCAAATGTTATCAAATCAAAATCAAAAGTATCAAATGTTCCAATTAGATTTTTTCCCCTTTACATTAAACTTTACTACGAATCCATTGTATTTTCTGTTGTGGCGGTTTAATCTTTTCCATATTCTATGATATGATTAAAATGTTTGTTTGTGACATCCAACTCAACATGTGCACCCAATTTAGACATCTAGGTCACACACGTGTGAACTCCGCTTATAGACCACGTTACGATCTCCCACACGGACGTCCTTGCGTTATGCACTGTGACAGGAGCATGTGAACGCTGTCCCTCAGCGCTTAAACAACCTAAAAGGGACAACACCGAACACTGCCTTTTATCACCTCTACTGTAATTCCCTTTTACCTGTTGACTCCCGGATCACAAGCCCGTCTCCCTGCGCGTCGCCGCCCGCTGCCGCCGCCGCCGCCGCCGCGGCGGCCTTCCTCCGCTTCCCCCTCACGGTCCGGTAAATGACGAGCCCCGCCATCACCGACACCACCGCTACGACGGCTAGAGCCACGGCGGGACCGTGGCGCCCGATCATGCAGAAGAGCGAGGCCAGGTCCACGCGTCTCTCCACCGCCACGGTGTTGCCGTTCTTCAGCGGCATGGCGCGCGCGTCTGTCGTGGGGGGAAAAACAAATCCCGAGCCGCGCCCCCCTTCTCTCCTTCGGAGCTTCTCTTTGTGCGTGCGGAAGACTCGAGTGGAGGTGCTGCAGGCCGCTCTTCTCTCTGTCTCCTCTCCACGCGTGTGGAGTGACCTCTTGTTGCTGCAGACCTGCAGGCTTGCGAGCTGCTGATTGGCTGGGACCGATCACGGGGTGTCTGCGTTCATTCATAAAACCAAATGGGGCAAAGGGAGCGTGGTGTTTGCGCTCTAATCGTCTCTGCTCTGATAGGATCTGTCCCATCGGAGGCCTCCTCTACGAACCTTTATCTCCTCCGTCACGAGTGCAGCTGCAGGGACATCGCATCATCTCCTGTGATTGCCTCAACAAGCCCTCACACAATCGAAGTCTGGGGGTTTCAATCAGAGGGCTGGATAACGTCAACGTTTTAAGTTACATTTTTTATCAATTTATTCACGCTTCTGTATGCTGGAAAAATACTTTTACTTTGGAATTTTTTTTAATAATAAAACATTTTATTTGTATAACGCATTTCGTAAGACACTAAATGATACAAAATTAAACTAAATAAAACCATAAACATCATTTTTGTTGCACACTAAAAGCAGGGGGGGATTTGCAGGTGCAGACTCGGATGAGTTTTCTGGAGAGAGTTCCAGAGGCAGCTATGGAGAAGGCTCCATCACAGTGTGGTGGTGGAGCAGGTCGTGAGGTAGGATCGGCTGCAGATAAATAAAGTGATGATAGGTGATAGATGGGCTGTGGGAAAATGCAGGCCTGGTGATTTGTTTGATGTGGTTTTCAAAGGAGATGTTTCTGTCAAACATGACATAGAGGTTGTGGATGTGTGGGGAGGGATCGATTGTGAGGCAAAGTTGTGGCTGGTTTTGGGCCAACCATGATCATTTCACATATATCACATTTGCATCCTGTGAGGATACCGAGCCCTTTGAGGCAATTTTGTAAAAAAAAACCCGTATTGAATTTGAGTTTAAGGAGGTTGGTTTGCATCAATGATTTAATATCAGTGAGGCATTTGACAGGCTTTTGTGTAGATGTAGAGCTGGACATTGCCAACATAGCAAAGTGGAGACCGTGTTGACGCTTGATGTTAGCAAGAGGGAGCAGGTAGAGGATGAACAGAAGACCAGAGAAGGATGTTGTGGTTGGTGTTGAAAGCTGCAGTGAGGTCAAGGAGGAGGAGGAGGAGAATATTGAGGTGACCAACGTCTGAGGAAGAGTCTGGAGTCCGGATGGCCTTTTTTGCATATGTTCTAGTTTAAACAATAGTCATATCTAAAAAGTAGGATATAATACATTTCCCTCACATATTATAGTAAATATAAAAATGTGGGCAGCTTTTGCAGGCCAAGGACGAGGCCTCTGGAAGTGGGAAAAGCAAGGAAAGGGTATTCAGTATTAAGTATTCAGCCGACGATCGTGGGTCAGTGTGTATAAAGGTCTGCAAGTTTTCACCAAGAGAAGACCTCAACCCCTTACACACTTACACACACCTACACACACATACGCACACACGCACTGTGGACAACATCAACTGACTGTCTACTGCAGGTTTGATAATCTCACGTTCACCCCTCCCTCAACTGCTGTGACAACCACCCCTGCCACCTCATTATCCACAATTGTTGCTCACCCGCTGCTTCAAGTTGATCTTAGAGATGAGAAATAAACAACAAAACTAAAATAAGACCAAAGGGTTAACCATAAACCAATCCCAAAAGCAGTGTGCAAAATTATCTTGAAATATATTGTGCAAGTATTGAAAATTTCCAAATTAATTAAGTCAACTATAGAATATGGTCATTACAACGTTAATGATGAAATGGCATTGATTATACAGTGTATTCAAGAGTTTCATATCTGGAGTTTTCTTTAAAATTAGTTAATTGAATAGATATTTTGAAAGGCTACAAAGAAAGAAATGGTGTCTCCTCATCTGAGACAATGATTCAGCCACAAGAGGCCATGAGTTCACAGGCCTAAATCCACAGTCACAATCTGCACTGGGATCATAAAACTCCACATAGATATTAATGTCGCAGAGCCATAAAACCAATTCAGAACAAGCGCCTCCAATCCTCCACGATACCCTCTACATGGGTCACTACTGACCTCTAGTGTCTCAAACCGGAAGCACACACTTTCTGTTGGCCACTGGTTTATGACACGTGTTATGAATTATTAGCAGAATTAAATCAAACATAGTCCCCCTAGAGCCTTTTGCTGATGTTAGTGAGCCATTAGAGCGAGTTTGCCAGAACAAAGTTTAGGTAGTAAAAAAATAATCACCATAGAACCCCTTCCATGAGGGGCCTGTTTAGGACTTAACTACTGAGACGACCTCATGCACACTACTGAATCAAGCATACTAATGAAACACTTATGCCATCTCACTAGTGTGTGTGAGAGCATCTAACTAGCATACGGAAGGCATTTCAGTTACACCGGAAGGCGGAAGCAAAGAGGGCTGATTTTGAACATATTTGAACGTATTAAAGCGACAGAATGATTTATGATTCATTTTAGTACTTTTTCAGACGATAAATTAGTTGTTCAAGCAAAACCGTTCTGCGGTCGGTTTGTCAACATTCAGCCTTCATAACAATTTGCATCGAGGATGTCGGAGATGTGATGTGTTGTTAACGAATCACATCCATGTTTAATCATCAACTTGACCAAGTCCAATTTGAATGTGGAGACATAACTTAGTGTTAAAGTAGTTTTAATACGGTCTGTCTAGATTTAAGTGAGACAACATGTTGAATCCTTAAATTTGGACAAAAATACAAATCAGAATATAGAAAATAAAGATGTTTCCAAAGCAGTGACGACGCAAATGGACAACAACGGGAAGAGTACTGAAACGTTTATCTGAGTGAAAACACAACTCTTTTATTCCGATTAAACCCCCTGAAAATATTGTGCAAAAGGCCTTTTGATATAATATTCACTTAAACCTGCGCATTGATTCCATTTGGCATGAAACATAGTTCAACACACGTTAATGATCTGGTGATGGAGTGGAGAGAAGGAGCACCACCCAGTGGAGAACCGGGTATCACACAGTCGGACTGGACTCCCGTCCCCCAGAAGAGCTGTCTGTCTGGCAGGTGGACAGCTGTTCAGACAGGTCTAACGAGCATTGCCCTTTTTTTTATTTATCACATCCACTAGATGTGCTATTTCATATTTAAATGTGTGTTCTTTTTTTAAGATGACTGAAGAAAGCAGTGTGTTTGCAAGTTTGTGTCTGATTTGTTGTTTTTAATCAAGTGAATCACATGAGGCTAAAAAAAAGTAGAACTGAACCCTCCTGGGACCTAAAACCACAAAAACTCTTCATCACCAAGTGAAACAAAGAAACCCATTTGACAGCACATTTTTCCTGCTCACTTTCCCTATGCGTTGTCTACCATGTCATGCTCGGTCTGTCCCTACATGCCAGGGCTTTTCTTCTCCAGGAATAGATGGGATTGTCCCTTAGAAACGTGGCAGGAGGAGAGGGAGGAGAGGAGAAACCACCTCAGGGACTCCCTCTGCTTTTGTTTTAACTCTATTTGGGGTAAGTGCTGACGGGACACTCATTGGTTTTGGATCTTTAAATAATCTGAGGTGGTCCTTCCTCTCCTTCTTTCATCCCTCCTCGTTTCCCAGTTTGCCTTCTCCTCCTTGCACTCGGCACTTTGGGGCGTTACCGTCTGATGCCCCTCCTCCTTTTTGTACTTGCCATCTCTTGCTTTTCATCTCCTCACTTCTACGAGATGATGAGTGGCTGCCAACACATGGAAACATTTACTGACGGGTTTTATTTCCTCTTTTCCTCCAGACCCGCCCCCGCCCTGTCCTCCAATCACCCCCCGCCCCCTCACGTCCCTGTCGTCTCCGACACTAACTGACTCTTAATCAACAGGGTGTGTGTCTGCACAGACTTTACTGTTGTCCATGAGTCGGCCTGCTTTGTGCGTACGTATGTGCAACACGTGTGGCTGTCCGCATCTGTTTATGTTAGAAGTGATGCTGCACACGTGCAATCTGGTGGAAAAAAAGAACGTACGCTGCACACTTTAAAGTTTCAGCACTTCAGTCAGGGTTTAACTGGGGATCTAAATCCGAGTCAAGTGTTTTTTTTCCCTAATGCATGTACAGAGGTTCGACAATCTACAATACAACTTTTTATCGGAAAAAAGTTCATTCTTAGGACTGGGTCATGTCTTTCTAGAAGTCAATAAAAATAATCTTAATGACTTCACAACAATTTTATCAGGGTCATCTTGGCTCAGATATGACGTAGAGCTTGGTCCAGAGCTACACCGAGTATCCAGGCTGTCCTCTTCCTCCATTTCCTTTACCCCCGGGGGCCCATCGGTTGAAGCCAGGGGAGAGACCCCCCCCCACTGAGACCCCCCCCCACCCCCCCACCCCACTGAGACCTCATTTCAACATAAAATCTACATTGAGAAAGACTGCCTGGCCTGGGAATCAAACCCACAGTTTGTGTTAACCTCAGTGTGTTTTCTAATGCTCTCGAATCTTTTTGTGCGTAGACCTGACAAAACACTGTCACATCGTTGACAGATTTTGTCATGTATTTTATATGAAGTGAATACCGTTGTTTTAAGCTTTTACCTCGACGCTACAAACACATGAAATTAAAAAAACTGCAGCTCTGTAATGATTTTTATTTATTCACCATCTGTGTCCTTTTGGAGTAACATAACTGCAGGTAAAATACATATTTCCCTCCGTTCCTTGTTGTGAGAAAGTGTTCTAAGCACAATTGTGCTCACAAAGAACGGCTTCTGTGGCAAACACGCGCACGTGCGCTGGCACGCACTTCCTCTGTGACTTTAAGGGTCCCTGGTATTTGAACAGATGTGGTCAGACTGAGCGTGCCTAGTTCCCCCTGCTGACCCGAACGTGCACTTCCTGCTCCGAAAGCTAACACCCACGGAGAACAATCGCAGTTTGTGCCCTCCGAACACATGCGCAGACACACACACACCCACACACACACACACTGTGAGTTCAGAGTCACTTTGTCAGCCGTACACACACATAACAACACATGCTCAGAGATGCTTTCAGGGATGAACGTGCAACACACACACAAAGCAGTTGGTGTGTGGGTGTGTGTGTGTGTGTGTGTGTGTGTGTGTGTGTTGAAGCAGAAGAGGGTGAAATATAATAACGGTAGAGGGGAAAAATTTGATATACATGTAAAAGCAGCTGAAGAAGCTAAGATAGGTGAGGAGAGATTTTAAGAGAGATTAAGATACACCAATCATGAGTGAAAGGCCAGCAAGGCCAATTAACGAAATAAAGTCAAAATAAACCAGAGAGACGGCAAAACTGCGAGACGAGGTAAATAGTGAGCAGGAGGTCGTGGACTTTGAGCTGAATTTGTGCCAGCAAAGCAGAACGGAAAACCAGAGCCGGTGGTAAATACTACTGGGAGGCAACACAAAAACGACACACACACACACACACACACACACACACACACACACACACACACACACGGAAAGAACGTTCTTTAATCCATCCATTCCTTTTAAAAATGAGACCAGAATAACTACCTGTCAAATATATAAATGACTTTGAATTTAGAAATAGTGAGAGATCTCAAACTGGTTTAAGGTTGGCAAGCTAACAAAGGAAAACACCCACGCAATAAAACTATGTTGACTTATGACGCTGTAGTTCAAGTGAAATTCACGCGCCATAATCAGATCATATACAATTTTAAATCTATCACATCGCGGGTTATCAATAATGGCCACATACAGCCTTCCCGGAGACGTTTCTAGCCAAGAGTTGTCTTTAGCCTTGTAGCATTAGGGATTAATCTTGTGTGTAAAAGCTCTAACAAGGTCGTAAAAAGATTTATATTAGCTGTTCTCACAAGCAAGTGTCTCGTCCAAGAAAAATCTTCCTGCACACAGGAGAGTAAAAACATTTCCAGCAGTAGCAGCGTGCGCTTTCTTTGGAGTAAAAGCGGGCCGGCGAAGGCCTTCACAACCTCAGTCCGTACTAAAATATCTCAACTGCTAAATGGATTTCAGGTAAATTTATAACAGGTTTTACCTTCTCCTGTAATTAGTTCATGAATGAATACCTGAAAAACTTAGCTTCAACTTTGTTTCGTGTTAAGTGCTAATTAGTTCACGTGCTAACAATAGTGTCCATTATACATTCCAATATACTGTACGTGCTTAGCGGCTATGCTAGCGTTGCCACAGTCGGCATTTAGTTCAACCGGAAACTTCATGGCTCAGCCTTGAAGCCTCACATGATTGGGTCATTGCAGTGACTAAATATGACTAAAATCAAGCATACAGCTTTATATTTGATCACGCATGCTTAACGCAGCCGTCCCAATCAGAAAGCTTTTACAGAAGAATGCCATCACTTTTCCAACCCTCCCTAGGAGGCAGGATACCTGGGTGAGTGAGCCTGCCTTCCTGGCTGACTGTATGCACGCCTCATCCAGACTCTGGCCCCGCTCCAGTCCCTGGTCGGGCCCCCGTGGCCTTCGCTGCTTGTTGTTTTGTGTCTCTCTGAGTCTGGGTTGAAAGGTTTCTTAAAGCTGTAGAGAGTAAGTTCTTTATCCATCAGATGTCCAAAAGGACGATCCCGCAAGCAAAGGGCTTTCTTGAAGCTTACCCGGTGGTTTTGCTGCCCCAACCCGAGCATTTTTTCTGTTGCCTTCGTCTAAGTATACAGTTTATTTTCAGCTAAACTGTCAAAGTTTCCCTTAACAAAAGTGGTATTGTTGCCTAAACCAAAGAAAACCCTAAAGACTGTCTTTAGACTGTGTTGGCAGGCCAGAGGATTCTCAAATCTTAACTGATAACCATAAGGACTTACTTTACTGGTTTTCAATATTTTAGTCGCAAGATCCCAGAGGATTGTATCAAGACCGAACGCATATTAACTGTATACACCATCTCACAAAAACTAGTGTGGGGAAATAATATGCAGATTGCTAATAATATTATGTCTTACATTGAACAAGTCATGGCTGAGAAGATGGAATCAATATGTTGACCCTGCTTGTGTGATTTCTGAGAACATCCATTAATTAATTATTAAGACAAACAAAAAATCTATTCTTTGATGTATTTGATGAGAATATGTGACATTCTTTGGTTGTGATTTTCTCGAATGAATTGTGCTGACATACTTTGCCCCACGCTGCAGGGAAAAGGCAGAGACAGCAATGTTAATGACATTAACAGAGGCAGAGAGAGAACCTGATTCACACAGACAATGATTGAGTGTGTGTGTGTGTGTGTGTGTGCGTGTACGGGACACTGCGACAGACAGACCATCATGACATCACTGTTTCCACAGGAAATCATGTTCCCCAAAACCCTGGTTTTCCACTCTGTAGTCCACCTCATTCACTGTGCCTCCCTCAGGGTTTCTCTGTCTCTGTCCCCCACATGATACTGCGCAGTGGCAGCAGGCAACTCAATCAGTTTAATTGTGTCTTCCAGTCTTGTTGTTCCCACCAGCAGGAGGGGTGAAGTCATATCGTTTCTACATACGCGGCTGATGGTTCCACGGAAAATGGTTACAACAAGCCAGGTCTCATTTTCATTGTTTTGGCTGGCGTTACCATTACATCGGCCGAGGTCACGCAGAGGTCCTATTTGGAAATAAAGATATTTCATTGTAATATCAGCACAGTGTATGAATATGAGTTTTTGGGGGCATCAAATGTTCCCCTTTCATACTTTGTAGAAACTATTACCCGATGCAAACACATGATTGTGACTTGTACGTGTGTGAGCAGTGGTCGTGCTGGTCTTGAAGTCACATGTTGGTTTGGGGGGTCGGATTTTGAAGCCCAGATTTTTGGCCGTCTAAGTGGTTTTCTTTTAGTTCACTTCCTTATTTCTTGTTATGACTCCTGTCCCTCCTTTCTCTGACATAGAATATAATGTATTTCTTATAGTGTGATATATATTTTCATATCACTACAGAAAGCAGTCCTTAACATGTAGATAGTGTGGAGACATGTCAAGTATGTTACTGAATTAAATATTGTGCATTGGTTTGGACCACTGATATTCCTTGTGCTGTGCACAACTTTACATGTAATACAGTTATTGTCTTTTTAGCAAGACATATGCAGACACGTATGGCTGCAAAGAAAAACCATATTATTCTGAAAGAGCTCGAAGGAATTCATGAATACATTCTGTATACACATAAAAACGCGTCCATACAGCACACACACACACACGCATTCACAAACACACAAACACACATGCAGCCCAACAGACGCCTACATAAACCATCACAGTCCAAACAAACAAGTGCACATGCAGAAACTAAAACAGGGCAGTAAACAAGGATTTTCTTCTGTAAATAATTACATACATAACTGTGTTATTGTAACTCACCAGAACTGTTCACTCAAACTCGGATTCACTCAAACTCTGAGCTTTGCTCCCCAGAAAACATTTAACGTCACTGTTTCCTTTCTTCGGCGTTCGCCTCCATAACGAAACAAATGTTAATTCATACATGTCAATGGATCTACATGTCAAATTACATAAATATATATTGATATTTACATTTACCTATTTACTTTTGGAAAATGAAATGATGAGAGGAAGCAGTAGAAACAATTATTATGTTTCAGTATGTGGTATAATTTATCGGCGTGGTTATAGATTACATATAATATCGACACATTCTATGTGTGTACTTCACATCATTGGTATGTGTGGGTGGCCATAGTCTGTAGTAACATCAGCAGTAACTCAAACCCCACACGTTGAGGTATATATGGTTGACTCAGAAGGGGTCATGTCTGTAGCTGTGTGATAATCTTTGTGGCATGTCAAGAATGTGTGATAGCATGCACACACACACGCACACACACACACACACACACACACACACACACACAGGAGCTGTTGTGCTTACATCAAAGTGGTGACATTTAGCACCCGACTTCAATACAAGGTCAACCCTAGAAGATCACCCACCGCCAAGGCAGCGATGAGAATGTCCGTCAGTCTCCCGCGTCTGCATGTGTGTCTGTGTGTGTGAGAAAGGGAGAGTTTGACTGACAGAGAGAGAATGAAAGAAAGAGTGTGTGTGTGCGGGTCACAGGGTCACGTGACTCCTGAGCCCCTTCTTTCAATGAGTCGTCCTGACGCTCTTTGAGCGAGTCAACGGCCTCACCTGCTGCCCCGTTCACCCACACAGACTGAGGCCACATCCCCTCCCTGCATTCTAAGACGTAGCCCTTGCTACGTTTACGCCTCGCCCATGTTTGCTTCCTCATTGGCTCCTGACGTGGGCTTTCTTGGTTCGTAAAAGGCCTCTAATCACATGAACCAATTCCCAAAGGAAGTAAGTGGTTAACTCTACACAGGACAACACATTCCAGGTGATGTGGACCCTTTCTCCAGGATAGGTGCTATTATGCAGTTCAGTTACATTTAACAATACTTCTACTATGTGGGCCCATATAATCCCTTTTTAAAATATGACTATCCTCAGGAAGTGACCAGAGGAGCTGAACTAAAGAGGGCGGGCTAAAAGAGCTGAAATGTGACTTTGTTGAAACAGACAAGGGGCTCTTTTACCTCTTTGGGCAGAGACCATTTCCTCTCCCCTCCTCCCTTCTTCCCGCTCTCCTATTAATAAAGTCTTTATATCATTCCTCTTTTTCCGCCTGTGCCATCTGTCTCTCACTCGCTCCCTGTCTCATGTGTGACACATCTCTCTCTTGCTGACTCCATCATTTAGGGCTCTGACAGGGAAACTGACAGTGTGTGTGTTTAATCCACAGGTCCTCTCTCACTCTGTGTGTGTGCGTGTGTGTGTGTGTGTGTGTGTGTGTGTGTGGGTGTGTGTGTGTGTTGGTGTGTGTTGGTGTGTGTGTGTTAGCCAAAGGTCCTGTGGTTGGTGTGACTTCAAAGCTGAAACCAGATTCTCTCCCCAGTCTGCAGCCTCCCTATAAATCCCACATAAATCCCACCCACCATACTAGAGGGCAGACGCACATACACGTTTACGTAGCAGGGAGGGAAAGAGAGAGGTGGGAGATAGGGGGAGAGAGACGGACTAAAAGTGTATGCGGCCGCATGCATAATGCAAACATATCTGGAGAACTGACATGTACTCGTGGAAGATGTGGAAAGAAGATAAACTGAATGGGACATTTTTTCGAAGTGGACTGGAATGAAACATTCATGGCCGAGATGGTTGTAACGAGTTGAGTAACAGTAAAGAAGGTCTGATTGGATTTGCCATAAAATAAACACGGTGTTGACGGGCAAGTCTTAAGTGAATTTATTTTTGTAACTAGATTATTTCTCCAGTTATATTTATGCAACTATCCAGTTGAATCCAACCGTTTCCCTCGTGTACTGTAACCACAGACTGGAGAGTGATGTCTGCAAGAGGGTTTGCTCCATTTTTGTTTTGTTAGATTATATTTATTTTTCTTGTGAAAAGGGTTTCACTTCTTTTGCAGCAGCTCTCTGCATGACACGTTATGTCACTCACCTGCTATACATCTCAACAAGCAAATAAAATATATATAAAGAATAAAATAGTGCCACCAAAATCGGCTCTGGATCTGGACGTAGGTGTGCCACTATCCTCGTATATCGAACTATGGTGGTGTGGTACAAAGTTGGATTGCTGTTGGAATCTGTCTATTAGGTTCTTACATAGATGAAAGCTGACGGTACCATCATTGGAGGACTTACAAATAATAATGAGAAGAAAAAAAACGTACACCTCAAAACCAGTTAAACCGAGGAGCTGATGGTTGTTTTTAGAATCGATGAAGCCGAGTTGGACAAAGTGAGACGTTCTTGGAACGAGCATCACAAAAGACAGCTTCATGGTCATCACACAGGGTGGCTGAGAAAGCACGTTCACAGCTGTATTTCTTCAGATAAGAAACTTAACGGAAGTTATTGATAACTTTTGACCTGGAGCGATAGAAAGGCCGTCTTTTTGAGGCTTGTTATGGTAAACTCAGACTACAATATGCCTTTCATGGTGCAACCCTGTTGCATCTCAACTTGTATCTGCTTTGGCCAAACAGTCTGTTGAAACTCAAACACGTGGGACGAAAGCCTCGTTGAAAGTCTCTCGTTGTAAAACCATGACCACTTAAAAGATAACCTTGGTGACCTTTTTTTACCCAAAAGACCCAAACTAACATGCAGTAGTTTGAACTTTCTAAAGCTGAATTGTTGAACCAGACGTTAGGAATTGTTTTTTCCTGCTCAAGGGCACCCAGCGACTGTGTAGCATCTGGTTTCTGACTCCTCGCCAAATTTATTCTAAAAGATTAAGTTCACGTTTTTTTTTTTTTGTAGTGTGTCGATAAGACCCAGGCTTGTTTATTTGCCAGGAATTTACGGCCATGGGCACAGAAGGTAGTCATTTGTGTAATTGGTGACCAGATCTTGAGAGCAGGGTAAACATAAAACAGACTCCTCTTTCATAGTGTAAATAATAAAAGCTTCCCTTTATTTACACAAAGTTGTCCCTTGGGGGCAGGATAATTATTCTTACTCTGTGATAACACATTTGGGAAGAATCCAACACGTGGCTCAGAAGGAGCCAGAAGCCTTTCTGTTTGCTGATGTGAATATCAGCTCGTCCAAAAACCACAAAGGGGATTTTCACGAAAAAAAAAGAAACCTACACATTCCGCTGGGTTTGGTGAACTTCAGCTGTTTAAATTGGACGAGCTTCCAGCGCATTTAAAAGAATATATGTGTATTTGTGCCATCTAGACAGCCGATGACAACTTGACTGTGGAGATCTGGCCCAGCAGTCTGTCTGTTAAATCACATCAAGGACCTGACCTGGGATTTGATTTGGACGACCTCGTCTCGGACGTGCAGAACGTCGGGCCTCCAGCTGCTGCCTCGGCTCGAACATGCAGCTTTCCACAGTCGATTGTCTCTGACGTGGAGTTTTAAGGGCTCGTTTTCTTCACACAATGCCTGTGAACCGCCGCAGTCAGCACAGCGTCACAATGGGTGGTAGATCCACATCCTCCCCTCAGCCATTAAAACAAATAGCTCTTTATCCAAAAATGTGTGCAAGCGATACTGGGAGAGTGTCTACTAAGAGCAGACCTGCACATGTTTACTACTTGACTATGAGTGCACACATTTGTATGCAGGGCCGGCCTGAGGCATAAGCGAACTAAGCGGCTGCTTAGGGCCCTTGGCCACCAGGGGGGCAGCCAGCGAGTCGGGAGCCGACCTAAGCTGCCGGCGAGTTGCCGGCGAGCTGCCGGCGAACCGCGAGCCGCAAGCTGGCGCGACCAGACGGTGCGATCACATGGCTCACGTAATTTTCGCTATAACATTATAGCGTGACATTTGTGCCAATAATCTTCTAGCACAGGTGACTCTGCGTGGTGGGAGGGGGGCCCCCAAATCAAATTCTGCTTAGGGCCCCCAAGAGGGTCAGACCGGCACTGTTTGTATGTAACCGTCAACTGATATATGGCTATATGGCTTTAGCATACCACAAGCTATAGGTGTTAGGGTGTGTACACAGACCCAAACGCAGACCAAGCAAGAGCTTTCTTAAAACAAGAATGTTCATAATCTGAGGCAGGAGGAAAGAAACAGGAAACAAACTGAAAAGTCAGGTACTCAGGCTGCCAAGCATTTATGATGGCACATTGTCCCTTGACGTTCACGTGATGATGGGTGACACCCGGGACTCGACACAGGAGTAGAACAGTTAGCAGAGCTGATATCTGAGGAACACACTGGAGGACTTTGACCAGGTGAAATCCAACGGCAGACGTGCAGCAGAGAAACAGGAGATTAATGCCAGAATCTCACAGCGTGAGAAAGCGATCAAACTCACGGTGTCGGTATACCCGGTAGGTTAACGGGCCGCAGTGGACAGAGTTACACTTTTTATCATCGGTGTGCCATTTTTAGAGCAGAAGCCCAAAAAAACCTAATAACACCAGGGTAAGACAAATCCTCACAATAGGCCAAGTAAAGGTTTCAAACTCGGGACGGTTCCAATTCCTTTTCCACGTTGTGCTGAGCTTTATTCCTAACGAAGCAGGAACAAAGAAAAGTGTAAAAAAGACAAAACAGCAACACGAGGCAAGTAGAGGAAGAGAAGCAGAGGGACGGAGCAAGTGTCTGAGGGTTACCACAACCATGAGTGGTGTGTTTACATGGTACCACACCACCAGAACTCCTGATGTGAAGGAACACCCTTTTTAACTTGATGAATGTCACCTGTTTATAGGGAGGAGCACATACATGTTGCCCTGTATTGGGCTCTTTGCACGTGGCCAAGTTGCTTTTGTCAACAAGAGAAAAAAGAAGGCCTTCGGGGCGCGAATCAGAAGGTGAAAGTGGAACGAATTTAGCAGCGTCAGTAGTTTGCAAATGGCTCTCGAAAGGCTTGGGTACACTGAGTAGTTCTTGCGTGAATCTGCATGGATTTCCCACATGTCGGATTGTACAATGCATGTTTAATCAGGACAAAGCGTGTTATTGGCAACACTACAAGTTGTCCGTTGCTATGTCCTTCTCAATGCCTTATAGCGCAACTATGACAGACCGATCTTATTTCTGTTAATATAACAAATATATATGTCCCTATTTGCAGATAGTAGATGGAAAGCTCTTCTCTGCTAAAGGCGCAATTACTGATTTAAATACTGCAATTGGTAACAGTTGTATTGTAATATAGCAGTGTATATCGGTTTCAAAGTATTTTTACATTTTCTCATGTGTAAAAAGTTTAATGCGGCGTCCATCACTCAGGGCCGTTTGAAAAGCAGATATAGCTTTAGTCACACAGGTCATATAAAACCGCATTGTGGGTATGAATAGTCAACTACGCAATACGGTCACAGTATAGCGGAGGTCTAACTCATTCAATTCAAGCCCAGTGTGCCCCTCATTCCCCAGTGTGTGTGTGTGTGTGTGTGTGTGTGTGTGTGTGTGTGTGTGTGTGTGTGTGTGTGTGTGTGTGTGTGTGTGTGTGTGTGTGTGTGTGGAGCCGACAGTCCTTTAGCTCCTTATTGCAGTAAACTCTAAGCCAGCCCCCCTTTTAGCAATCCAATCAAATTCAGACTGGAACATGCTCAAATATTCTATTTAAACAACAAAGAAAAAGGCTTTTAATTCTGTTGCACTCTGAACTTAAAGTGTGATTCAGGAGGGAGGAAGCTGATTGGGAGACAAAGAGACCTATGTGAAAGGCAGAGGGAGCAGAAGCTAGTGGGGGGGTGGGGGATGCCAGAAAAGGACAGGGATTGGAAAGAGAAACATAAGTGGTGCAGAAAGAGCTGGGCACAGGGTCAAATAAAGATTGTGAAAGTGAGAAATTTGGCGGGAAAAAGCAAAAAAAGGAGCAAAATTCATAAGGTTAGTTGGCAGGAAAGGGTGGAGGAGAGAAGAGTGAAACCAGATAGAGTGGGACACAGGAAGGAAAAGGAGGGCTAGCTGAAGAGAAAGAGAGGAATAAAGTAAGAGAGGAAGGTGCTGGCTTTGGAGAGGGCAGCAGGGGGGTTTAATTTTTTTTTGTAGAAAGCAGTTGAGACTAATTGGTTACTGATGTGAAGCTGAGCTTAGTTCTCCAAATAAAAGCCCTTTCTGTCAGCTGTAATGGACTTTTGATGCTGCACGACTCCGTTGGTGGGAGATGAGGGGACTGCATTAGCGTAGCTCTGCCACGACATGCTTTCAATCACTAGGTACGCAAAGGAATAAAAACGCACCAAAGTCGGTCCGATCAGCATCCGAGGGCGATAGTGCAATCTGATGTGCGGGAGGTCAGATGTCAATCCAGGCGTTACAACTGTAAACTGTGCAACACGGAAGAAGAATTGAGCATGGTCCCTTCCCCTGATAGGAAGCCCAGTAGCATCCAAGCAGACTACCAAGTCTTGAGGGACAGCATGTTGTCCCGTTGCTGCATTCTTCAGCACCATTTTTTGAAAAGACGACCTAAGAAGATTAATTGGAGGTACTTTTTTTTACCGCACACACGCACAGTGGCAAGACTCTTATTACTCCCCTCAAAAAAGGTGTGTTCCCAAGGCAGGAAACTGTAGACCTTTTGCTGAATAGGAAAAAGACACAGTTTCAAATTAAACAATGCTACCAGAGACGATTACACACACACACACACACACACACACACACACACACACACAGACAGACTCTGATGCCACACTGGGGGTCTGACCCACTACAAACACCAGACCTCAGTGACCTCACAGACTCAATAACAAACAGCTGTCACATAAGAGCCCTGAGTGAGTATGTGTGTGTGTGTGTGTGTGCGTGTGTGTGCGTTCACGTATGTACGCACGTATACTTACTTGCCTGATTGCCTTATTTCTCAGTGGGTCTGTATCTGCTTACCTGCTTGCATGACAACATTTCTTTGAGTGTGTGTGGGTGCGTGCACAAGTTACACAGGTAATTGATTAGGGCCTCAAAGTTTGCACGTGCCTGTAGGTGAAGACCAATCTCCAGTTGGCAATAAAGCAGCAGTAGACTAGTTTTTTTTTTTATTACTCAACTTGAGTAATAAAACTGTTCTGAAGGTTTTTAGGTCACAACTTGCAATGTGTTTGCTGAAGTTTCCATGAATGACAAAGCCCATAGAAGTACATTTGTTTTCACCAATAAATAAATGTAAATGTATTAATATTATCAAAGATTTCGTTAGTCATCTTGTAACATGTTTAAAGAAAATATTGCTATCCCCCAATGACCTTATCTTTGATCGTCTCTCGTTGTGCCTTTGTGTTTGACGACTCGCTAAATTCCTTTTTCTACAATTACAACCCGACAATGATGACAAACCTGTGTCCATTTTAAGACCCTTAAAGAATGTGACATCATCAAAAGCAAAGGAGGTCGCCATGGGAATGTGTCGTGTAACACTCATGGGTCTGAGAGAGATGGAACACACAGACTGTGGCACCATCAGTATTACTGGTCCATGTAATCTGAGACTGTCGCATAGTAATAGTGACGATTAAAAAATCAGTGACAGATGAGCAATTAAGGAAAAGGAGAGCAAATGTGGAAAGGTAGTCCTCTCTGCCAACGCTTAAACTATCCATTCGGTTTCTGACTCACAAAATAATAGACATGCAGAAACTGGGTATTTAAAGGCACACTATGCAACATTTTTCAGTTAATTAACGTGTTCCATACCGTTTTGGATGATTAAATGAGTCATTTCAGGTCAAACAAAAGTTTTCTCGGCCGCCCTGGGGGTCTGTAGGGGAAATACCGCACTTGCAATTGCAGGAGCGTCGGGTCGCCCCCACAGAGTCTTGCTTTACGGCATGAGAGGGGAGGCTGAGGGCTTCAGCCATTCACTCTTGGGCTCGTAGCGCAGTGGCGATATTTGTGCAGTTATCATGGAGAGCGACAACCAGCGACAAAACAGCGAAAGCCCATGTTGGAGCAGGGAAGAAAGAGGAAAAGGGCTCTGGACAGAGAGAGGACTCGTACACGGGTGAACATCGGGCAATAAGCCTTTTCCGAATGGCGAGAGCTCAAAGAGGAAGAACGCTGCACGGCTGAGCGGAACTCGCGTTTCTGCTGATGCGATTGTAAGTAATATTGGAATGGTTGGTAGCGGTTGCTAACCTCCGCGTACACTCTGCATTCACCTGCGCCAAACCTCCCGTAAACTCTGCATTCACTCGCGCAACGTTAGCAGTTGCTGAAAGTGCAATATTTTTCAGAGAAAAATATTGCACTTTTGCATTTTTCTGAAAAATCGCTAAATTCCCTTTTCTACAATTACTTTTTTAATTTCACCTCTGCTTGACGGAGAACAGCTGAGCGTCTTTACGACAGTGCACTTTTATTTTCAGCCTCTGGGGGGAGCCTCGCTGGAAAATCAACCCCGGTTGTGTAGTACACCTTTAACAAAACACCATATGTAATCTTGTCCGTTGCTTTCTTCCTCGTCGTGGCCAAGTTGCTTTCCCACGGAGGTTTGTCTTTTTCATATCCAAGTCTGTTATTTCTACATCATCAAGCTCTCATAATCACCCTTTTTTCACGTAACCAGCTAAGCATTTTGTTTATCCTGTGATGTAACTCTGCCCACCCCCAGGCTGTTTTTTTTAGCCCCCTCCACCCTGACCCCTTCCCTTTCTCCTTTATTCTTCCATTTCCTCCATCTCCCCCGACCTAACCCCTCGGCCCTGCTCCCTCTCTGGCTCCACTGTTGAAATTGAGTTGTGCTTTTCAGAAGTACCTCCCTCTTCCTTCTCTCTGTCCTCACATGTCCAAAACCTCCTGTTTAATTCTATTCTGCGGTCATCTGATCCTCTCTCCCCGCCGACATGGTGGCGATTGTCTGTCAGTCGGATCCTTACCTGCATTGTGAACACTGAAAGATCTTAGAGGACTTCTGTCTTGGGACACAGAACTGGGCCTGTGGCCGTGTGGTTGGTGCTCAAAAGAGGTCCTTCGTTTGCTTAAATGCACAAATTCAGAGCTTTAAGGGTCCCTCATCTACACCACTAAATGTCACATGGAGTTGGAGTAGGCCTCGGGCAAATACAACATTTCACTCCCAGCGGCTTACAATGCCGTGAGGCTGTACTTAGCTCAATGCTAATGCTCACATGTTCAGACAGCTTTTGTATATATTTGGTCCAAGCATGGAAATAAATGAACAATGTGAAATATCTTTAAAAGTACTCTGTACCACCATACAGGTGTTCGAGGTGGAGAGAAAGCTCCTAGGTAGCATATATATATATATGTGTGAAATGTTATTTCCTGATGTAAAATGATTGTGTTTTTCTAACTATCAAACAACCTCATCAAATAACATGTGAGCAAATGCTCTGCAAATTTCATGTCATTTCCCCCCGATAGACTCCTAGTTCACATATTCATGTTTTATCAAGCGTATGCCTTCTAGCACTACTTATTTTCACTCCATATCATTTGATGGTTGGATGGAGAAAAATGTCCATCAAGCAAAAAAACGGATAAGTGATCAGAATGCAAACCTTAAAATAGATTTTTAGTCTTCTCTCGCCTTCCTACAATTAAGTTTGTTTGTTTACTACAAACACTTGAGTAAATGCTACCAGATGGAGCACCAGCCTGCGGGTGTGACCCATCTTAAAACAACACTTGTGGATTGGGTTTACTTAAACTACCTGGGGAAAAGAAAATTGATGTTTTCTGAGTTTGTCACACCTCCAAATGAAATGTACTTATTAATCACGCAGCCAAATTGGAATGATTGAAAAACTGGTAGTTTGCCTGTATAAAATTGGGTTCAAAAATTATATAACACAAGAGGAGACAGACAGGAAAAAACTCCCCATGCTGCGGGTTATAACTGGCAATCTACTGGAACCACTGGTGCCATGTGCTTTAGTTGGCCTAAATGGCTGCAGTGTGTCGCCACAATCGTTCTACAGTGCACAGTATTTGACCCCAATGGACTATATGCCTACAGGGGTGATGACGTATTTCCGCTAAAATCTCAGCAATCCGTGATCGCTTCCGTTAGCATAGGCGTTTAAATACCAGAAAGTGTCTGGTACAACTGCCGAACACTGCTGTGTACCACAGTGCCAGTCATCTGCAAAGCACAATACTGTACTTCGCTCCTCATCAGCAGCAAAAGTAAAAAAACTGAGGCGTAAGTGGATTGTCGCCATCCGCAGGGACACACGCCTCGCACCCGGGTGTGTAGCCGGCACTTCATAATTCAAGACATCCGTGAACCCGCAGCAGAAACAGGCCGACGGCTGTTGAAAACGGGCTCTGTTCCTGTTTTATTTGAGTGGAACAACGTCTCCCTTCCACCCACAAGACCAGGAGTTTGGGAGAGAAGGGAAAGGCCGCCGCCAGAGGGTGACCGGGAGGATACACTGGATCACGTAGCTGGCCACATACAGTTTAAAACCTGTATCTCGTTTTGCCGTTGGTGTCTTTGTGGCCTGGATGATTCGGTGAACATCGTTTATCGTTATCCTCGGCAGGTCTTGCAGTGATCTCGTGAAAAACGCCATGGCTTTTTTTCTGATAGAGTTAACGTCTCTGGCTAAAGTTAATGTCAACGTAAACCGGAAGTTCTGTTACTGGCTGAAAAGTCCATTCCTGCTCAAGAATAGATCTAAACCTCACCACAACAAAAAACCGCGACACAAACCACAGGCAAGTACCCTGCAGATATCTTTCTGAGCTTTAAACCTCCCGCACAGATATTCTGACGGGCGAAGAGACTGAACATAAAACGAAAAGTCTCAATGAGCCTGTGTCAAAAAAATTCTACAAAGAACACTTTATGCATAACGGTGACATGACAAAGGCAACGGGAGACCTACATAGGACTGAGATAATATCAACAAGGTGATCCAGTAATGTCTACATACACAAAGTTTCATAAGAAGGGCCCAAGGAGAGTACTGGTCTTAGATAAGGCATCAGGTAGGTTTAGCTTATATTCTTACAGCCTCAGTAAGTGAACATACTGCTTATAAGAAAAAGGAGCTGGATGTGGAGATTTTTCACCCAAAATCATCACTTTTTGTGCAGCTCAGGATAAGTGAATTAACGTAACTTTGATCTCACTTTCCCGTTTACTAAAGGTTTGTAAATACCTTCAACTATTAACTTGACTGTAGCTGACTGGGCATTTGTACATTATTTTGTTCAGAATGACAAATTCAAAGCAAAGGGATTTCCCCGTGGCTGGTTTTCTGTGTGGTTCCTGTCCCGTCATTCTAACTGACTGTCTGTATTTTCCTTCTCTCCACATCAGTATGTTGTGCTCTTTACTTAAAAGGGGCGGAAATGAACCACAACGTCGTATGTGAATCAGTTCCTTTGCATATCCAGATGCTGAGGGTTGTGAGGGATTTTAGATTTCCCATCAGGTGCAACATGTGTCATGGTCACTTTCAGTGTTGGGCAAGTTACTTTAAAAAAGTAGGTAGTTATAGTTACTCACTACTTGTTCAAAAAGTAACTGAGTTAGTAACTGAATTACTCTACAATAAAAGTAACTCGTTACCAGGGAAAGTAACTATTTGCGTTACTGTTAAAAAATTAGAGTTGCTTACAACGGATGTCGACAACGATTTTGCTCCTGGATATAATGTACACATCACTTGCACGTTCTTGCCTTTGGCCGCAATGAATTTGAAATAGTAGTTATATCTCCATCTTGAAAATACTGTAGCGTGTCTTAAGTTCCTAAATGTGTATATGGTTCTGATTACTCTATTACTTGGGCCAGGGTTGGGGTACCGCCCCTTCCGGCGTAATGTGTGTAGTTTTTGGCTCTTTATTGGCACAGAACGTTACAACTGGTGTCAGAAGAAAACTTAGTCAGATTCTGTTTGGAGGACGCTTTTTCTGGTGGAGATGGAGCGTTCTTTTGGCAGAGGTTTTTATGTCAAGAAGGAGGAGGTTTTTATGTCAAGAAGGAGGAGGAGGGCAACGTGTACGGATATTCTCGTCCGGTTCAAGTGCTGGGAGGACAACGTTTTTCCGTGGACAGTCTAGGAGGGGAGATGCAACGTGAGTTACAGCCACCAACATCCGCTGGGGGTCCTGGCTTAGCGACGGCTAGCGCTGAAGCTAGCTACACCCCAGCTAACAATATATGGTTCCCAAAACGTTCTCTCAACGTCAGCTTTTGGTAACAGTAACGTTAGCGTTTGGTTCCCAGACGTTACCTGAAATTTAGCTGTTGGTTCGCTTAAGGGTGCGATATGGAGTTTTCTGACGTTCTGTCAACGTTAGCTATTGGTTATACAACACGTTCCCCCGCTGAAAACTGGAACGTGTATGAAAATAACGTAAACAAAGACAGCGGCGCCCATGGAGAGCAAGTGCCGGTAGGCATAAAGACGCCGAAATATGCGGGGAAGTCGGACTGGGAGGCTTTTCATGCTCAGTTTGAGGTAACGCGAGTAACAAACTCATTTATATTTTATTAATTGTAACTGCGTTACTGGATTTAAGAAAATACTTGTTACTTTGTAACAAGGTGATCTAGGTGATCACTTTATAACGCGTTAGTCCCAACACTGGTCACTTTCAATGTCAGACTTGAAGGCCCCCAATCCAACTCTCGGCTTGGTCAGTGCCCAAGGAGTCGACACGGAGTCACCTAGGTAACTGCTGTTCCTGCCCTGCGTGAAACCAAGTCAGCGTTTACTTATTCAAACTTTTTGTGTAAATGCCACACTGGTAGTACACACTGGTAGTACATTGAAAATGTACTTTGTAGAGAGTCTATAGGTTCAACAAACAGACACCGCAACTTTCCTGTGAACAACTTTTTATTGTCTAAAACTGCAGAGGCTGTTACCATGTAACCATGTAAGAGATACAGGCAGACTGGTAATGAAATCATTGAGATGAAAGGTAGGTCTGTTGAGCTATATGCATGCTACAGGCGTGTTTTGGTATATTATTATTATGTGTGTGTGTGTGTGTTTAGAGATAGTATGTAAGTCACTCTTGTTTTTTAAGCACAAGGCCCCTGCAGCAGCGCGACCGTTGGTTGTCGTTTCAGTTTTTAGGTCGGTGGCGATCGCTGAAAATAGACCGGAAACACCGCAAAAGACCTAGATGTTCTCAGACGTCACACAAATTAATGTCGAGCTGATCATTAACAAACTTTAACGTGAACGAACGTGATGTTTACAATGCTGTCTGGCTGTTGCCATGCACTATTTCTTCTAAATGGAAATAAATGTGATATACGACGTATTGTTGCTACAACTATTTTCTGCTGAAAGGAAGCTTTTAACTTCCTATTTATAGTAACAACACCCTCAAGCTCTAACATTATTGATAATAAAGTGCAGCGTCTTATTGCTTAAGTACAATTCAATTCAATTCAATTGATTTTATTTTGTATATCCCAAAATCTGAAATTACAAATTTTCCTCTGAGGGCTTTACAGTCTGCACACATGCAACATCCTCCGTCCCGAGACCCTCACATCCGCACAGGAAAAACTCCTCATGAAAAAACCCTTCATGGGGAAAAAGGGAATAAACCTATGGCCTTGTTTTGTTAGTTTTTGCCCATTAGTCATTTATTTTTTAAATTTGACTACTTGAATACTGCTACTGACTAAGAAGCAGTATTTGTCGAGTAAGGTGCTGACAAGTCATAGTTTAAAGTCTTTAGAGATTTGTTGTGGACCACGATACTATTTAGAGGCCACTCATGACTTTTCACTGCCAGAAGCAAGAGTCAACGAGGTGGAAGGTTATGAGTCACTTTTGTTCCTGCAGACATACTAACTAGGCTTTTAGTCAGTTTGTGGTTTATAGATCACATTATTCTAAAATTCAACAATCGACATACTGTGTTTTAGACCGTACCATAGTCGAGCCTTTTTAGGTGTGATGTCTCGAGGACACAGTGGCAAACATACCTGTAAAATTGGTCCTAAATAACATTCAGCGTAACATAATCAACTAATCGAGACAAATGAGAAATGTTCTACTGTTGGACGTATGGTGGCTTCGACGCTTCAGTTCATTCCCCAGCCGCGGTGGTTGGTTTTATGACCAACACCTCGCTAAGTGTTCACAGATGGTAGAGTGAAGTTGGCAGACGTTCCTGTCCCTACCGAACGCCGTCTACCAACCTGAGGAGCGCCAAAGCTTTACTTGGACACCAGCACAGGCAGACGGGAGGGGAACACTTCTAAAATGTTCTGTGGATGGTTAATTGGTGAGGAATACAGTATCTTCCAGAGTCCCTCAGTGTTGTTTCCCTCCCCGACCCCCTCCACCCCCCTCTCTCTCTCTCTCTCTCTCTCTCTCTCTCTCTCTCTCTCTCTCTCTCTCTCTCTCTCTCTCTCTCTCTCTCTTCCTGTCTCTCTCTTAACAACTTACTAAAAAAATGTTTTTCCAATTAGGCACTGACGGGGAAAAGAACAGCTTTCCACTACAAATGCTAAAAACCATTGCCTCAAGGAAAAAGAGCATACATGTCATTTATTTCCTATAACAATATGTTAGTCCCACCTGTCTTCTATGTGTGGAACTTGAAGGGAAGCGTGGAACGACATAGAGAGAGAGAGAGAGAGAGAGAGAGAGAGAGAGAGAGAGAGAGAGAGAGAGAGAGAGAGAGAGAGAGAGAGAGAGAGAGAGAGAGAGCCGTGCCAGCGCAGAGAGGCACGGGGACGCGACACAGAGCATCAAGGCAACCTCGTCTCGCATCAACTCAATAAAACAAGTTGGAAAAACAGCGACACGCGGGAGAAAACTACATCTACCACAGCAATAAGACTTCAGAAGAGGTATTTTCCGCACGGACATAAAATGAAAGGGTTACCTGGCTGCATTTGGGATTTGCAGTCTTGTATTGCACCACTGCAACTTTGACACAATAGTTGCGCAGTCTCACTAGGAGTTGTCGGTTGGGGAGGAATTTCAGGCAACACGAAACCAAACTCCACTTGGACCTCTAGGAACATTGGAAAGAAAGACACAGTAAGTATTTCTCCGCGTGATGCTGAGTGAACGATTTTTTATAAATGAACAAACAACTTGTTTCCCCCTTTTTTTCTCTGGCTCACTTAAAGCGCGTCTCCAAGCGCACGCACGGGTGTGTGGGCATCTTTATATAAGCATGCGTTTACCTGCCACGTAGACGCGGCTAGAAAGCGTTTGGGGAGATACAAGGCTTTGGTGGTATTCGCAGATGGCTGAAAATGCGCCGTGCGCGCCGTTACTTGGAGGGGAAACGCTCGGTTACGCGCACAGGCTGTACTAATGGTTGCACAGAGCCGGGCTCTTTCATCAAACTCTGCGATTGGAACCATATTTGTGGGAGGCAGCTGAGCGCGGATGAAAACAAGCCAAAGCGGGTACCGGGTCTGGGAGTAAACAGTTGGGACATCTGTATTGATTCTCCACGCAGTCAAGAGGATGCTATTGGAATTTAATTGATTTTGTTTTCTTCATTTAGCGTCTTCATCTCTCCCTTTTAAGAAAACACCATTGGTAAGAAAAGAAGTACAGGCAATGCTAAATAGGGTGTAGGCCAAGTGTCAGCATTTGTAGGTGGAGGTAATTGAACATGATGAAGAGGCCAGCACCGGACTGATGCGCCTTTTACGTGACTTTATGTGGGTGTTGGCATCTTGAACGCCTTGATGCTGTCTACTACCGACAGGAGTTGATACTCCGAGCTCTGGCCCCTGGCCTCGGCATCAGAGCGACATTTGTATTTATTGCACGACTTAAATTCTCGGTGAACTCTCCTAAAGGAGGGTAAAAGTGATTATGGGGTTTTGATCTGTTTTTTGTTGAATATACATTTTTCAATCATGATTGAACAATCTTTCATTGATGATCATTTCTGCCATTTTTGGCCAGGTACTTACTGTAGTTCTTCCAGGATGCCTCTTTCATTTGAATGATACCTAAGAGATTATCAACTCAGTGTGCAACATCAAGGTGTGTGAAATTGCTGTAAAACTCTCGAGCGATTCCTGACAAGCCTGGTCAGAATTATGACTCAGCCTGCGAGGCAGTCTGTTGGCCTCATGGCAATGCAGTTAGTGATAATTTGTCCTGTAGAGGATAAATGTGATGGAACTGGAGGGAAAAAGAGTCACCAAAAGTATTCAGAGTTTAGTTAGAACACCTTTTACATGACTTTAGATTTTAAGCCAATTATTTCAGCATTTATGAAAAAGTAAACAAATTGGAGAATAACGCAACATTTTCTTGGGAGGCTCATTATCTCTAAATATTGGGTGAACCATTATCTTTTCCCCTACATTACAACATGCACCTAAGAAACAATGTTTCTAAACCATCCCTTTTTTAACTGACTGTTGAATGTAGAAAAAAGGAGTACGCCATTTGCTCCCCCCAGGGTGTCCTTGCTCTTTGATGTAAGTCAATTAATGCTGAACCAAGACTCAAATGGTTTGCGTTAGTGTGTGTCTGTGACTGTGTTTATTTGTGGATCCCCAAGAGATGGTGAGCCTCCCTCCCATCGCCCCAAACCTCAGGGGGTCTTTGAAGGTAAAGAAGAGGGTGAGAACCATCTACAGTTGTGTAGATTGATTAGCTTTGAAGCTTTTTTTAAATTATAAAACCCACGTTCTTTGAGTAACATCTTAGTACTTTGCAATACTTTCTAGGTTGGAATATGGAAACTTTTAAACATTTTTACTTTGACGTGAAGAGCCTCTGTGGAATCTTTAAACCAGGCTGTGACACATCCAACAGCTACAGTCAGGAGGTCAGATAAGGTAACTAGAGCAAAAGGTCTTTAGCATTTTCAGACAATTTGGATTTAAACATGAGGAATAATAATTACTTGTCATCACAAAATTATTTAGAACTAGGGGTCGCAGCACACTGGCGTCCTGACATATTTGTTTATTGAACCAGTTGTGCTTACAGATTTCAATCCAGTCGTTTTTACAAATTTGATGAAAAATTGAGAAGAGAATCTAGCGTCAAATGTTTTAAGATGGGTTTGGACACATGACAAATAATCCTCCATTCTATAAACAATACGAGCTAAAAACATTACCGTTTTACACATGTTCTAAATAAAAAACAATGCATATGAAAGGATACAAAATGGAGACGACAGGAAAAGGTTTACACAGAAAAACATTTGGAAAAGCTTTCAGATAACAAGAAAAATTATAATGATGAATTCCTTTGCATACATAACAAACTGCAAGAGCTATTGGCTTGGTACCAGAAAGGTTAAGCTCCTGTCCTCCTCCTGTAGACCTCTCAGTGGTTAATTATATAGTGTCACCCGGGATATGAATTACTGGATTGTTGTCAGGAGCTCTGCGGTTTCCTTAGTAATCAGGGAGGTAGCACCGGCTATTAGTCCCTGTCGATAGATTTAACAAGATTGCAAAAACACACTCATTTGAAAGTTGTTTCACGACTTGTGAGTTGCTGTAAAGCTTTTTTGAAAAAAGGGACAGGCCGATGGCTTCTGACATCTGACCTTCTCGGTCAAACTAAACAAAACTCCCCCCCTGCAGAGACTTATCGTCTCCCCTGAAGATGACTGTTTTATGTTTCCCCACTTGAGCTCTGACATCCGTCAAAAGAGAGGTCCTTGAAACATCTGTGTTGTGATTATTGAAGGAATGGCCCCAACCCTATCCACGGTCCTGCATTCCACCCATTCTTTTTGCCAACATCTAGATTGTTTCCACATTCATTCAGGTAACAAGAGTCACAATTTTGTGAGCAATTGTGGCCGAAAGGAAAAATCCCTGAAGGTTATGTGAGCAATGAAATGGTTTAAGAGAATAAGACAACAGCCATAAGAACATTGGAGATGCAGCGAATAGTTTGTAAAATAGTGTTCAGTCGGAGGTGACTGAGGAGCTGAGTGGGCTGAGCCAAATTTTAGATTTCATGGTCGTTGTTTGTTGACGGGTCAGCTGCCGGAAATCATTTTTATGATATTAGTTGAGATCCCTTTAAAGGGCCCATATTATAGAAAAATCACTTTGGGGCGTTATTCTGTGTCTTTGGTGCTACCGCACACATACAAACTTCATCCATGCTGTTTTGAGTGAGATACGGGTTTCTGAATTGATCCTGCCTTCAGCCTCTGAACGAGCTGTTCAAAATCTTTTAAGTAAAGTTTTGTTACGTCACAAACCTAGATATTTGAATAGTCCCACCCCCTCCAGTCCCGTTTTCCAATCACAGCCCGCCGAACAATACCGCCGATACTACAAGCTGTGGGCGTGGCCAAATGAGCTGCAGCTCATGAACAGCAGAAAACAGCACACTCTGAAAGGGGCTGAAACAGAGGGGAGTAGAGGGAGGTAACAATCATTTCTTAAACAATCAGAACTTAAAGACCTATTTTAACTTGTTGAAAGATACTCAAAATATGGCCCCTTTAACTGAGATTCACCGACGGCCGCCATTGCGTGCGGGTGCCACAAGGAGGATCTCGGCAACGTTGCATGAGAGCTGTGTTCGGGTGCTCGGCAGTAATTCTGAGGCGTTTCCGGTGGGGGTTGCCCTTCACCAGGGCTGCGCCTTATCACCAATCTTGTTTGTGGTTTTCATGGACAGGATATCGAGGCATAGTCGAGGGGAGGAGGGTCTACAGTTCGCTTTTTGCAGATGATGCGGTACTGATGGCACCCTCGGTCTGTGGTCTCCAGCTCTCACTGGAGCGGTTCGCAGGTGAATCGGTTGGGATGAGGATTAGCACCTCCAAATCAGAGGCCATGGTTCTCAGCAGGAAACCGATGGATTGCCTTACTGTTGTGACGAAAAGAGAGCTGAGCCGGAAGGCAAACCTCTCGATCCACCGGTCAATATTTACTCCTACCCTCACCTGTGGTCATGAAGGATGGGTCATGACTGAAAGAACTAGGTTACGGGTATAAGCGGCCAAAATGGGTTTCCTCAGGAGAGTGACTGGCGTCTCCCTTAGAGATAGTGTGAGAAGCTCAGCCATTGGTGAGGAGCTCGGAGTAAAGCTGCTCCTTTGCGTTGAAAGGAGCCAGTTGAGATGCACTGGCCTGGGAACGCCTTGGGATCCCCCAGTCAGAGCTCGTAGAGGTGGCCCGGGAAAGGGAAGTTTGGGGTCCCCTGCTGAAGCTGTTGCCCCCGCGACCAGACCCCGGGTAAGCAGTTGAAGATTGACGGATGGATGGATGGTTGCCAGTGTTCCTCTTCCAGTTTTCCCTCAGATCACCACTTCTTCTTCTGCTGATCAGAATTAAGTTGGCGATCACACTTAGCATGATGCACCACAAACCTCTGGTCCTGATCATGCTTTGGAGTCAGCAGTCGCATGGGGTTTGTTGGGTAACCACAATGATCAGTCCATTAGCTGCATAACATCTGTTATTTCCTCTTCATTTTAGCTAATGTAAAAACAAAACTATACTTTTCACAGTAAGCCTTACTTGTCACACTGTTGTGTTGGAATGCAGTCTATACGTGGTTATATGTCGGGACATTGACACGTTGGGAGCCTTAATAGTAAATGTTTATCATGGACACACACAGGCACCTTTTAGTGTCTGATACCAACGCACACAGGCACCTTTCAGTGTCTGCATGCAACGCACCAGGCTTTCATCCAAATGTGATGGAAATCCACCCGCATCATCATTAGACGATCAGTGCAAAGGACATACGTAGTAAACACTATGTGTTTAGCAGACCCTTCAACCATGACGCCGTTTTTCGTGTCCCACGTGAATCTATAAGTCAATGGTATAAGTCAGTCTTATTTGTGGAGGTTGAGGTATGTAACAAGTGGAAACTGAAATATCATCTCTGGGACAAACCTGAGTATAGCAGGTACTTGTTGGAAGTGATGGCCACTGATTGAGCGTTGACATTTGACAAATTGTACATTGTTCTGAGTAATGATGAGCTGGTTGAGTTAATTGAAAGCCAGGAGTGTCTCATACAGATGCTGCAGGGTACCTTAAGCTCAGTTTAAAGACTACGCCGTCCACAGCCTGAGCATCGGTTGTTGACGTCTCGGAAGTGACCTGCAGCGTATTTAACATTCCTGATGACTAAAGGGAAATTGAGATGAGTACCTATCATCAATAAGAAAGACAACATACCGGAATGTTAGAAATATACCTACTTTCCCACAGGTTAGTAGTCTTACACAGATATTTTTCTACGTTCCGATCGTACCTGTCAGGAACCATTTGCCCCCCACACACTGATGCTCACTGTACACAGTGCTGCGCTGTCATCACAATGGGAGCTGCCAAAAACTTTTAAAAAAAGTTAACAACGCTGTGCTCACTGTGAAATGTAGGCAACTCGTATGGTATCTTGCCAGCTTGCATTGGCATCCCCAGAGACGCAGCGACAGCGGCATTACTAAATGTGTCCATTACTAAATGGACCTCTCAATTGCTACATTCTGAGAACCAGATAAAAGATACCAATATTGCTTAGTTGGACTTTGGTCGGAACCTTTGAGGTTTTGATATTGGTCAGTTCCAATCAGCTGTTGGTCACACCAAGATCAGGTCGGACCACGATGTTCAAAATCTCAAGAGCACAAACCAAAATGACGCAATGTCAGAGGCTCGTGCTGCCGTGCACCGGACCTCGTCAGCTTGTGAAAAACTCACGCGGCACTTCACAGTGTTGCAACATGAATATCATTAATTAACATTGCAGCTCTTCACTCCTTGTGGCTCAATTCTCTGCTGTGTATGTGAGGGCAAGGTCCTGTCTTCAGTTATTCAGGGGAAAAACAGAAAGAGGAACCAAAATCTGAAAGAATGAGGAAGTTAGCTGTATGTGAAAGATATTTATTAAAAATACACCTGCAAATAACTCAACTGTGTTGTTTGGAGTTACAGTGAAACAATAACCAGAAGGTCACTTTGCTGCTTCTATATGCCTTGAACAACGTTTTCATTTTCACTTGCGCAACTGGACTTAAGGATGAACTGAAATGAATTATATTTTGAGTACTCAGTTCAAGGTCTGGATATACCTCACAAAACAACATTTTTGATAGCAATTATCGCCCACAAATGTTTGATGAGGAACAGATGAGATTTTGCAGAGACGTGGCTGTAACTGACTGGTTTGTAAAGCTATAAAATCACAACGATTATTTTGAATGGATAATAAAGAGAAGCTTCAGTCTTGTCTTCAGTGACACATGTACAGTTGGACTGATGTCAGGTGGCTGGCTTAGCTGATCGAGAACATTCCACTGTGGCCATAGAAACTCTTGTCTTTGTGTGTTTTAAAGAAACAGTCCTGCTGCTGCTTTGTTCTATGATTAAAAGAACCACAAGTCACTCAATTTGGATGGAAGGCTCTTCACCTTAGCTGAGAGTCAGCCCTTAAACCTTGTAATCACTGGTTGATTCAAAATGTAGGATTATGTGACTTTCCAAATGCCGATATGGGCCGCACTGTGTTTCACAACTTCCCTGCAGTGTCATCGTTTTTTAGTATATTTGCATGCAAGGACTAATAATCATTTGATCAGTTCAGAGGACCGAGTGATGAATTCAAAGAACTTTGTAATCCCTGCAGACCGCACTGACGCATATATCCCATTATGCATCTGAGCTACGGGTGATGTCATCTGTCTCCAGTACTGTGATTTCATAAGAGGAGGACTGAACACACCCAACAATGAACTACAGAGAAACTTCAGACACACATCAGGGGCTGTTTGTCGCGAGCCAGTTATTGCTTAATGTTTATAGGAGTTTGGTAATAGTAGATGCCTTAAAGTCTATGGTATCTTTCTGGGACAGAGGAAGGGTTTGCTTGTTGGATCCAAGTGGAACTATAGATTGTATTGTGTGTTTGTCTCACACCAAAGCATTTGTGTCATACAGCTTGTCCTGCTCTGAAATGCATTTCTGAGGGATTTTCAAAGATTAATGATACGAGTGTATGTTTAATTTATGTTCTGTTCCCGCCGTTCAGATTTTAAAAACCTGCTGTACTAAAACATGTGGATCAGATCTCAGAGGAATGACCTCAAAGAAAATAGGTTTATTAGATGGACATCTAATAAATGAAAGGGTGTGTTTTCACACTGCCTCGCAGAAACACCCTTGAGTAAGATTTTGGTTGTCACTGGACTTTCACAAGTCATGATCCCTGGAAGAATTGTAGCCAAATTAAAAAAAAATCCTATCAAAAAAATAAACCTTGCTTTCAGACAAACCAGAAGCCGCTTTGAAAGCCACACAGGTTTCTATGGAGCGATGTGTAATTTTAACACATAAAAACTTTTTTATTCAGAGTACACCTCATCATTGTGTCACGACCGGACCATGGACCTGAGCCCAGATGTACGACTCCAGAGGCAAGGTTCAAAATCAAAGTTTATTGCAAAAGGCCAAAAATGAAATAAAAGGAAAATTGCTCTCAGAAGTAGAAAAACCCTACAGTAAAACTAAAAAGAAAAATGATCTAGAAACTAAACACTAGGCTCGAAAAACAACAGTAGAAAGTAGAAGAAGACGAGACAACCTGATTAAAGTAACTTAACACCTTCTTGGACGTGACACATTGAGCGCTTCGGTTGCCGTTGTGAGGAAACTTTGGCCGTGGCTTCTTTAGTATCGATTTGAAGTGCACAACTTTTTTTGCACAACATTTTCAGTGTTCAAATATGTTTTCTTCTTTATTTATTTGCCGTACTACATTTTCTACAATATCCTCAATGGATTCCTCCAATTCTAATTAAATCATTTTGAGTCGGGTAAAACCGGGTAAAACGCAGCTTATGCTGTGTCTGAAATGACATGGCACACAGTGAGTACAGTGCTGTCTGAACAATTATTATACCCTGTATAGCCGACTGAACGCATCCCACGTTGCATGTTGAAAAGCAATGGTGACTAACTAGACACTACATACTATCATTCCTCCTACTAAAGGAAAAATGCTATAGATATGTATTATCAGCAGAGGCCACAGAGTACTTTAGGTCAGGTAACTTTATTTGTACACATAAGTAGTAAAGTTAATATATTATAAACTAAAATAAATACACAGGCGCTACCGCATTAGTAATTTGGAAAAGTACACTTATTAAAAAGAGTATTGACAATTGGCACGGTGATCTCCACACTTCACAATAAAAGCCCCAGACAGACACGACATGCTGCATCACAGCTTTCCAGGAAGATCTCGGATTCATTAGAGAATTCCGCTTAGAGGCGACTCAAAAAAATAGCTTACGACAAAAATGCATGTCGGCATTGTACAAATGGCCCCACAGCCAGCATTGATCAGGAATGTTGGAATATTGAATGAATGACATCTGATGCAGCACCCAGCATGTAGCAAAAAACACAGATGTGTTAAATGGAGTCCAGTTCGTCTTCTTAGTAAGTCGATTCTTGTTTTCTTGTGCTGAAATATGGACTCGTTCATGACACTCATCTCAGTGTCATTCAGGTCCTGTTTACACGATTCGCTACTTGATTGTGTACTTCCCTGACTGGTCACGCCCCTATCACATGACCCTTTCCTGGAAGAAGACAAACAACAGCAGCTTAGGTGAACGATGGAGTACCCAGTTAATTGAACACGGACAATTGACTTTGTCTTTACTAGCTGCTGTCGTTATCAGCCCCATGTCTGACGTCCCGGATTGTGGCCTTGGGGAGGGAAGATGGAAACAAAATGGGGGACTTCTTCCGTACAACTTTTAAAAGAATGAAATAAAAGAGAATACTTCAGTGTGAGGTGTTTTTTAACCAAGCAATCAATCCACTCCCTGTTTCCCTGTTTCCCAGTGCACATGAATATTCACAGGATATTCATTTTCCGGCTTAATAGCTTGGACAGGGTCATTTGGAAATGATCTTACTCCTCTTCATCACATTCAAAGGCAGAAAAGTGTCTGTTCTGGGCCGCTGGTGCTGAGCTGGAAGTGCTTAGGTGGTCGAAGCGGGTCTCGTTTGCTGACGGGCCGTAGTCCCACATGACTCAACGCAAGCTCTCAATCCATCCTCTGCCCTGACCCCCACCGCTCCGCAGCAACTGTTTGAGACTATGTGCGACTCAGGGTGTTTGTGGTTTATGTGAACTCGCCCGTGATGTTAAAGTGACCGTTGGAGAATGAAAGCCCATGTGTGTGTGAGAGAGTGTTTGAGCGCATTCCGGGTAGTAGAAGTCCTGTGTCTCTGCTTTCTAGGGTGGGAATGTGGAAACAATGGGAACATTGTGCGGGTAGTTGGCGGCGGGGGAGTGGGGGGCGGGGGGTATTGGGGAGGTGGAGAGGGTAGACAGGAGAGGAAAGCTGAGGAAAAAGAGGTGACAGTGGATGAGTTGGACGGAGGCAGGTTGGTGGAAAAGAGTCAATGGGGGAGGAAAGGAAGAAGGAGGAGGAGTAGGTGAGGGACGAGGAGGAAGAGGAGGAGCAGCATGGAGAAGGAGAAAAAAGAACTGTCAAGAGGTGAGCATGAGGTGCAAATGAAATGAAAAATGATTGAGAAGGGAGAAAAAGGAGAGAAGCAGAGCTAGTGAAGCAACGAAAGATGGTTGTTGGAACGGAAGTGAGGAGGATGTAACATGGTCAGCTCTGTCAGTGTCATTCATTTAATACCTGTGTTGCCCCACTAGTGCCACAACACCCTTTTTAATGTCTTGTTCCATATTGATATTTTGTTTGTAAAGCGCATTGATTTATTTACTGCTGCTGTATGTCTACCTTCCAAACAGACCTAGTACAGTACAGATATCTCACGTCTGGACTGCTTCATTGTACGTGTAGGCTGAGAGGCTTGTAGTTTTAAATCTGCATGATTTATCTACAATATAAACTCATTCCGTATTACTGTCACTGTGGTTATCCTCAGGTTTTGGAAATTAGGCGAGACTTCCGTTTCAGATGAAACCTCCATCACTCATAACTCATTCCCAGGAAAGTGTGGTTTGAGAAATGCTGAACAGCTGGAGTTTGATTGATTTATCCTGTATACTAGAAATAGTTTTACATTTTTGAAAAATCATTATGTCCAAGATGTGAACACTGGAATCATTATTCAATATGATAATCTATGCATATCCGTGAAATAGCTCTTAGATGCTACGTGACTTATTATGAAAATGAATCATTCATAAGGTTGGATGATGGAATGTTGTAAAACTGGAAACAGACTTTCTGATTGGACCCAGCCAGTTAATTAATCAATGGCAGACCAGCAATCACTAAAATTCTATGATAAACCTACATGAAGAGGATCTACCGTATCATATTAACCAATGACACAAGAGGTGGGTTGCTCACACTAGTTAGAAAACGTTATTGGCCGCCTGGCCTTCTTGTTTGTCACAACTGCACAGTGCAGATGCCTCTTGAAAGCAAGAAGTAATTGACAGTGTTTCAACTAAATGAAGAAAAAAAACATGGACACAATGAAAGATACTTGATAAAAATGCTTCCGGTAGCAACAGCAATGGTTTGAGTATAGCTTGTCTTCCCAAAAACGGGTTGCGTTATCAGTTGTTTCTAACTAGTAGTGAGGTGAAGAAGCGTGTAGTTGGCGGTGCTGCTTGGTTTGTCCGTTCTGGGCTGCCCAATAAAATCAGCGTCTGGGTCTGTAAAAAGGAGTTTCTTGGTATGTAGGTAAAGTAAAAGGTAACGGAAAAAGCAGTGATCCTTTCTTTACGTTCAATGTAAACAATATGAAAATAGACTTCCTCAACCAGACAATGTTACCGGTGAACAGCGTCAGACTCTGACACCACATAAAAAATTATGAAGAATTATGAAGACACATTATGGTAGTAATAGCTTCTGTATGACCGTTTCTGAGAGGTAAATTAACAGCAGAGAATTAACAGGAACCTTACCAGCAGAGAATTAACAGGAACCTTACCTGGCGTGTTCCAGGTAACACGCTAACCCAGCGTGTTCCAGGTAACACCCTAACCCGTTAACTACACCAGGACCAAATCTCTACGAAGGCTGAATATTCACAAGCCACCCGCAGAAACAACTAACTTCTCGTCTGACTTAAATATAGTATTTATAAACTTCGACTCGGCTCCACAATGAGGAACTTGAGAAGTGTGAAACTAAATGGCTTGTCTTACTAAATGCGATGAAGAGACAGTGTTCCTCCAGCACAAGAAATTTGACAGCCAGTGTGGATATTTTCATTAATTGATACCAGAAAACATTAAGGCAAGGCAAGGCTAGTTTATTTGTATAGCGCTTTTCATACACAAGGCAGACTCAAAGTGCTTCACATCATAACATGTCATACAATAAAGTGAAATAAAATGCAAGAATTAAAAGACAATTTAAAAAAAAAAAATAGTGATGAAAATAACAATGTAACGTTGGCGTTTGGCTCTGTCCGTGACAGCTTTCATTTTGGAATTGTGGGTAATTTTTTTCCGGCCGGCCAGTGCTTCGACATGCGGGGATTAGCGAGGACCCGTCCAGTGCTGCTAGCAGCCCTAGTATTATGTTTAATTTCTGCCCATGAAACCCTTTAAATTCTAAACACTCAATATATTTCCATGGGACTGTGATCTCTTGCTCATTTCAACAGAAAACGCAGGGTTTAATGAGACAGTTTTCAGAGGCTTTAGAAATATGATTGCAAGAATAAAAGAGGCTGTGATAATTAAGTGTGAATGTGTGTGTAGATTGGTGCCGCGTTATGAATATACAGTTGCAGCCATGATGCCTTAAGTTATGACCTCAGCTTGTGTGGATTGCAGGGTGGTCCTTTCATAGCCTGTTAGACACACACACACACACACACACACACACACACATACACATACACACACACACACACACACACACACACACACACACACACACACACACACACACTTTCTCCCTCCACAAGCCAGACTTTATCACACATTACTAACAACCATGAAGAGAGTGTGTCGACACACACTTGGGCACAGCGAGCGTTTTGTTCTCCACCCTTAACACACGCTGTTCAGCACATTGTACACTCACAAACTTTCTTCTTCCGCTCAAACTCACACGCACACACACAACAAAACTCGTTCTACAACTCACTCATTGAAACTGCATTTAGACATTGACATCTCTCTTCCATAGTCCACGTGTACATACACACCCATAAATCCAAAATCCCCTCTTTGCATGTCATCGTTCTTGCTCAATAATTCCATTTTTCGGGACCCACCCAGTGTCAGTTGCAAACACACACACACACGCACAAGCACACTCACATACAATGACAGGATCTTTCTCTGGCGGCTCTGAGGGTCTGATAAAAGTGTTGGGAACGTGTACTGAGAGACCACTGACACTTCCTCCACTATCTAGTGCTGCCGGCTTGCCTCTAGCGCCAAACCCCCTGAGAGCTTCTCCCTCCAGACGCCTGATGGCCATAAACCGATGACAAGCGGAATAAATGGGCTTTCATCTGCGGTTATTATTGTCCAAGAGATTTGCTCGCCGCAGTGTCTATCTTGTCACTCAGCGTCTCTTAGTGCTTGCCGTTCTCTGGGTGAAAAGTGGCAATTAAAAACCTCAGAGTTACACGCATGTTTGATAATGTTTCTAAGGAGAGGCTCGAACTCCCCACGGACCCCAAAGGGAGACAAAGGGCCGTTGCAAACAGGATGCACGCTGCTTTCAGCGCTCCATCAAGCCATTTAGCAGTTAGTTTCCAGAGCGTTGACCCTGACAGGCTTTCGACGCACTTAATGGACGTGCAAGGCATCTAGGTTTTTTTTCTTCATATCTGACCACAGGAAAAGTCCTGTGCTGAACTGTGTTTAGGGATAGTAACAAAGACAAAGACCCGTAAATAAGGAACATGATTTAGCCCCCCTCGACTGCAGAAGCCTCATACCAACCATGGATGCATAACATCAAACAAAAAAGCACGGAACTATCCGTTGAATGCGCCTTAACGTTTTTGCATGGTCTGGAACCAATTATTCAAAACAAAAGACACAGTGACATATGTGATGAAAAGTTGTAATGATTACTGGCCATTGTCTATTTCCCTGTGCCTCTTCAGAACGCAACAAGCAGAATAGAAACAGAGACATCCCACATGCCTGGAACAGTTCGGTAACGGGATGATTCAGATAAGGAGTCCCTTATCAGCTCACCGCAGGAAATTTGACATATAAACAGAGCCCAGAAAACTGTTTCATTTTTTAAATTGAATTGGTTAGGACTGCTTTTAAACTGTTTCTGGTGCACGGCTATTCCTACTACACGCTCGGCTAAGGGATAGAAAGTCTGTCTGAGGCGGTCTACTGTAAAGCTGATGGACAGTATTGCTTATGGCTTGGATAATGGTGAATATAGATGGGCTATATTTAATCAAGTTTCCATAATTTTTCATGTAAACTTTCGATAAGGTGAATGTTGTGATTGTGAGCATTAAAGAACTCCTTCATCTTTTGCACAGCTGATTTTCTTTTCTGTATCGCTGCAGAGAGAAAAGGAGGATCTAGTCGGCCATAGAGTAAGGTTGATAATGAGAGCCAAGGAAACGCTATTACTTGTCCTTTCATTGCTCTCCATTTGTCACACACACACACACACACACACACACACACACACACTCTCCCCTACTATTGCCCTGAGGTCCTGTTTCCGGTCCAGGGTGCATGCGACAGACTAGCCAGCATCTGCGCTGGACTGGAGCTTATTACATTCACACACACACACACACGTCCTTGCTGAAATTGCTTATGTGCGTGTGAGTCGTCTCGGAGTCTCAGTTTTCCTCAATTTTCCCTTTTTCCTCTGATGCGCTTCTTTTTTTTTTACAGTAGGAGCACTTGTAAAAGTCCTGCAGATGGAAAAAAACAACAAAAAACAGGGCAGCTTCATGTCAAACAGAGGTTTATTCACACGGCAAACTAGACACACACAGCTGGACACACACAGCGACGATCACACACATCACACACATCACACTTGCAACGGAGGACAATAGCAGTTTCTGAAAAGCTGCTGGTCCGCTCCTAACGAAGGCTATTTCTATGTAATAAAACGCTCATCGCGACTAATCATTCAGTCTAAATCCAAGTAGGGGTGGAGAGGAGAGGGGCGAGGTCTTTTTCCATGTTTCAGGAAGCGGCTTTAGTCGACATGTTTCCTAAAGCGCTGCTTTGTTTTCAGCGTTATGAATGAGGAACATTTTTGAACAGCTTGTTGTTGACAGGAGCATCGGAGATAGGGACACAATCTATTTAGTGCAGACAGAGGTTGTTTTGGTGTCCTAAACATGTGAATATGTAGCTTGGAGATCATGAAAAACCATATACTGGTTTGGTTGCAAATGTATTTTTCTCATATAATGGCTATGGTGGGGAGCAGTGTTACAGATCAGTGCATGTGAAAAAGGAATCACCAGTGCCTCTATATACTCATAGTGCACACACCAACAGACATAAATAGTTTCTAATCTATCACGTGTTTGTTCTTCCTTCCGACAGCACCACCGCCACAATGGACAACGAACAGTGCTACGCCAACGAGACCATCGCCTTCTTCTATAACCGCAGCGGCAAGTACCTCGCCACCGACTGGGACACAGTCAGCAGGCTGGTGATGGGCTTGGGCATCACCGTGTGCATCTTTATCATGCTCGCCAACCTCCTGGTGATGATCGCCATCTACATCAACAGGAGATTCCACTTCCCCATCTACTACCTGATGGCCAATCTGGCGGCTGCGGATTTCTTCGCCGGACTGGCCTACTTCTACCTGATGTTCAACACGGGGCCGAACACCCGGCGCCTCACCGTGTCCACGTGGCTGCTGCGCCAGGGCTTGATTGACACCAGCCTAACAGCGTCCGTGGCCAACCTGCTCGCCATCGCCATCGAGCGGCACATCACCGTGTTCCGCATGCAGCTCCACACGCGCATGAGCAACCGCCGCGTGGTAGTGGTGATCGTCATCATCTGGACCATGTCCATAGTCATGGGGGCCATCCCCAGCGTGGGCTGGAACTGCATCTGCAGTCTCGAGCAGTGCTCCAACATGGCGCCGCTTTACAGCAACTCCTATTTGGTCTTCTGGGCGGTATTTAACCTTGTGACTTTTGTTGTCATGGTAACGCTCTACGCCCACATCTTCGTCTACGTGCGCCAGAGGACCATGCGGATGTCGCGGCACAGCTCTGGGCCACGGCGCAACCGGGACACCATGATGTCTCTGCTAAAAACCGTGGCGATTGTGTTGGGTAAGGAGAAAACTATGTCTCTGACCGTCTGTCTGTCTATTAATCGATCTATCCAGTTATCTACTCCATTTATGCTGTGTCAATTGCTATCTAGCAAGCTACATCTAGTGTGTGCATCCAGTCCTAAGCCTGCGTAGTGAATGCAATATTTGAAGTCATCAGCTACACAGTAGCAGCAGCAGAACAATGAATCTGTTGAAGGCCTCCTTTGTGAGGCTGCATCATTCAGCACAAACACACGTAGGCAGTATATACATCATCTCAGTCAAGCCCCGACCCCTTACAAGGCCGGTACATGCGCCGCGTTTGTAAACTAGCAGTTTGACAAAGAGCAGTTGTCACATCTTGTCTTGCTGAGGCAAAAGGTTTCTATGGTCGCATGCAGCTGAGTAGCTTGAATCAAGAGGTCAAATCTGATGTGGTTGGTTGAACAAACAGTTGTTCTCCCTTGAGTTTCACCGGAGATGGAAAAAGTTAAGAGTTTGATGAGAAAGTTGGCTGCAGATTGTTTTCATGACATTCCCGTACACACCTTTAAATGTCTTGGTTTTACCCCAGACTACACAACAGTGCACCGAACAACTCCAACACATAACGTATAGTTAAACTTTTTGTGTTGTAATCTTTTCTAGTCATCTAGCCAAAATACTTCCATCCGCCAAGTAGTGGTTTGAAGCACAGACCAATAGCATTGAGTTAAGTCGTCTTACGTGATACTACTCAACCAATCGAGTCTTTGCATTGCAGTCAGGATAATATCGTCTCTACAGTGCGGACGGATTAGAAAGATAGTGACAAATTCCCCAAAAAAAGCCGGAAGGAGGGAAAAAAAGATACCATTTCAGACGGGTGGGATGGAGAAAGGGAGAGAAAGGGACGAGTAGGAGAAATAGGGGTCAAATGGCGCACCTTAAAAAGAGAAAAGTGGACAGCGAAAGTAGAGGATTTAATCCAGAATGGACAGACTTGTTTCTGCTCATACTTCCCACTGCAGGACTAAACCAGTCTGTGTCTAATACCGTAGCACTTATTAAAAGTGCCGATGTGAAACGCCATTATGAGGCACAATGAGCACCTCCCAGGAGGAGAATGGGCCTGACTGCAGGTTTAAAATCCTGGTATTTGTCCCACTGAGCAAAACAATAGGGAATTGGATAAACCATTCACACAACAGTATTTGCTGGCGGCCATCTTGGAAAATGGCGGCCATATTGTTTTTCTATTGTGTATACTGTTTTTTTTTGTTGCTTGTATCACAAAGTGATTGATTGTTTCACTAATCTGCTGGGCTATACTCTGTATTTGTAGTTCATTGTATGTGTGTACACAGTACACAGTACCACAGTACAATGAGTTGTGAACACATTGATGCAGTGACAATGCTTCCCTCTGATGGAGCTACCCCTGTTTTATTTCCAAGCTAAGCTATGGTTGCAGTTTTATGTCTATTTAGTCGAGAAACTGTCCAGTCCTCTTCTGCGGTGGATAATGAATAGAGTCATGCTGTTTGTTGTTTTTACAATGTAGAGCAGTAGCACACTAACTCAATCGTTAAAGTAAGTTAGAGAGTGAATTGTGGGAAATATAACTTCTTATTGCCTGGAAGCCAGGATGTGTTGCTCCCAGACAAAACAAACTAAAGGAGTCTGTGTGAATTGTCTCATAAGTGCTGCGTTATCTCATCCTGCTGTCTGTGTTGTCTTTACTCTGGACTTAATTCAAAGCAGTGGACAGCAGCAGTTCAGTTTGTTTGAAATGGAAGGACATTCACCTGGTGCTGCGTGGAGATGCTTTGTTAGTTTTCTGCGTGTTTAACCTGCTTAACAGCCTCTGTGTCTCATGCGGACATGTCCATTCCTTCTAATAGTTAAAAGGTGACAGGCAACATGAAGTCAATTTCTGTAATTAGAATTTGAGTGTAGTAGTTTTATTAGTCAGAAGTTGATTCCTTGGAAAGTAAACGCATTACATCACGTCCTTTTCCTGGAAATTGAGGTTATTATATGAATGTGACAGTTAAGGCTATAATCCAGGGGTGGATCTAGAATCATCAGGATGCAATATACTGAAGAAGAAATCACCTGCTTCGAGCAAAGAAACTACGCTGCTATTTAGCTGCGTCCCTGAAAGGTTATAGCTGCGATTGAAGGAAAGTTCAATCCTCTTTTGTAATCCAAGAGAGCCTGACTGTAGTGTACCATGGAACAGATTTTAAACCTGACTTGTTACAACCAGACAGCCGGTCAGGATGTTCGGCGTCACGTCCTAACGCAGCTCCTCGATTAATGAAGCTTGGCTACAGTTGCAGTAAATACCTTGAAAAACACTTACACAACATAACCACTTAGTTGATGTAAACTAAGTACTGAAATCACGTTATTTCAACAGCAAATTTGTGGTCACGAACAGTAATCTCCCTGGGGAAAAGTCCTGTGTTTGTTTGACCAAGACCACCCCTAAGCCATTTGGTCTAACTTCCAAAAGATGACGTGTGGACAGTTTTTAGGCTTAGGCTTCTCTGCAAAGGCAAATTTAAGTGATCATCTGCGTTTCTGCTATGAACAGTTTGAGATCAGTTCAATAAATCTTATTTAAATCCTTATTCTGTCAAATTCCCGGAAAATCAATTCTTTTTAACCATGCCAAACCGTCACTGGGAAAGTAAATCTTTTGAGCAAGGGTGTGATGTGTTTTGTGTTCAGTCTGAAATCCACTGCTGTTTCTGAGTGAGGTCATTTCTGACCACAAAGGAGAGAAATAGCAGTTTTTCATTTCTCTCGAAGGGTGGTGATTTTCTTCAACAATGTCTTATTCAAATCTCTTGGAGATTGGCCTCCTGTTCCATTTGAAAGCCTCTTTGTTTTTGTCTTACACTTTCTAAAGTGAAGCATAAAAGGTAAGTAGGTCTCCAGTGGGGTTGAAGTTGCCTGTGATTCCTTGCTGCCCTACGAGGAAGTAAACCCATCAGCAATTCTCTGTCTCTCCCAGCTGCCGACCACATGGGGGTCAGTGCTCCCCCATCGCCTGTTGTCCTGTGTCCACTTTCAGGAGTCTGTAAAACCGGCCATGGGTGATTTCGTTTTTCTGGAGACACAGGACGAGATGGAAAGTTGGTCACACGCACTTGCACGCATTCATAAGCTGAGCACGAAGTGTACTCAGAGACTCTCACACTCACATGAACCCCTCAGGCTCGATAAAGAACAGTGGAACACGAGATTGGCTCCATTCACATAAAGTTGGATCTACTCACGTAGTCGTGATGGGAAAACTATATCAGCAGCTGGCCAGTTAAGAAAAATGTAGCGTTTTACCAAAGCCAATAGGGAAAACGCACACACAAACAGAAATAGAAATTGAACACACATGTACAAACAGAAAGTCTTTGTTGTGAACGGAGCTTTTCAGCACTTGTGGTACTATTGAAAAAAGGATTTTACAACCTGAATATAAAAAAACACTCATGCAGGTGACACAATGCACATATCCATCAATGATTTCAAACTATTTCAAGTACAGGCGGTGATAGTGCTACAAAAAGAAACAACTATAACCATATTTACATGTAACAAATATTACAAAACTTTGCCCGGATTCCAAAAGGAAACACTCATTGTCAAACTCAATGATTTAGTTCACTGAGTAAAACGGACTGCCTGTTAAAAGGTGTAGTTCCCAGGGTACATTTAGGAGTACTTATACAGTACATGTATATATATATAAGGCTGTCAAATGATTACAATTTTTAATCAAATTAATCAGAGCTTTCAGTGGATTTTTTTGATTAATCCACACATGCGACGTTTCCAGGGAGAAATAACAAACCGGGAGGTGTCCGGGTGATAGGGGTAAAAAACGGGAGCGCTGGCAGGTAAAAAAAAGTGCGCTGAGCGGCTGCCTCTCTCTCTCTCCATGGGCGTAAATCTGATCTAACAGTAGGGAGGGACAATAAACATAACATTTCTGAAGAGTAATTTTTGAAGGGGACACAAATAATAACTTTAGCTAGTTGTAGTGGGGGCATATCCAACAAGCTATTAAACAAGCTGGGTAACATTATATCATGACTAATTCATTAAATACTCAGCATCATTTGTATTTGAGAAAATAACAACTTCATCCGATGTTTAATGTGAATAAAAAATAGCCTTGGACCGCCTACTTACTACGTTCCTGTCACTACCCATGTGACTGAGTCGAGTGCAGATCGCATAGCGCTAGCAAGCAGTGGACCAAACCACTGTGAGGCAAGGGAGAGGGGATTCAAAATGTTTCGAAACTTAAAAAGCGTTTTGGGGGGTTTGTATTGTTTTACTTCTTACACAGATATTCTAAGTATACTTCATTATGTTATTTACAATACACACCATTGTTTTAATGATATTTTTAGGAGGGGGATGACCCTTAGATGGGGGGGGTCTTGACCCCCCTGGGATTTACGCCTTTGTCTCTCTCCCACACACACACACGTCGTCAACAGCGCAGCAGGCGGAAGGGGGAGAGAGCGATACCGTTTCTCTCCAGGAGACTTTAAAGACTTTAAATTATGAGAAATATGCTGTATACATGTCGCTAGATTTGTCTCTAGTCGCTTTTGACACAAAAGTCGCCAGGAGGAGGATTTGTTTGTTATAATAGTCCAACCACAACCGCATTTCGGACACATTCCTGGCCCGAATAATTTGTCACACTGCGCATGCGTGAAATGCGTTACATTTTTTTTTGACGTAATTAACGTCAAAAAATATATAATATATAATATATATTATATATATATAATATATATATTAGGGCTGTCAAAAATAGTGCACTATATATATATATATATATATATATATATATATATAATATATATATATTAGGACTGTCAAAAATAGTGCACTATATATATATATATTATATATATTAGGGCTGTCAAAAATAGTGCACTATAGATGGACACCAGAATGGACAAGAGACACACATGGCTTAAATACACAGGGGAGGTGCAAGTGATTGGACACAGCTGGAAACAATCATTGACACCATAGACAATCACAGGGGAAGGCGGGAAAAGGCAGGAAGTGAATCCAACCCAGGGACACAAGAGACTAAAACAGAACAGGAAATGAACCCAAACTGCTAGCTTAGCTCTCTAAGACAGTGGTCCCCAAACTTTTTCTCCTCCTTTAGCGGACGACTGACCGGGGGGGACTGGAGCATAAACTTGGGTGTGTCATATGTTCGTGCATAGTCTGCGGGCCTAGAAGTGTGCTAGTGGGCTGCATGCGGCCGCGGGCCGTAGTTTAGGGACCCCTGCTCTAATATTTCCTTATATATCGAGTAAGAGGGAGAGAAAGAGAGCACCAGTCCAAAGGGTGGAAACATTCTCTCATTCAATTCAATAAATAAAGTGTGTCCAAACTCAAACTCGGCTTTTTTGTCTATTTACTGACCTTTTTAATTTCAAACAATAAACAGTCAAATCATACTGATGTGGTCACATTCAGCTCCTGGCACTTTTTCTCCTTTAAAAAAAAGAAGTTTGAATGACACCAACAGAGATGGTCTCCATCACTCATCAACGAGTCGCCTGCATTGACAAATGAACCGTGACCCTTGTTCGCTGCGTGTCAGGTGCTGGCTCATGCAGGGCTGTCTGTGAATGATTCGATTATGTTAAGGCCCATGGTGCAGTGCGCACACGCGGTGTCAGACACCGCTGAGCGCCAAGACATACCATTGTGCCGACACATGCGCGCGGATGCCATAAGGCTGACTGAAACCCACAATGTATAACCAATTGATGTTGCGCAGTGTACTGACTTCTCGGTTTCAAGTTGACTCACACACATTTCATTCTCTCTGTGTTCGCCTGGCGGCCCACGACCCTCCGGTCTGGACGGTCGCATAGCTGTGACTGTCTTGCAGTGTCACCTGTTTTCTGTGTGTTTAGTATGAACTGTTTTCCGTCCGCAGGAATCCTCTTTCTGCAGAGTTCATCTCTGGCGAGCTCCACTTAGACATCCACAGTGTCCGTCAAACACATTGACTGGATTTGTAGGCTTGCATTTAGAGAACAAAAGCACTCATGTAATGTGGAGCGTTAGAATTATCAAGTTTGCCTGCAAGGATATAAAAATACTAATAATACGTGACACCATCAACCAATTCAAGTTATAAGGATATGTTTTGGGGAAGGGTGGAGTTGATTTGAACATTTCCAAAACCCCTGCAATCACAGACTGAAAGTAAAATGTAATGTAATATAATAATAGCAGGTGATATTTAAGATATTAGAGGTTCACGTCCTGAAGGGGCCACATTAGATGCTATTTTGGAAAATTTGACTCAGAGAAGAGAGAACAGAACAGTCCCACATTGTTTCTTTTTTACTGCCTCTGTTTCTCTTCCTTTTTTCTCAAAAAAGGAAAGAGGTTTACTGTAACTAAGTGAGTCCCTGCTGCTGAACAACCACTGTGCAGGCAGACATCTCTCAGCCGAGCAGAAGAGCGCCCCCCCCTCTACCGGTATCAAGAGCATCTCTAGTGTCACCACATGCCTCTTTATCAATAATTGTAAACACTTAGTTGCTGAATGGGAACATCTATCGGACACCATAGAGTGTATGTGTCTGTGTGTGTGTGTGTGTGTGTGTGTGTGTGTGTGTGTGTGCGCTTGTGGTGAAATGGGAAAGAGGAAAAATAAATCCCTTCCCGGACAAACATGGGGCCATCGGGCCATTTTAGAATAATGACTATGGTCTTATTTAAGGGGGATGATGGTCCATGGGGGAATATGAGAGGGATGAACAGTAATTGAGACGGTCTTGAATGGGAAGAGAGAGAGGAGACGTAAGTTAATTAAAGGAGAGAGAGAGAGAGAGAGAGAGAGAGAGAGAGGAAACCACTAAAAGAAAGAGAGGTTAATGACAAGAAAGGCGGTGTGACGCACAGGAGAATGATCGAAGTGATGCAATATTAAGTGATTATGCCCATATAAGGGCCTGAGAGAATCAACCATTAGTGGAAACGTAAGCAGACATGAAGACATATGAGGAATAGTTTGGTATAAACTCTGGAAAGCAGAATTTTAAGCTACTGTAAATCAATTCATCAGCATAATGTAGGAGGAGCTTACAGGCTTGAGATACTTAAAGGATCGTTCGGAAGCTTTTTCCAATATATCTGTCTCTTTGAACATTTGAACAATACTGATCATTTAAAAAACTAATAGTAACAGTAAAAGAAAAACATCTCATTTTTATTTAAGTACAAAACATGAAAAAGTACAAGCACAATTCTTTGAGCCCTTTGACTTTGTATTTATGGAATTATGCAGCGCATAACATGCAATTCATGATGGCACTACAATCGGCTAAATGAGTTAAGCCATAAACCTCTCAATGAGAGAATTCTTCCCTCGTTGTAATACAACACGTCGGCCAGTAGAGCCAAGCTTCTCGTAACAAACACACAGATGTATGAGGAAAGGATCCCCGTCACGTGGAGTGCAGGGCCAGAAAAAAACAATATTATTGTAATTCACTTTGCCTTTCCCGCTCACGTAGAGTGCTCTGTCCTAGAGTCATGTGCAGTTATGTAAGTGGGACTTACTGCCTGTGTTTGTGTGTGTACCCACACTTTTTACGTGTGTGTGTGTGTGTGTGTGTGTGTGGACTTTTTTGCTGTTGTCTGATTTTCATGATTTCCTATTACCTGTATTACCTGTGCTAACGATCAATATCAGCCACTCGTGTCCAATGTGGGATCGAGTGATCAGAACATCTGGACAAGATCTCATTCAGACTTTTGCGGCACCTGGAGCCGACCTCTCTTATTTTGTATCCAACTCAAAGAAAGTAACCAAGATATTAAAGAGGTAGTTCCTCTATCAGTCTAAATGTTACATTGGATGGTGTTGCTATGGTAACACCTATAGTTGTTGCAGTTTTCCACACATTTCCAGATTTTCCAGGTCTGCATCAGAGCCGTGTTTATTTACTCTCCTCCACTGACTTTCCATTACTCTCGTCTCTCTTTCCCCTCTGTGGTATTTTCAAGTACTGGCGGGGCAAACTGATTCCCTTGGGCCAAAATATTTGTTTGTTCCTACCGTATACAAAAACTACCCTCAGCAGGGGTAAACCGTGCAAGCTTTGTGCTTTGGTATAAGTAAAGGGGGGGTGGAGGGCTGAGAGGAAGGGTTTGACAGAAGCAACCATATAGCCCTGGATCCAGAGAGGAAATGAAAGGATACAGGGAGGAAACCTCGCCGCTCTTAGCTTCACACAAAGACTGTTTTCTCTCTCCCTGTAGAGTGGGGAATCAGGACAAACATCCCGAAAACAAAAATGTCAAACAGAACAACGTATGTTAAAGAAGCAACAAGTTTTATCAGATCAGAGGACGGTTTCTGCAATAATTAAGGCATGAAAGTCAGACGCAGTGATGCTAAACACACAGAAACAGACAACTGGCCCAGAGAGTTTCTAAAGCGGCCGCGCTTTAGAAATGTGTCAAACTGAAGAGTCGGCCTGCATAGCTGAGAAGTGAGGTCAAGTCTTCCCTGCAGCTGCCGCCTGCAATACGCTAACAGATAACAGGCCTGGCTGTCAATATCATCTGTGACCCCCATGGACCCCTCCACACCCCCGCCTCTGCTCTCCCTATCAAGTTTTTTCGCTTCAAGAGTGTAATGCCATACTGTTGTTGTCGTTGTGACAAATAGCATCTGTTGACTGGATTCACAATACTTGAGATTCCACATTCATGGGTAATGAGTCAGTGAGTCCATGCAGTGTATTTAATGTCACCATGCATTTGAACAGATTTATGACTTACAAATGAGCCTTTTAGCCCGTACTGCAAAACCCGCCATGCAAAGAAAGTAATTCACAACACTGCACAACAAAAGTGCTTTGTACTCAAAAAGTGTCGTTAAATAGTTTCAGATGTGGTTATAAAGTGCCATGGTTGATGTAGTTCTCTAGCTTGATGGTGCGGTTGCTAAGTGATGGTGAATTGGCTGTAGAGTCCTTTTTTTTCTTCGTTTCAACACAGACCAAAGCCGTCAACACTATCTCCCAGGAAGCTGACTTCAGCTGCCATCCTGTAAATGTTCACATCCAATCAGCGGTTGCATTTTTAGGATACGTTTTCAGTCTTTTAATTCTTGTTCAGAACAACAATGTGCCCGATTCACACACAGCATGGAGGTGGCTGGAGGTCGACCATGACAAGATGTACATTTCAAGATGACACTGAAAAGACAAAGTCATCAATACGTAGTTGTACCAAAGACATCCCCACTGACTGTTACCACCACTCAGTATTGCCAACCTATATTTAGAAACTTTTCAGACCCCTGCAGCGACAAATTTTACTACTTTTCCTGACATTATTGGTGACTTTTGGAGACTTTTGGTGACGTGAAAAGAACGTATCGTTCTAACGCTTCTTCTCAACGAGCAGCGGGTTCTGTCGTGAACCTCGCCCCCTTCCCAGAGCAGTGACAAGCGGCCGAGTACTCGCGCAGCAGTCCCTTCCAGCTGCAGTCAGTGCAGGAGATGTTTACCGCTCCACGTCGAGACTGCAAATCAATCGCGCATGCGCAAATGTAAATGGGAAATGTTCTTTGTCTAAAATAAATCACTAACCAAAAAATTTTAAAAAATGTGAAACTTATTGTCAGTATATTAGTCAGTGTTTAGCCCGTGAAAGCTAACGTTAGGCTAGTCTAGCTATCGATAGCTAACGGGTTACTGCTGTAGCTGGTGGGTGGAGACACTGTTACGTATGCTCTGAGGGGGTGGGAATATTCAAATATTTCGGTTTGTGACGTAGAAAACCAGAAAGCGATTTTGAACAGCTCACCCAGTGGCTGAAGGGGGATCAATTCGGAAACCCGTATCTCACTCAAAACAGCATGGATTTTCTTCCAGGTTTGTAGGGCATCGCTAACTTGGATTCTGTTGTTGCCAGTTTTGGCTTTGGTTTCCTATCTTTTGTGCAGCCATTGTGGAGAGCTGTCAATCACTCATTTAAAGTAACATAAAACACCTCCACAACAGAGCTGTTGATATTTTTAATATGATAATATAATATGAATATAATTAATATGAATAATAATAATTAATTAATATAATAATATTTATTTCTAAATATTTCTAATTTGGTCCCTCTGCTTCGTGTGTCCCCAGGTGCGTTCATCGTCTGCTGGACGCCCGGCCTGGTCATCCTCCTCCTCGACGTCTTCTGCGCCAAATGCAACGTCCTCACCTACGAGAAGTTCTTCCTGCTCCTCGCCGAGTTCAACTCGGCCATGAACCCCATCATCTACTCCTACCGCGACAAGGAGATGAGCGCCACCTTCAGGCAGATCCTCTGCTGCCAGCGGCGGGAGAACGCCAACGGGACGGTTGTGGAGGTGTCCGACCGGTCGGCGTCGTCCACCAACCACACAGTGCAGAGCAGCGGCGTGCACCACCACAGCCACCCTCACAGCCACCACCACAACAACGAACACTCGGTGGTATAAAAAGGGGGAGGGGCAGCGGATCGCGGTGATTAACCACAATATGATACGAACTAAAGACGCGGTGATGACTCGGAGAAGGGAGGTTAGGTCAGTCGGTTGATGACGAGCAGCGAGGAAGAAGATGGCCGTCTTCAAGGACTCTGATAGGCTGTTAGTATTTCCGCTTAGTTGTTTATTAATTGTTTTGGGCGTGTTGTCACGGACAATGCAGAAATGAAGTATTTAAGAGTAATCTGTGAAATGAAGGTAATGCCAGTACTCCAGTATTTTTTCTTTGTGTCCTGTAATTTCCAACTTCGTCCGCACGATCAACATTCTTAAGAAAGAGCTAATTACTCATCAGTCACACCGGTTACATGCAGACAGCATCACACTACCAACGGGGGTATCGCTCCACATCCATTGATGGACGATGTTGTTTCCTCTTATTTGGGAGGAAAAGTTGTTGAGAGCCAGTGCGATTTTTTTTTCATTGGTATTTGGATCCATTACCAGGGTTATAAACTTTAAACTGACCAATTTGCTTGAGGTTTACCAAAAATGGCCATTATGGATTGTTTGAGTAACCACAGCCGTTTTTCATTTCTGCATATTCCTCATTCTTCTTTCAAGGACAAGTGACCGTACGACTGTAACTCATTATTCCACTGATCTCCCACCGATAAGACTTTGGTTAAGGCAGTTTCTTCCTTTGGTCCAACTCAACTACATGATACGTGCAGGAGCTGTTGTTTGCTCCATCTAAGGATTTAGAGACAAGTTGTTCCAGTGATCTCACAAAAAAGGGAGGATGTTTGTGGTCACAGAACAGCCTGTGTGCCACAATGTTATGTGGAGACAAGGCCAAGGTCATCTCCGACGAGTGTTAGCAGGCTTCGGACCATCACATGAAATGTGCTCGTCTGTCTCCCTTACAGGGTTCTACGCGGTCTCTCCACGACGCTGGATGAGGGAAAAGTGAATGTTAAACAATCACAATTACATTGTCACTGACAGCGAGAGGTGGCAAGATGGGCCGTAAGGTATTTGTATACCATGCACATGAAGGTAAAATAGGTGCCTCTCTAGAGAACTCAACTGCAAACACTGGCCCGGATGTCACAGCAGTCCATCTAATAGTTTCATAAGGCATTTATATTAACTGCAGAGCCATTGATGGAGCCTCCAGTTTACCGTCGCTCAGTGATCCATCATTGTATTTGAATATTTCTGTCCGTAGTTGGAAGAAAACCCAAGTGTACCATTTTGTGTTTAGACGGCAATAAATATTAGCTGCAAAAAAATAAACACCATTCTGCATCTTTAATGCCAGTATTCATGAAGATTTACCAATTTATAATGTGCTCATTTTCATGTACCAAAGCACCCAGGGTTAAAAAACTCAAGGGAAAGTGTGTAAATATTGTTCCTGTTAACCAGAAACCAATTGTCGTGTACACATATTTTTGCTTCGTTGCTTCGACAGTGTAATTAGTGACACAAAGTAATACTGATATCCATCTAAAGTAATACGCGCTTTGTTTACATCCGCATCTATCCGTATATGGAGCTTTGTTTACCTCACTGCCTCCTCGCTGTCCCTCCTCACAGCTTCGTGAACACAAGGACACGCCATGTGTTTCATGCTTTCCATTGATTTAAAGCTGTATTGCGTACGATTTTAAGTCTGCAGACTTCAACTGATTAAAGCTTCTCCCCTGTGCCAAGATCTGAAGGGAAATTTGGGAGACGACCCGACAACATGAATGCGGAAAGTGATAACTTTGTTACACAGATCGGACCCATCCGTAACCCGGGAAAAGGCATAATGTAGATCTCTTATCATGTTGACGTTTATCGTAACTACTTCATTGACTTTTTCACGACAATAAAGCATTTTTAGTAGTGTTGTTCTTTTTAAAGGGGCACTGACATCAATGACCTGTCCCACTCTACTCTTAAGATGATACTCCTGTAGAATGATGATATCTTATTTCCTCTGGTGTACTTTTCCCTCCTTTTGCTATTAACTTGAGACCAAGCTGAGGATGACGTGCGGTGTTAAAAGTCACCAGCTGAACGTCTTCTTGTGGTGACTCAAATCAAAACACATTTTGGCCAAAATACATAGACAAAGCGCCAAACGAGCTCACAGAAGAGTGGGAATCGATGTCGAAAACACAGCCAGATGTTTCTGGGAAGAAAGATGTTTGTCAGGGATTGGAAGTGCAGCTCTGAAGTGTTTGTGCCTGGTCTTTTTTACATGGTAAAATAATCTCTTGTGTCCCAAATTATGATTTTACTTTCCCCTTTTTGAGGCTTTTTGTGATGTACAAATTGTGCCTTTCCACTAAAAAAAGTTAAACAGAGAATGCTCCAAAGCAACAATGTTAGATATTTTCTTTCAAGATAATTTAACTACACAACAGGCCTCAAAAGCTAACAACAACAGCAGCAGCAGTGCCACTCGCACACATGAGATTTCCTATATTAGCCCTGGACCCAAAGTTCCTAATTTGACATTCATTCTAACCCTTCTTCTAACAAAGTAATGCTTCAGGTGATATAGAAAACCAACTTAACTTGTCTTCTGTCTTCGTAGGTCTCAGTGTTTTTATTTTATTCACTGTTGTAAGTATACATGTACAGTATGTATGTATATAAAATATATTATTCAAAGTTAACCACCAAAAGGAAAGTGTTTTTGTGTTTGTAAATTGAAGTGTGTTATAATGTGTCCAAACGTACTGTAGGAATTTTCTTGGCGCTTTTTTTTGTCTTATGAGCCAAATTAGTGCATTTCTAGTTTGCGACCCAGAACTACTTATCAAGTAGTGTGTTTGAAGTATTCCTCGTCGTGGCCATCAGTGACGTCACAGTGTACTAAAGTACGTTTTTACATCACTACAGCAAGGTGGGAACTAACGGCGGGTAGAAAACACAAGAGGCTCCGGTGTTTTTAACCTACTTTTTGTTTGCGTATGTTAGTAAAAAACCTTTTTTAATTTTCATTTTCGCAGCCTCAAAACATTACTTTGAATTCTATACAAATTATGAATACAGATGTTGTTTTTAGCGATACGGTAAAAAACTAAATCACGTCATTCTTCAGGGCAAACATTCTCGTGACACAAGACTCTGTGTTGGTCCACATGTCGGGTGAGATAATGCTCCTTTCCCAGCTTTAACACGCTTGTCCTTTCCTGAAAAACACTTTTATCACACTAGATTGGCACATTCCTGCTATTGTTCCCTGACTACTTCCGTCTGAATGGCAGGCCCCAATGTTTGCTATGGCCGCTGTGTGTTGCACTCGACAACTGTTGTCATTTTCATACCAAAAGCTGTCCGCCCCAAAGTGTGTTCGATATTGTCTGTTCAAAGCAAAACATTGCTTTTAAAGTTATTTTTGTTGCCAAACCTCCGATTTAACAAACCGTGTAACAGAAGTTTGAAGAGTGAAACAGGCAGTAAATATGTTTCTATACTATCAATACTGTACATGCCGATACCGATGACTCTCCAGTGTTGATATCGCAGCAACAATAAAAACATGAGAAAGGTCTGGAATCATCGTGTTTGTGTGTTTTTCTAATTTGTTTCTCTTCAAAAATCCCTAATACGAAATGTATTTAAATGACTTTATTAGATTGTTTATGAAAGGTTGTACTTCATCATACGCGTTTGGCCTTGCTATCGTTGCTGCTGTCTGTTATCCGCCGGTGTTTTTGTTTCTATGACATCCCAAAGGTCAGTAAAGGGGGGAACACGCAGGGTCCCAGACAGACACACTGATAATGCACGCTTCACCATGCAGTTTATTTTGGGATGGAACCTAATAATCCGCAGACCTCGAGGCTGTTCACACCCTTGAGACAGCCATGACTGTTAGCAGAGGTCCGTGGGGGACACGTGTTTACATCTTGAAACACAGACACGTTTGTTTCTGGTGTGATTCACGTGGTCGCTCGCCTGAGACAGTTTGCTGGAGAACATTGACACCATGATGGCCAGAAAATAATCACCCTCAACTGAAGGACTGTTTAGTTGATGGTTTAGTTTCTGTCCGTGCTCATATTGTTGACTCTGAATGAAGTGTAATCTGGACGATCTCCACTCACTTTCATGGGAAGACTGACTGAGAGCCAAGGTGTTTAGCCCATGTGATGGTGTGCTAGAAGCTGGACCAGCCATTGGGCTCGTGGATAATCAAATCTCCTGTAGCTAAATACTTTTACCATTATTACTTTGTGCCGATACATTTTGTTGAGGGAAACATCTTCCTCCGACTGACACATCTACTGTATGTTACTTAATTCCTTGGCCTTCAAAAAAGAAACATACACCACATGTATATTACCGTGTATGTACTTTGACTAAACACTATCAAATTGCAGCACATAAATTGCATTTGGCTCTTAAATTGTACTTATAATCTCATGTATAACAAGTTGTAAATCGGATTTTTTGTTGAAAGTACTTTCTTGTTTCTTGTTCTTTGGGTTTGTATCCTTATGGTGAAAATGATCGATTGAGCAATTCTTTTTTTTTTTTAAATGGCATTCAAAATGCAAGCTCATTAAATGAAGTCAAGAAAATCAAATAACGTCTTATTAGCCTGGCTAACAGTCATACCCTGATCTCATTCTCAAATAAGACGGGGTCTGGAAACCACATGTTAATTTCCTCGTATTGGAGGCGTGGTTTACGAATGCCCAGAGCCGTTTATTGGGCGCTACGAATGTCTGTTAAATGCGCCTGTTCCTAGCGAGAAGTTCTACGCGGAAGAAGGCAATCGGTCAGAGAGTTATGTGTACAAGAAGTCGTTCAGCGACTATTGCCGCTTGTGCAAGGCAAACATGAGAGTAGAAGGTATATATGAGTGGTCCCCAAAGTTTTACTTGTGAGGGCCGCATAACCTCTCTAGTCCTCTGTCGCGGGGGGGGGGGGGCGCACCTCCGCGGATACGGGCACATAAAGTCCACGGAAGTTTGTGCTGTAGTTTGGGGGCCCCTGGTATATATGGCCACTCTACAGACATGTTTTTATCAACAAAAAAAAGAGGGGTGACAGTCGCACAGGAGTCAGGGCAATCAACAAGATCCTGCCAGCGCATATTCAACGTTGTTGTCTTGCTGCACCCTCCCCGCTCTGTGATTGGTGCCCTATCTACAGGGGCAAATTTGCTCCATGGTTTCCAGACTGCTTTGCAGCGCGAAATAAATCGCGCGCGCAAGACAGCTTGGGAAAACCCAGGCTAACGTCTTATGGCAATTTAAAGACAAAGTTGAAGACGCGTTTGTGATAAAAGCCAGGTGCTCTTTCCTTCTATATTCTGCAGCGAAAAGCAGAAATAATCTAAAAGAAAACCATTCTGATGAAGAAAAGGTGATAACCAGTTCTGATAACTGGAGATTTAAAAGTAATTTGTTTGTTTAACACCAGCAACAGGGTCACCAATGTGCGTAATGTGAATTGAGCAGCAGGCTCAGCAAGAATGTTCTGGATGTGTGTGTGTGTGTGTGTGTGTGTGTGTGTGTGTGTGTGTGTGTGCATCTGACTTGTGTGTGTGAAATGCACTCTCCTGTGTTTATTGTTCCACAACTTTGGAGCGCTAGCTTCCAGCTGACTGATATATGTCTCCCCACTTCCTGTTGCTCAACTGAACAGGCCAATCAGAGCGAGCGCAGCCACACAGGAAGTTCCTGTGTGCTGTCACTGGGGGGTGTCACATCTTCATCACATGTCAACATGGACACTTTAAGTGTTTCCTGTGTAGTTTGGTTTCAGACAAATGCGTCCCCTTCTGCGTCTGTGGCAGATAAGGTTAATGACGTCAAAGCACAGAATCAGCAGTCAGCGACATTTATTGGAAAAGTCTACAAGATGAGCCAGAATGTCCAGGAACCGAAGCGTTCAGAATCAGCGCATAAATCGCAGGCGACCTTCCTCTAAAGCACTTTTTTTATCATGGAGGTGTGAATCGAAAGGGAGCCCAGAGAGGAAGGCTAGCGAGTCCATTCAAATAGCAACAGAGGGCAGAAGGAGCTGACTGCAATGACAGACACTAAAGGGAAGAGACGGGGATTGGGGAGGGGACGAAAGAAGGGACGTAGGAGGAAGGTGGGAGCAAAGGAGCGAGGAGAGAAAGCCCACAAGTTGAGGCGTGAAGGCAAAAATGGACCCCGGAGCAAGCAGGTAGGACGGCCCCAGGACATGCAGGATGGCCCTAGGACATGCAGGTAGGACGGCTCCAGGACACGCAGGTAGGACGGCCCCCAAGACACACAGGTAGGACAGCCCCAGGGGACGCTGGTAGTACGACCCCGGACCACGCAGGTAGGACGGCCCCAGACCACGCAGGTAGGACAGCCCCAGGACATGCAGGTACGACGGCCCTAGGACATGCAGGTACAACGGCTCCAGGACACGCAGGTAGGACGGCCCTAGGACACGCAGGTAGGACGGCTCCAGGACACGCAGGTACGACGGCTCCAGGACAAGCAGGTAGGACGGCCCCAGGACACGCAGGTAGGAGAGCCCCAGGACACGCAGGTAGGACGGCCCCGGAGCACGCAGGTAGGACGGCTCCAGGAAACGCAGGTAGAACGGCCCTAGGACACGCACGTAGGACGACCCCAGGACACGCAGGTAGGACGGCCCCAGGACACGCAGGTAGGACGACCCCAGGACACGCAGGTAGGACGGCTACAGGACACGCAGGTAGGACAACCCCAGGACACGCAGGTATGACGGCTACAGGACACGCAGGTAGGACGGCTACAGGACACGCAGGTAGGACGACCCCAGGACACACAGGTAGGACGGCCCCAGGACACGCAGGTAAGATGCAGGTAGGACTATGGTTGGGTGCCGAGAACCGGTACCAATATAGTACCGGTTCCTACACGACCGGTACCTACCGTACCGAAACACAACGCAGAATACGCTGCTTCATTTCGGTGCCTGATTCGATTTATTTACACTACGCTGATGACTCTATCCCCGCAACAGCTAATGATGACAGCATCAGCATACCGTTTGTGTGTTTCCGGTGCGCGCGGCACTATCGCCACGACGGACACAGGCTTTCAACAGACTCAGCGCACGCGTTGTAGACGCGCGCGCGCGACCCCCCCTTCCCTTATTTTTACAAACCTCTAATGACTCGGTTAGTTAACGATAGTTTATCATTCGTAGCTTATAGCTACAGTAGCTAGCTAGAAAATACCGAAAGGTAAATGGTCAAAAGTATGGCTGTATTTTGCACAAAAAGCTCTGCGTCCGGGCTGGAGCCTTGTGCCGTCTGTCCTGCCTCCCCCTGCACGGATCTGTTAAAATGTTACCTTTTTTGCCATGGCAACAAAAAAAAGCCTTACATCAATGCTGTCACTTGGCTTTTTTTCAAAAAAAGTACCGGTTCAGGCACCTGTTTAGGCACCGGTATCGTTTTAAAAGTACCGGATTAGCTCCGGTGTCGGAAAAAAAACCTAGGTAGGACAGCCCCAGGGGACGCTGGTAAGACGCATGTAGGACAGCCCCAGGGGACGCTGGTAATACGCAGGTAGGACAGCCCCAGGGGACGCAGGTAGGACAGCACCAGGGGACGCTAGTGGGACAGGCCCTCGTTACTTTTTGGCACTTTTGTGTTTGAGAGGCGTCACTGCTCACTGGTGCTCGAACCAGCAGCCGTCTAGTGGTCTCATGAGCAGATAGAGAATGTACCTACATCAGCAGCAATCATCATTTCATTTATTAATAATCTATATGGACAAAGCTTGAATGACAAACTAGCTGCATGCATCATTTTGGTGTTTTAATGTGGGTCTCATGTCACTTGCTGTTGGATAGCATCAAAGTTTGATTCAGTGGTTACCTGCTAAGACATGAAGACATCTATTTGGAGACAAAAGGAAAAGAAAGAGGAAAGGAAGAAAGTGAAGGACGGAATAGAGGAGTAGTGGGAAGTGGAATGACTAGTCTGAGGCTCTGCGCCATGCTGCCTACTTTAAACAGTTTACATTGGGCACACACGCACGCACACAAGTGGACAAACAACCTCCATGATGATTGAAATGCACTGAGAAGTGCTTTTAAAAAACGTAATCAGAAATTTTACAGTAAAAATGACTCATGCAGCTGCGGGCAAATCGAGATCCCACTCGTGGTGAACACTTTTATTTCACTTTTTTTTTTCACGAGGGTTAGCGAATCGCTTCAGCTGAGCACAGCGAGGATGGACTCAAAATTTCTCTGAATTTTAGAGGAATTTAGAAATGATCCCACAATGTCAGGTAGCAGTGTGACTAAAACAAGGGCGTCATCATGTACTGGTGGTTCTAGTGGGATGATTCCAAACGTCCATCTATCAGCACCAGGGATCCATGCATCTTTGCGCACAAAAAATAATGTGATTTGGTTGTCCTATAACTATAATGCAAGTTTGTAATTATTATGTTTATTTGCAAGCAATACAAAAGAAATGTCATACTTTACAAACCTGCACCATTATGCTATGCAACACACACAAGGCATTTTGGGCATCAGTTGACAAGATTATAATGACAGAAAATGTTTGACATTATTACATAAAACAACAGGGGCCTCATTTATAAACGCTGCGTACGCACAGAAGAAGGCGTACGCCGCTCTCTACGCAATAATTGGTATTTATAAAAAGCAAACTTGTGTGGTCAAAATGTGCGGTCCTTCACGCAAGCTGGGACCCATGCGTACGCGCAAAAACGGGTGAAATGAGGACCGGCGGCAAATGCAAGAAACACGCAAACGTGTGTGAAAGTGAGTAAAACTAGACTCACAGATTTGACATTTTGACAGAAATGCAAATTAACACAATTTCAAAAAGAAAAGTGAAATATGTTCTGCAATAATATCGGCATGTTACGCAATTCATCCTCAAAACACAGCTGTTGCTTTTCGATTAAATGGACGGCAATAAAATGCCATGATGCCATCACAATGCGTAATGACGCACAATGGCTGCTGATCGTGCTCTCTTTATGCCAGACGTGTTAAAAGGCATAATGGCTTTGTCCAATAATTCTAAAGTTCCCATACACAGCGGGGGAACAGGCAAACAAGAAAGCTCACTTTGTACGGTTTCCCAAATGTAATCGGTGTTATTCAACTCATGTTGCCATAGGGGCATCGAATGTTAATCAAAATGCTTTCATTAAAGAAAGCATTTCCATTCGATCAATGTATAAATTATTTGTGCTGCAGACATGTTGCTCACGAATGTAGTAGCTGCAGTGTCCCTTTCCCCCCCGTGGCAGACACACGTTGGCGATGTCGCGCTAAACGCCTTTTTGCATCCACTTTGATTTGATTTGTCAGACCATTTATTCTTTATTTCGGCCACGGTCCGAGGGTGTCGGGCTGCAGCATTCACAGCCTCTTTTGCCACTCAAGTGCCTTTTTGGCATTAGTGATGCATACCGTGCCCTCCAAAAAGCATTTGACTTCTCCTTTCCACCTGGCTAATGACAATTTCCACTTTTTTCGTTTTCCTCTCAGTGATTTGTGGGCGTTCCACAGACTATATATGGGCAACTATGGGCGTGACATGAAGCCGCAAAAGCTGCGCTGCATTTAGAATTGATTGTGATTTATTAAGGGAAAACTGCGTAGGACGTGCGTGCGCATGGTTTTAAAAGTCTGAATATCTCTGTGTATACGCACGTCCCATGTTTGATCCGTATGCCACTTCTGGCGCAAATCCTACGCAAGGTTTTATAAATGAGGCCCCAGGAAACTAAAAAATTGCCACATTACAAGGTGCACTGATAAAACAAGGTTGTAATACTGAAATAGTGTAACAAAACGCAGCTTTCATACACAGTGGAAATCAGTCAAGTTTGATCCACATTCTCTTTGCTGAAAGTTTCTGTCCTTCTGAGCCAATCAAAGCTTTGGTCTTCAGAACAAGGATATTTTTGTAGGCTGAGGACATTTAGCCCATTAATGCCCAGAAAAAGGTCTATTTTAAGGCACAGCAATACATTTAGTCAATGAGTTTCTGCCAAATTCTAATTAGACTAAATGTGCGTGTCTTCAATGTGACACTAATTCGAGATGATGACGCTGTTTGGAAGAAATAATTTATGAACTTTTTCTTCTCATGTAATGTAGTTTTTAGGATTAACAAAGTAAAATCAGCACACACACAAAAAAAAGACAATCAATAAATAAGGTAAAAACGAGAATGCCCCAAAAAAACAAAAAATAGTAATAGTAATAATAGCAGTAGTTTAAAGTGATTGTGTGCCACTTTGGAAATTTGCTAAAGACAACAACAACAACTACAAAGGTGTTTTCACTGTCATGCCTCATTGTCTTTCTAAATCCAATGTTTGGATATCAGAACATTTGTATCAAGTGGAAAGGATGAACCTTGATGTTTGAGTGCATCTGAAATGTCCATGTGGATACTTGAACGCTTTGTGGCTTTAAGGCTCTGCGCTTCATAAAGAGAATGATTGTTGTAGTTGCTCAGGCCTAATTGTTCTTTGTTCGGATGCAGGAAGAAAGCTAAATGCAACTATGAGAGGTGCTCATGATGCAAAAACTGGTTATAATCACCTGAAAAGAAAAAACTAAGGTAAAAAGGATTGAAATGATTTTTGCCGTTTGTTTATTGAACGAATCCCCGGTTCATTTCCTAAATGTTTGCAGTCACCAAACCTCTGAACAAGTCGACGGGCTGACATTCCCCCTCCCCCCCGGTTAGCAGTCGGCCTCGGCGCTGCTGCTCAGCGTGCTCTGATGCATCCGCTCCAGTATCCGATGTATGCTGCTGAAGCTGGGCCTGTCCGACGGGTGTGTGCTCCAGCAAAGCCTCATCAGGTTGTACAGCTCCAGGGGGCAGTTCTCGGGGCAGGCGAGGATGTGACCGTCCCGCACGTAGTAAATGACCTCCTCGTGGCCCATGCCGTAGTACGGCTGCATCCCGTTGGAGAAGATCTCCCACAGCACCACGCCGTAGGCCCACACGTCCGACTCGCTGGTGTAGCGGTTGTAGAAGATGGACTCGGGGGGCATCCAGCGGATGGGGATGGCGTCGTTCTCGTTGGCTTTGTAGTAGTCGGCCGAGTAAATGTTCCTGGAGAGGCCGAAGTCGGCGATCTTCACCACCATCTCCCGCCCGACCAGGCAGTTGCGGGTGGCGAGGTCGCGGTGCACGAACTTGCGCTCCGACAGGTAGGCCATTCCCGCCGCGATCTGCTTGGAGACGGACAGCTGCTCGGTGCAGGAGAGAAGCCCCGCCTCCAGCTCGGAGGAGAAGCTGCGGCCGGACAGGCTGCCGCCGCTGAGCGTGCGCACCGACTGGGAGGGCGAGCGGCGACGCAGGAACTCGTTGAGGTCGCCGTGGGCCATGTACTCGAACATCAGGCACATGGGCTTTCCCACCGCGCAGACGCCTGGGGGGGGGGGGAGGGGCGGAGCATAGAGGAAGGGTTCATTTTGATCATCTCGAGTGTGTTTCCCCTTACAGTGCACCACAATGAGTTCATTCACTGTAAAAGGTAAATAAATATTCAGCCCAGACATCAACACAGACGACTGGAACGTGCACACGCCAAAGGGTGCACTTAGTAGACCACGCGTGTAAACAGTGTGTTGCTCAGTTGACAATGTCTGTTTGGAGGTTGGATTGTGCCTGCTCATCTTGTAGATACAAAGAGCTATATTTAGGTGTCTGTATTTGGTATTATGCATTATTATTATGCAGTGCACGACTTGTTTCAATCCTGATATGGAGGCAACGTGGTTTCATACATCATTCAATGATTAAATGAATTTCCAGCAAATATGGTGGACATACACCATGCTTCCCTTGGGCTCAGCGAATTCATTCTTCACTAGTTTACTTTGCCTCTAAGGGAGAGGCTGCCTGTTTATTCATGCATTCCTGTGAGGACGTTTGACGTGCGCTGCTCAGAGCTCCGAGACACACTGTCCAGACTGCGGAGAGGCCTGGCTGCCCTGCAGAAGCTGCACGTGTGCCGTCTGAGGTGACTCGGCGTTCACGACACTGACGTCCGATTTGAAGTACTTTATAGCTCTGTCAATAAAAAGATTACGACAAATAACAAACCGTGTAACATGGCTGTAGTTTTAAGTCGTATCTGCCACATACATAGTGTAGGTTTAGTGCTTTGAGTGACTTGTTGAATATGGAACCACGCTGACACAGCTCGGTCGTTTCAAAGTCTCTCAAACATTATTTCAATGTTTGACACCAGGACAAAGGTGTAGAAAATGATCGATAAAAGGACATGTGCAGCCGCAAAAACATGTCATATTTGTGAAAACATCAAGAAGCTTCCACACACACCCAGAACAAGCTGGTAAAAAAAATATTCCCATTTCCCCAAACTTTAATATTGCAGTTTAGAGGTCAAACGGGCATCACACAGACACGCGCACACAAATATTTGGATGTTTCCTGTGCTGCAACAACAACATGCTCACATGCAAGCTTTAGCGGGAGGAAGTCTCATGTCCCAGGGATACAGTGCAATGAACTGATCCATATGTGTCTACGTGTGTGTGTGTGTGTGTGTCCACAAACAGAACGGTCGTTCGACGCCAGCTGAAGGTCAGCAGCTGTATTTCCAAACACAAAAGGCCCGTCTCCTGCACATGCAGCAAAACGATGGCACGTATTTAGCATGTTGTGCATGAAGCCTCGATATTTTTACACACAATTTGCGCTGTATTATTAGTCCAGGGGCTTAACTAACTAATTCAATTAACTCTGGTTTCACGTGCACCGGAACGAATGTCACTCCGTAACAGAAACTATACCGACATCACATATTTCACAACCTTAAAATGGACCAAAGTAAACAAACCTCCCCCATTGGTCAACGGCCCCGTTTACTCACTGAGTGCCAAATACAGTATATTAGAACTGACCAAATGTCTCCGGGGGAGGTCATCTGGATGCGAGCGGTTTGTTTGGAGTGGGTAATCTGCATTAGTGGAGATACGATTTGATGGAGGACATTTGTTTCACTCGGGGGCCACAAATGGACACTTGTTGTCAAGCAGCACTTATTTACCGGCAAACAGTCGCATCCGTATCTCTCGTGGCTTATAAAGCACTGCAGTGCAAACAGGTGTGAGGCAAAAGGGTTCAGTGTGCGAGTAGAAAGCAGGACACTCCAAAGGAAGACATTTACAAAGATTTACCAACTAATTTGGATGAGTTCAAGATCTGATTTTGATGAAGTGAATCTGCGACTGATTCACGGTCTATGATGTGTTGTGGTGTCCAGAAAAGGAGCCAATCACAGTCCATGTGGGCATGACATCCGCAACCATGTGACACAGATGATGGCTGGGTACCGAGTGGTAGTATTCCAACGGGAATCCTTGAGCACGCTAACTGGACGTATAAAGCTGCCTCTGAAACCTTTTGACTCTGTTTTGCCCCTTTGGAAGATGTGAACCAAAATGCTGGGATTTGTTTCAACAAAATTAGTGATGAATACCAAAAGATCAACTCCTTCAGTAGCACAAGATTTAAGTTTTCGCGGCTTCACCTTCACCAAACACACTCACATCCCGGGATTGAGATGCGTTATATTAAGATCATATGGATAAACATGATGCTTTGTGTTGCCTCAGCAGGGCCTCATAATGTAGAAGCCAAGACTAAATATTTATGGAGAAACAATACCCAAAAAGTTGAGAATCAACAAATATTCATTTTTCTCGACAAAGTTACGAAGCTTCTGCTCAAACTAAATAAGTCCGTTCTTGTTTATAATAAGATAATATATAATAATAATAATAAGATATGTGCGTTCGTGCATCAGACCCTTAATGTCCCACACACATCTCAATCTTTCTGTGATTCCACATCTGTTTTTTCACTTTCCTCCTATCTCATGCAATTGAATGGAAAATCCATCTGTGAGTGCACCCTCGGTCTTTTCATGCTTTTGGACTTCCACACGCAGACGTGCAGCACACGGACACTCACCCAGGAGCCGTACGATGTTCGGATGGTCAAACTGAGCCATTAGCGCCGCCTCCCGCTGGAAGTCGTTCTGCATGTCAGCCGAGGCCTCCTCCTTCAGCATCTTCACAGCCACCATGGTGAAAGACTCCGTCTGCAGGAGGCCCGGTGCCCTGCAACCACACAGCAACATTCAAACACAGGAAACGGACGATTGCAAAATAACAGGCGATAAAAGATTGATTGGAACTGTGTGGAAGGTAAAGGGATCTGTCTGATTCCGCTTTTCAGCTTTTCAACTTATTAGAGTAGTTCATTACGTATCTTCGGTTAATTATACTTTCACTCACACACACACACACACACACACACACACGCACACACACACACACACACACATTGAGAAAACTAAATATTGAAGCTTCTCTGCCTGGGAAAATATTTAGTCCTCAGGTCTATTTTTGTCTCTGCATGTACTTTGCGAGTGTGCGTGTGCATGTGTGTGTGTGCGTGTTTTTGTCTGTGCTCACGTTTTCATGAACATACACCGCCCAATGCACGTGCTGCCTGTGCATTTTATTTATACATTATATATTACAATCTGTACGCTTGAGTGCATGCAGGGAATAGTATTTATCTACACGTTCCTGAGTGTGTATGTGTGTGTCTGCAGTTGTGTCTTCTTGGTAAAGTTTAGTATTGACCCTTATTTCCAACGGGAGGCTTTAAAGGGCCATTACTTTGCAGGTCTTGTCGGTTAAGGTTGAAATAAAAATTAAGTCACAGGTGTTCCTTCGGAAATACATTTCCCCAATGCCCTCACATGTATAGTTATCCAAAAACGTGTGTGTATGAGAGTGTGTCTTTAGTTCTCACGGGTGTTTATATACTGCACCATTCCAGTTTTCATTAAGAGATTACCAGCTAGCCGGAAGGACATTCCAGATGGCCTCATGCAGGTGCTACTGTGGAAATGCCTTTAACTACTAGAGCGCTGGGCTAATTGAATGGAAGCGATACGATTTCCTTTTTCTAATTATCGAATGCAATCAGTGGAATTAAAAACAATAAACAAGTATCTGCTGTCGCTCTATCGCAGTTTTGCAGCAGTCTGTTTTTCCAGAACACTACACAGTAATTCAAGTCCTCAAATTTGTTATTCCTTTTTTAATCACTCAATGATTAAACGTAGAGGTTTAACAATAATAATCCCAAGCTTTGTCATTCTTGACTGAATAATTGACCCACTGCAAACACTTTCAATATTTGGACAGAAAAATCGTGCAAAACTATGAATGTCTTGCAAATCTTTCCATGTAAAAGACAGTTTGTATCCTTCGACAATCGAAACCCACAGTTGACTAATTTCGCACAGCAAGACCTTTGTATCTTGCTGTGTGAAGTGAAAGTGACACCTGTAGCAGCTCCCTTGTTACTTTGTGAATGACGCAGCAGCCCTCACAATGACCGGTGGCCTTTTCAAGAACATTCGGTTCTCTTTCTCTGCCTCTAATTCTAGCATGTGACACTGCAGCGTAATGATAAATACTAGTCCAAGCAATGTTGCAGATAAGAGATTCTTGTTTGTACAGCTTCAATCATTTTTTTCTCACTCCATTCTTCTTCATTCCTTGTAATGGCCTATTGCACGGGTCGGGAACCTATGGCTCGCGAGCCAAATATGGCTCTTTCAGCGACAAAAAACGTTGTACGACACACTCATTTCAACCCGGGTACACGCACACCCGCCACACCTTGTATTTCTAACGGAGAGAAATTGACTCCCGAGCCGCGTAGGTTCCTCTTTAAACGTCGTGCCTCCCCCCCGTCTGCCGCAGTGTCCGCCCCCAGTGCATGGCTCTTAATGAAATATATTTTTCCCAGTCAAAAAGGTTCCCGACCCTTGGCCTATTGGGTCGATGTATAGCGGCGTACATCCCTCCTCACCTTGCTTGGAAAACCCGTCCAAAGGCTCCTTCTCCAATATCCCTCACATATTGTATATTATTTCGGGGATATTCAAGGGCCATTAGCTTGGAGTTCAGCAGCAGGGGAACTCGCTGGTACATGGGGTTGGGGTGGAGTCGATCCAGCAGGAGCTCTGATGGAAGAGTGCTCATTGTTGGGGTCTCCATGGCTCTGTGGCGGGAAAGAGGGAGTGAGGGGTACAAAAGGGTGGAGACACAGGTAAAAGAGCCGCGCATCTTGTCTCTTTTTCACACCTCTTTCGGTTTCTCCATTGTTTCCTCCGTCTGTGGCAGGCAAGGATGCAGATGAAAAGGAAGACTGCAGCTGCAAGTGCAGTCAGGAGGATGACAATGACGGACATGGAGTAAGCGGGAGACGAAGGTTTGGCCATTGGAGGCAGACGAGTGGTCGGACGAGGGCCCGGCAACTCGGGCTTCATCACTAAAAGAAACAAAGACTGTTCAAATCAAGGTGCTACACTGTGAATGTGCTTTTGAAACCTTTTTGTTTGATTGTAAAGGACAAATCAATCTGCATATTATCCGCTAACCGGTGAAATAGAACTGGTCACATTCTGTTATATGGGTAAGTCTCCTGGTGAGAAAGCCAATAATTGGAACGGAACAGAAGAAGGCAAAGAACCAAACCTGGCTCAATGCTGGTTTCCCCACACCGCGGCACAGCGCAGTACTCCCAGCGGATGTTGGGATTGGAGGTGTAACACCACGGCTTGTCGCTGATTCCTCCGGGGTTCCGACAGTAGTTGGCAGAGTTCTTCAGCTCTGGAATAACGTCGACGGAGAGGCGGTGCTGGTGGGGAACCTACAGAGTGGGACAGGAGCTCTATTCAGACAAAGCTGTATGCAGTGTACTGCAGAACAAGGAGTCCTTCATGTCCTTTCAGATAACAGGGAAAAGGATTCCAGATGCAACGCAAACAAAACACACCCGCAGCCTTTTCACTGGTCCTCTGTGGTTCCTCCTGAGGCTTTCCTTGCCTTGGGGTAGAAAACCAGGGGCAGAGGGAAGCTGTCTGGTAACAAATAACTTGATGCATTTTCAAGGCTCTGATTAGGTCCCACAGTGAGGTTCCTGTCTGCAGAAGGTGTAACACGTTCTAGAGTGGGAGACTTTAGGGGTTGCATAGTTGTTTCTGAAACATTCGAGTACTAACTCAAACACTGAACATCTGGTGTCTTTGTGTGTCATGCCCCGTAGTTATCAAAAGAGTAATGGTCCAACCTACGGCAAAAGATATGAGGTCATGAGGTGAAAGGGCTGCAGCTGAACGAGTAAAGCAAACTGCTCACATGGTTGACTATTAGTGGCAGGAATGTTAGAAACGTCAAATCGACAAGCAAGAGGTTTCATTTGTCATCCAAAACAATATGACACGGGGCACTAAAGGCTGATGAAAAATAATTGTATGTGGAAAAAGCACTTAAAAGGTTAGATTTATTTAAAGGAAAATCTGTGGACGTGGTTAAGATGTACCAACATCTACTGTTTGTATGAGATGGGGTTCCTCCGTGTCAAACCGTCCAGTTACCTCCTACCTGAAGAGTCATATTGGCACTTTAACGATAACACGCTACTGGGGCTGTTGCGTTTAAAGACAACCAAGCAAACCTTGCTTAAAAACAACAACAGTGTCAACAAAAGTGTAATGGAACTCAAACAGAGCTATGGTCATCAAATAGTATCACGTATCAAGAAATTACCAAATTTAAAACAAAATACTAAGTAAGGTACGAGTAGAAAAGTGATGGGGGAAAAAAAGCCAAACAAATCACCTTGTTTGCATGAACTCATAGCGAGTCAGCACTGTTAATGAATATCCCCCTAACTGTAACTCAAGTGCCATATCAAATATAGAATGTATAATCATTCATTTATCAGTGGGGTTTCCCCACAGTCAGACTGAATCAAACATTTGCTGTAGTATTTCTCCCTGACATCATCCATCTGTGTCGAGTATGTGCAGACCATTGATGTGATTCTACTACAAGGGGAAAAATGTGACCTGTGTAACATGAGATCTTCTGGCTCATTTCCTAAAGGACTCACATGTGAAGAATATCTTATTTCCACTATAAAAAATATTTGCTTAGCAACATCTGCTTTATGATGCGTAGAAGGTAAATGATGACTTTAGAAAGAGCCACCGCTGATGGATCAACTGTTTAGAGAAGAAAACAACACTCAACCTGTATCAGTAACAGCTGCTCTTCCTCTGATGGACCAGTTTGGCTGGTAAAAGCTACATTGGGCTTCAGCTGTAAATCAAAGATGTGTATTGCGAGAGAAACTTTTTAAATCAAAAGTTGGTGGAGTTAATCTCAAAGCAGTCCCTTTAGTTCCAGGGTACGTTTTCAAACAGCATACGTTCACCCGAGTCAATTGTTTTGGCAATCTGCTCAAAGTCAGTCAGAAATGTTGCACCAGACAATATCCCAATCATGCTATTGTTACCCTGACAACAGGAAAGGAGGGCGTAGATTCTGGCCAGGAACTTAATCAAAACTATCCCTTTATGTTTCCCATCCACCCTTCTGATGTATGTGTGGCCAGCACCTCGTGTCAAATAATAATGTGTTCCTGGAAGTACAACATGTTTCAATTGTTTGGACTGATGAACTGATGGCATCTTCTCAAATAACGTTAGAGCAAGACTTTAATCCAGACCAGGGTCCCAAATCTTTTCGGTTAGGGCCAATTCAAATTACGTTTTTTTTGGCAGTAGGAGCCACTATATTGCACAGAAATATGTACACCGAAATATTGTATTATTATTATTATTATTATTATTATTGTATTATATCATATGAAAATAAAGTTCAACTCTCTCAATCAAAACCAACAAACAAATTTACCAATGAAATGCCCAACCCTTGTGCTTCATGTACCAGGGATGGATGAGCCAAACCACACAAGTCTTAAGTGCTGTTTTTTTGTGCTTGGGCTCGTCTCCAGTTGACTCAGAACATGTCGAGGCCTGAGAAGTGTCAGCAGTCCTTTGAGCTCTGGTCACCGCGCCGCGTCCTCTTGAAAGCGCACTGTGACAAGTTGTCCAGGCGTTGATGGCGTGAGCTGTCATGTCATTTTGGGCTACAGCGATCTTAGTATCTAAATGAGTTTTGCTTCTGTTTTCATACGTCTAAAAAGTAACAGGTGTGAGCCAATGGTTAGGACACATTGGTGCCATGAAGCTCCTCTTAGTTACTTAGAAACTGTTCTCGGCTGCTGTTATCCACATTCAGCAAATAGCCAAAGTATTTGGTTTAAAGGGCGGCTTTGGCTGACATTTTAGGGCTCCAACCGCTCATTTCACTTGATAATATATGATATATATGAATATATACCAAGTGGAAGTGAAAGCTAAAGTTGTTTGGGGAGAAAAAAAAGGGACAGAACATACATTACTATCTGCCACCCCATGAAAGGGCAAACGTTCTTTCAGTATCACCTTTAAGTCTGTGAGCCAGCGAACCGTGTCAGAGCGAGTGTGTGTTAGCAATGGGGTCTGTGCAGCATGTGCGTGTGAAAGCTAATTGCTTCCAGAGGCAGGATGTGACACGATGAGCCCCTCCCCTCTTTCTGCTGACCTGGCGCACAGACACGCACGCACACACACACACACACACACACACACACACACACACACACACACACACACACTGCACAGGAGACTAGTAACAGCTCCCACTCAAAGACTCTCGCAGAGCAAAGCCGTAAAAACATAAAGAGGCTTTTGGGCCACAGAGAGTGTGTGTGTGTGTGTGTGTTGTGCTTTTGTATGTTTTTCTGTCTCTGGTTAAGGATCAGGAATATGCACACACATAACATCAGTCATTTTTAGTACTCTTGGTTCTCGGCTTTTATGAAAAAATAACATTAGTCTTGAAGCGATGCTCCATGCCTCGAACTACTGTGAACTCTGCTCAACAACTTCCTTGCTTTGTTTTTTCCACCCCCTCATCATTATGTTGTGGTGATTGTGAAGTCATCACAGAGTCAGGGCTTTAAACGTGTGACTCAGGGACACGACTACACTAAAAGGGTTTTTTATTTGCAACTTTTCCTACAAAAACAAGCAACACGTGTCAGTTTCCATTTCTTACATCAATGTCATCTTTTCAAAATACAGTTCCGTCCGCACAGGAGAGAACTTAGTTAGGTTTATAAAAAAATTGTTTGCTATATGCCAATCATAGTAAACTCGCTCTTTTTTTCATGGTCTATTTGACTCATATATATATATATATATATATAACTAAATGACCATCATGCTGTATTGAACCAGACTTGAACTAGAGATAGAAACCATAAACTCATTTTAGAATGTTTACTGATAAAAAAATCAGGTTCTTTTTTTCGTAGACATTTAAACAGGAGAAGTCTACACCTAGTGGTCACTGCAGAGAGTGCAGGTTCACACACACACACACACACACACACACACACACACACACACACACACACACACACACACACACACACACACACACACACACACACACACACACACACACACACACACACACACACACACACACACACACACACACACACACACACACACACACACACACACACACACACACACACACACACACACACACACACACCTGTTGGCTCCATGACTGACACGGCACCCCGGACCTGGTCACATCGGCGCTGCCTTGGTAGAAACGGCCCCTTTCACTGAAGCACGCTGCTGGTGACACCAAACGGAATTCCTTCAGCATTAACACATCTAATGGCTGCACGAGTTTGATTGAGGTTTGGGTTCCACTTTAAACGCTTTTCCACTTACTTGTGATTTGATCTTTCTTGATGTCTGAAATGCAGAAAAGAACAGATAAGATAAACAAATCATTTTGAATGAAAGCACAGCTGTCGCGCGATCTCTGCAGCACTGAAAGTAATTTCAGTGCAGTTCCGATTATTTTACAGAGCAAACATATCCACTATTACACCTTGTTCCGTTATAGCTTGCATCGCACACACAATGCTGTATTTGTGTATTTTGGCTGGGCTGGGTCGGACCCTATTAATGACCTCATAAGTACCAGCGACCTGTAGTCTTTACTTAGCAGCCGGCCAACTCTTTTCTTTTCTTTGATGTAACACTCAGTTTCTTCCGGCCCTTTTTTTTTTTAGTTCATTGGGTAATTCATTCTAAAACACTAGACTTGAGCAGCACCAAATCAATTTAATAAGATTTATTTATAACTCATTTTCCAGCATACTCCCCAGAAGTCCAGGAAATACTTTCTCAGCTGTCTCAGTAAGGCCTGTCTTACCTACAAAAGGGACATGTGTGCAGGCGTCAGGATCTGCGTGAAGGCTCGGCAAGGCCTGACAGTTGGGGAGGAGTGAAGTGGGGCCGTGGGACCCGGCCGCCGAGCGCAAGAAGCCGGACTGGACTGAACTGCTGCCCTCGAGCACCAGCCACTCCTTGTGGCAGTACAGCTCCTTCACTGCCAGGCAGTGTTCTCTGTTTGGTTGAAGGAGCCAAAACAAACAGAGGAAGTATCAACTTCATTCATCCCGTGAGCCACTGATTGTGGTACAAACGGACAGAAGGAGACCGATTCGCTACCTGCAGACGGGTTTGGGCGCCGGTCCTGACCCCGACGGGTTGCAGTCGGGGAAGGAGGCGTGGCAGAGCAGCAAGCGCGCCGCCGGACTGCACAACGCGCTGAGGCCCTCCAGCTCCGTCCACCAGCTCTGGACCAGGTACTCCTGCATGTCCTCGGGGTCCGAGAGGGAGGAGTTAAAGAAGACCAGAAGGTCATCTCGCAGGACTGTGCGGCACTCGTCCCCGCGGTACGCACTGCAGTAGCCGGCGACGCCCTTGTAGAGTCTGTGGGGAAGAAGGCACTTTCAGACTGTAGACCCACGCAGAAGAGGGTTGGTACACATGTTGTGTGTCAACACAACTTCCTGTCTGCTAGGTTTCCAAAACGGGACAAAAGCAATACATCTTCTGGATAAAAGTCAAGTGAAGAAAAAATCTTGGGAAAAAAGCAAAAGGTGAAAGTCTCTCTGAACTTATAAGCAGTTAGTTCATTTCTATTGAGTTGCGTAGACAACTTGCTACTCTCCTTTAAGCGTGAGCCCTGGCGGTGGAGAAGTGACTTGGTAATGGACACTTATAGAAGTTACCGTACATCATGGTGCTCTGCACCAATTTATTATTTATTTCATATTTCTGTAGGTGGGAATTTTACAAAAACAAAGAAAAACTGTGAGAAATAGATCCCGACTATGGGTCCCTGTGGGTCCCCTTTATTTTATGTGCTAATATTGATTGAAGTAATTACATTTTATGTACTCTTATGTTCATGCTCCCCTTTTTTTGAGGGGTTGGGGGAGGAATTCCCTAGACGAGAGATCGTGGTTAAGTCTGAGTGGAGGGTGGGGGAAGTATGACTCTAATAGGGATGGATGAGCAGAGTCTTCATAAGGTAAGGCAAATTAGATTCCTAGAACAAACACAAACTGCTTTTTACAAATTTACACACAGATATTCAAAACCAAAGAGGGGAAAAGACATGGTCTGAACCTGAAATATCTTCTTTAAAATCAACCAGATGCAGTTGCAAAAGGTTGTAGAGGGCTCATATGGACTGAGGACCAGTCATGCATGCACACATAAACCTGCCCGTCTGTCTCGCTGTCTTCATGCACAATTTCCTGCTCTCATGTCTGTTTGTCCTGCATCATAGCCATGCCGTCCTTCTCTCTCCATTGCTACCTGCCAATATAGGGTCCCGATATGGCCAGGTGTTTGAAAATGATTTAAGGTCTAATCATAAAGCCTTTGCTGTGACCTGCCATTCACCGCAACGTTCCTGGCACTCTTTCATCCTTTCTACTGTACAAAATTAGGTATCTTTACAAAGTCCAGATGTGCGATATACTGGCAGTGGTTTTGTTCAGCAAGGCTCAAATTCAGCTCACGCCGTATCGGCTCCTTGTGAGCTTTGCAGTCCATTACTCCAACTGGATGCACTTTGTCTTCAGGAGCCCTAAAGCAGGGCTGCCCAACATGATGATCGTGATTGACCGGTTGATTGCCAAGGCAGTGCCGGTAGATCGCCTGCCGTTGAAAAACAAAATCATGTCACGCATGCGCGGTTGAACGTGGGAATGGTATGGACGGTTCCCTTGCTTCTGACAGACGAGAGGCTCGTTGTTTTTTAATATCGACGTGTCTTGCGCTTAGAATAGTTCCCTTTGTTTACCGCTATTACCCATCCGCCCGACTACTACCCCGTCAGCTTGTCCTTAGGGGTGGGGGGGGTTGATCGTCACGCCAAAAACGTCAGGGCACCCCTGCCCTCAAGCAAGCAAAGGCTCTTTTTCAAACACAGTGCAAAGAGAGTTGGTTGCAGTGTAGCCAACCCAGGGTCACAAGAGGCAGAGAAATACCAAATAAAACAGGAACCAACCAAACACAGTGACAACACCATAAATGTGTGGCCATGCAATGACCAGGGCAGAAAGAAGTTGGAAGAAAGCCGTGACACACAAAAAGAAGAAAAAATTTGATAGAGAAATCAAATTTCGCTTACCTCCACTCTATGGGGAAATGGCAATATCCAGAAAATGCCGGTTGCAGAAACACGAGCAGGAGGACACGGGAAAAGAGAGGAGAAAAAAAGACCAAGATCAGCAGGAGGAGAAAACCAACCATGGTGCTTCTCTCACCCGCTGAAAGCCGTCTATGGGGACCACCAGGTGAAGGGACAGTGTGTTTGTGCATGTGTCCGCGTGTGTGTGTGTGTGTGTGTGTGCGTGTGTGCGTGCGCATGTCTGTGTTGTGTGTGTGTGTGCCTTGAGGGGACAGTGGTCATGGGATGTGAGGTTGAGTGGGGCCAAACCAAATGGGTAGGTGGCCGGAGGTGGAGGGAGGCGACGGGGAGAACAGCTGAAGCCACACTTAACACAATATAACTGGCAGCTAACACAACTAAAGACACCACACACACACACACACACACACACACACACACACAAACACACACACACACACACAAACAGATCAGGTCAGCGCAGGAGAAAGAAGAAGGGTCCCAACCTGCGACGGTGACTTTGGCGGTTGCCTTGGCAGTGTTGGCTCCGGCGCTGTGCCTGTTCGAGGCCAGACATGTGTACAGGGCCGGCGTGTTCACCGTCACTTTAAGAACGGACAGGATCACCTCGCCCGTCAGCGTCTCTTCCACGGATGCGCCCGAAATCTGGAAAAGAAAACCCCAAAGATAATTTGATGAATGAAAGCAGGGTGTCAATATACAGCAAGGACTGTTTTTTTCAGTAGCTTGCTTGTAAATTTAACTACAGTCCTGTGGCTCAGTGCTCTCACACAGCGACAGCGTCATCATCTTCGTCTCATCATGAGAAAGACTCACCATGGACCATGACTACGTCCAGGAACAAAACGTGTGGCCAAACATTTCTACAGGACCAGTGTTTGAATGAACACTAAATAATGTGTAAAGTGTTCCTGCACTGGTTCTATTACAGTTTCATGGGTGTTGAGTGGATAGAACTCATAGTGAGCTATGTGACAAAAAAAAAAATACTGTCACTTCACACTGGGGGGGATCTAAGGAGATTAAATGCCTTTGTTGTTTTCGGTTTATTTATTGACACACAACTCCAACATACATCAATTATATTTGGGAGAGTGCGTAGTGATGCCGTGTTTGTGTGAATGGGTGGGTGCTGATGTGCGACACGTCTATATTTGAAGCTGTGTCTGACACCTCCTCGGTTTTTGGGACGAGCTCGATTAAAGACCTGCCTGAAAAGCAGCTCACAGTCATTTTAATCATCACACACACACACACACACACACACACACACACACACACACACACATATTATTTACAAGCATAATGGGCCTGTAATCACATTGTAGCTTGCATCCAAGACTATTAAATACCCAGACAGTATGTTTAGTTTTCTTTTAAGTGGTCACATGTAGTTTAATGTACAGGATTAAAGAGGTTTATAGAGGTGGCGCAAAGACTCGTAACTACAAAACAAGCTAAAAACAAGAACACTGATGTCAGTCGATATTGTAAAAATCAGTTTCCTCTGATCATGTACAAGTGAATGAGAAAATGACTCCCCTTCTCTCTTGATTTATTCTCTAAAAATGAGGACATGAGTTTATTGTCTCAATGTTTGTTTTCAAGTCTTCTTTAATACGGCATAAAGGTCATTAATAAAGTCAAATAAACCAGACAGCAGCGTATGCTTTACCCTGCTTCACCCTTGTTATTGACAGGCCTCTATATCCAGTCTGGGAGTCGTCTCTGTGTGCCGGTGGAATTTTAGTTGAAAGGAAAGTTAGTTCTAACATTTAGGGTGACCTGGAAAAAAAAATCGTATTCAGCGTTCACTTGTTCATTTGTATTCCCTCTGGTATCACTTCTCGTTGCAAAAAAACCCAAACAACTAAAGGCGGCACCACGAACAACATTCCAAAGGGCCGAATGTTGAACACTTGGCAGTCCTCAAACCAGCGAGCGAGACCACCGACTTTACTGTTTACTTCTGTATGTTCAGCCTGGCGCATGCTTCTGCGTCTGCGTATTGTGTCAACGGACTCGTTTCAAGTCATGGTTCAAAAAGGTTGCAAAGCAATTCACCGCCAGAACACCAGGCGGAGTAACGTTTTTTTTCGAAGACGACCTAGAGAGAGTGCCGTCTTTGCGTGGGAAAGTCGTTGTTTTATTGATCAGATACTTTTTTTGCTCCGTGTATCGCCACTGCTGCTTCTCTTCCCCTCTTTTCCCGTATTTTCCTTCACAACTTTGTCCCCCCCCTCGACCGGCAAACCAACGTTTGCTGAGATTTGCGTCCATGGATTGGAGCCCCTCCGGCGTCCTTATAGTCGGCCAATGACGCGTTGTTTAAGTGGTCATATTTACGAATTTCTTCCGACAAAAGCTTTTCAATCTGATTCATTCTCTTGTAAAATATCTTCGTTTTAATAATGGCAGAATTATGCTAATAAACCGGAAATGTGAGACTCTGGGAAGGATGTGGTTAGCAGACCAATCACAGCCTTGCAGGCTGCGTTGGCTTGTGTATCTTTCGACGCAAGCCTAGAAAAATCGGTCGACGCACGCAAGAGGGGGTGGAAAGGCACGCAAGGGGCTCTTGCATCTGCGTGTCCTTGCGTTTCTCGCAGAACCATAAACTAGGCTTAAGAACATCACATATCTACTGGGCTAGGTTAGGCTACTGGAACAGTAATGAATATAATTTGACTCATCCCGTAGATTTCGAAACTGTGAATAAGATGTGGAAAATAGTCAGATGGACCGAGTGTGGTAGTATGAGCGCTACAGGCAGTTGTTTGCTACTGATTTGACAAATGTGGACGAAGCTATACAGTGTTGATGTCAATCCATCGGTATGTGGAGATTTTCAAAAATATCTTCATCAGGCGGTTAAGCCTTTCCTGGCTAGAACAACGTCAGAGCTCTCCTATTATGCGCGGCTCTGCGGCTGACAATGTGTCAAAATGTCAGCTGCATGATGACATTTCGCTGATGTTGGCTGTGTGAACTGACATCTGAGACGGACTGAAACACGCTGAAGGAGGCAACAGTGGCATCACAAGCATCTGTGAGACGCAGACGGATTGATGGTTGGATGTAGCTACAACGATAAATAATGGTTTCTACTTCTGAGTTCAACTATCTTGGTGTACATAGTTTGGACGCATTATCCGCCATCGTGGATACTGAATATTTGGTCAAAACCACCAAACCCTTGCTTTCATAAAACATGCTGAAGCTCCACACTCACCGTGTTCCCATTTTCCAGCCAGGTGATGGTGGGGATGGGATTACCCGTTGCGTTACACTCCAAAGAAATCTGGCTGCCGTGTGCAACCCGCTTCTCTTTGGGAACCCGCAGGATTCGGGCTGGAGCTGAACAACAAAACATAGACAAAATTCTTTTTTTCTTCTTTTAAAAGAACATAGTGTACCATGAACAGAAAGAGAACCGGCCTTCAAACACATACCCTGGACCTCTATGGTGACAGGTTTTGAAAAGGCTAACCCAAAGCTATTCCTGGCCACACAGCGATACTGTCCTGCATCCTCCTTCTGTATGTGATGGATCTTCAATGCACCGTAGTCAAGGATGGTAACACGGTCACTGACCTGCCAGAGATGACACCACTTGTATTACTTTTGTTAAGAGGCAGAATAGATCTCACAATATCTTCATATCGTTTATGTTTGTCTTTGTTTCCATTGGAAAATATAAACTAAGCCAATAAAAAGAGGTGCTATTCAATGCTTATCAGCCCACACTCATTTTGAGTCTTGGTCAGATGGACACAAGCATTAGCTACCATGTAGCTGAATCTGATGGAGAGGTCTAATGTGGCTTGGGAACTTCCTGTTGCCTCTGCTGATTAGGTGAAAATGTGCGTACTTTGATGAGCTCGTCATCTTTGAGCCAGGTGACATCTGGTTTAGGGTTGCCGAGGGTAACGCAGGGCAGCACCGCTTTGGATTCCACCAGGAGGGTAACATTGGTAGGAGGGCGTTTGATCTGTGGCTCTGATAAAAAAACAAAAACGGTAAGGACGAGACGAAGCAGGCAAGATGCAACTGTTAAGAATCGTTCAATTCATTTCACAAAAATGAGGAAGACAGCAGACATACTCATCTTGAGCTGCAGAGCCCCGCAGCTCTTGGCAGCCTCTCCGACGCCGTTGGTGGCGAGGCAGCAGTACTCTCCGTTGTCCGTCTCTCTCACGTGAGGGATGCTCAGCATCTGTCCGTGCTCCCTGGTGATGTACCTGGGGTCATAGTACCTGGTGGGACAAAGAGGAACGTGTGAAGCACCGAAGAGTGGGACTGCCATTGGACGAGTCACCATACTTTACTTTTTAATTGTCTCGGATTTAGAAATATGCTTGTTAGATGAGGGCCGAATATGAACCATTAACAGAACAATCAGCGCATATTTGCAATATTTGCACCTGCCGTTAATAAGACATTTGTACTTGTTCAAATACCTGGACAGATCGTTGCATTGTGATGGTCGTTGATCTTATGGCGCATGTTAGCCACAAAATGAGCTCCTCATTTTACAAATATTTTATCTTTTTTTTTCCCAGAGCTTGTCTTTTTTTTTGCCTCACGGACCGGTTCCATGTTGGACAATATTTTGCAGACCGGACTTGAAAGCGAGGTGGATAAACACAACAACATAACTGGCCAAGGGGGTTGGTAATAGTTGTGCAAGAAAAAAAAATGCTTGGCTGGAGCTGGGAAATGTATCAAGAGGGACAAGCACATTTATTTAGGACGGAATCTATTTTTCAAAATAAAATATTTCCAAGGATTTGGGCCAATTTGGGGACCATTGATTTAGATGAATTATTCAGACTTAACTTTAGTCTTGGTAGTAATGATTCACAGATGCAATACTCATTGTTTTGCTTGAGTTTGCCTTGTAGTGCCCGTTACGTCTTTGATAGGACTTTTCAATAACGATATCTTTGGGATAGCTAAATCTGGCAGCTGTTTCCCCATTTTGAAGTTAGCCTAGTAAGGTTTGCCTAGTAATAGCATAATCATACAGACTGGCGAAGCAGAGAAGACAAAAAGTGAAACTTCCAGAACTGAAAACACAATGTCACAGTATTACCCACCAAATGGGATGGATGAATCATGGAACATTCCTGAGTGGGAAAGAATATTTTGCACCAAATATGAAGCCAGACTAAAGGCAGAGCATTATCCAGAATACCATTCATATTTTTTGTAACTTGTAACTGAGTGTTTTGTACTGTCCTTTATGAACCTGCAAGATTAGACACCTCCTGCTCTAGTTGAAAGAGGTCCAACTTACATGATTGGGTGGTTATTCTTGGTCCAACTGATGTCGGCACGAGGCTGGGACTCCACCTCACAGATGAAAGTAGCGTTGTGATCCAGCAGAACATCCAGTGTCTCTAATAAGGTGACGATGCGAGGCGCTGTTTGGTAAACAATGCAAAGAAAACATTTGTTCCAAAACCATTGCAGTATTTGGATAAAGGGATGTTCTCTTGGACTTTTGTGAATGCACGGTGATCACATCTGTCCCAATGTGCAGTTGAGCTGAATCTCAGCTGCATCACAACAAAACGATGACATTCTTTGGCATTCCTTTCTGAGCTGGAGTCCTCGGTTTCCTCCATTCGGAGTCCAGCTCTGACTAAAGGTACCAGATCAGGGGGTTGTTGCAGCTTTGCCCCCCCCGAGGGGAGCAGAAGCGGGTAACTTCGAGGCCAGAGGGGGTATAGCAATGTTGTTTAAATGATGGAGAAAGAGAAGGGGAATAAAGATTAGACGGAAGAGGACACAAGAGAAGGAAAGACAAATAGTTTCACTCAAATCTCCTGTTTTTATTCCAAGCCGAATTCAAGGACATTTTAACTGAGGCTTCAATCACACACAGACCGTTCTCTGCTATCTCGTTTCCACAGATGTTGTTTGTTAAAAGTAAATTACAAGCTCTGTGTAAACACTCGGTATACAGGCCATTAAAAACACCTGTTCTTTTCAGGGTATAAACCAACTGAATCCAAATTTGAGATGTGACCGACCGACCGGATTTGAGCAAATAGAGTTGAAGAGGGATCATTTTCGGAGGATTTTTGAGATGAAAAGAGAAGTGTTTGTAAACTGGTCCTTCTCGCTCTGAGTGGATACCGTGAGAGAAGGGGGGCAGAAAGGGAGGAGAAGGGACGGGGGCGAATAGTAACAGCACACGGGGGGCGAGGCAGCAACTGTTTATACGCGGATTCAGATCAGAGACATCAGGCTTGCCTTGAACTTTGTCTGAACTACGATGAGGCAGAGAGAAAATAGGAAACAGGGTAAGATCAGAGAACGAAAAAACGGAACGGAAAAGATAAGAGAGGAGAATAAAGAGATGGATTAGACTTTTAAGGACATTTTGCTTGCTATGCTTGCATGTTTTTTGTCTCTTGTGAAACCACATTTTTGCACTGACATAGCACTGCTGCTGTTTGGCTGATTGATGGAGAGAGTGCTACTGTAAATCCTTGGCATGGCAGGGTTTTAAAGCATAGAATGCAATTCTTAGCCAAGGTTACCTAAGGTGAAATATCTCACTTGTGGTTGCTTTCTTAAAGGGCCAGCGTGTAGCATTGCAGTGGGATCTACCATTGGAACGGAATACAATGCTCATAACTATGTTTTCTTAGTGACCATAACCTACTAAATGAACATCATGATGTTGTAAAGAAGAGGGATCGCAAAACTATAAATACACTAATCAGCCTCAGCTGTACGTTGCACCATAAGCCTGTTAGCATGCTAAAATAAGACTTTTTTTCAGTGGGTCTTTCCTTTGTTTTTGTTCTCCACACCATGTTACTCAATACTGTGTCTGAACAGATGGACATCATCTGGAGGGCCGAGGTCTTTCTACGGTACATGTTTAGCAACATGACTAATTGTTTTGAGCGAACAAGAGTCTTACTGGATTTAAACCATGGGAGAGTTTCTTACTAAACGCTGTTTGGACACCAGAAGTGACATCAGGCCTCCACTGTATGGATTGCAAAAGCCTTCTCGATACAAACCAAGTGCCTCTCATTATCACTTACATTCCTGTATTTGGACTGTTTGTGTGTGTTTGCATTATACAACATAAAACAATTGTAATTTCTAAGTTGCAATGTTGTGTTGGTCCTAAAATGAATGTGAATGTAAATAGTTTCATTAACAAGTGAATGAGCATCTTAGCTATTTTGTCTTTATCATTTTCTATTCATCCAATGACTTTGTTCATTTTGCTCCTGCGAATGTCATTCATAACTTATGCCTCTTTCAAACTTTAATTGCATTTTCTCTGTTTTATTTACTCCTCCATTCCTTTAATTGCTTCCAACCCTTTTTCTTTCCCGGAACAAAGGCCCAATACTTTTAACATCCTTTTCTGTTGGCTTTGATTTGCAGTTTCTCCTCTAGGTTTTTTTTCCATTTTGTAGTTAATCAAATTGTAAACAGCAATCCCTTTGGATTCTATTACGACAAAAAGGAGCATTATTCTCGTGGAAACGTCAGGGGATCAGATGTCTTTTTGTTGTGGTTCGGCTCACACTTTCAAGGTATTGTGCTGCATTTGAATGCAAAGTTGCAGCACAATAAGCACAGCAACTTGAGGTGGCCAGCGAGACAAGATTTTTTAGGTGTTTAAGGGAAGTTTCATGCTGGAACCTCTGTGTATAACGAGATAAGCAACATATAAGATACCGTGTACACATAAGGACTCACAAACTTACCACACAGTGTCACCTTCAGGTACTGAGGAGTCTGATGTTGGAGTTGGTAGACATTGCTTTTTCAAATGTTTTTGGATGAAAGCTACTTCTTATTGTTAACAGGATGGACCAACGAGTAGGGTGCCATCGACAGTCTTTCTACTCACTGACCGATTAGCCCCAGGAACAGCGTTGTGTGCCAAACCCCAGTGAGCCACGGGAATCCAACCCCGGCCAGAGTGTGACAGGATCTAAACCACCTGTTTTCTTCTGATCCCATCTGCAGCATGAACTGTACGTATAAAACAGGTATTGTATGTAAATGGCAAGCCGGTGCATGCCGGCGTATAACCGTGCATGCCTTTTGATACGGTAACCCTTCTCACAAATCCTTAAGCGGACCGTGAGATGTCCATTTATTTTTATTCGTTCCTGACTATTATAGTTAAAGATGATCTGTTCTGTTACGAAAGTATAGGTTGTATGGTGCCCCTTCCCCCCCCACGTTCTGATTATCTTTGTGCGCCCGTGGTAGAGGCGAATCGGTTCCTGTATATTTACAAACGGCCTGCTCAGAGGACATGCACACAGTTGGAGGCAGGATATAGATTTAGTCACATTTACACTATGTGGACCTATGAACACCTTCTCCTTGCCCCTGCATGCAGGATGTGGTGGAAAACAGTGTCCTCTTAAGGAAAAACCTATTTTTGTATTCAGCATTATACACCTCTAAGACTTAAAAAGAGGTACAGCCTACACAGAACCAATGCTAGAGCAAACAAAAACCTCCCTTACCTCTCTGTGTCCCGTAAACAGAGGGGACCACAAGCAGCAGAAAGACTGACCCGGCAACCACGACCGTCATCCTGGTTCTTGTGACAGGCCGCCTGTACAGGACAAGCAGGCGGAAGCGCTTTAGATTCCCATGGCGGGCAAAGGAGACGGTCCCGTTGGTTTACTTGGTGAGTTCCTTTGCTGTGTGCAACTGCGTGAGTCTCAGCCAGGGACGGCCATGAGCCCAACAAGGACCAGATCCTGTGTGTGTATGTATGTGTGTGTGTGTGTGTGTGTGTATGATGGACAGTGGCAGCTGCTCGCCGTGCTTATGTACAGTCACTCATGTTAGGTAGCTTTGCTCAAAGCTCCAGGGTTGTGTGTGGTGCTGCAGAGATTTCCTCAGACACAGTGATCAACAACAGTGTTGTTCAACACAGAAATAGATCATTTCACTATTACAATGATAATGATCGTGATCCTCGTCCACTTTTCATTCATGTGCAGGTTTTCTTTCATCACACAGGCTCAATGTTTCTACGATCTGTAAGACTATAGGACGGAACTTTACCTCCTAAAACGTACTAAAGATAACAGCCTCATCAGCCCTTAAAGTGAGGTTACCAAATAAATCACAGGTGTCAGCAGGATACTATATATACACACAGTATGTCTGAATCCTATTTAGTCCCTTTTGGGAAGTAGTACGCACCGATAAACCACACTAATGATGTGTGAACAGTACATGCGCACACAAAGGCATTTTCCAACTCCTAACATGTATTCACTGTTACATGTTGAAACATACACACAGACAAACGTAGAGTCCCGAAGGCAGCCTTTGTGTCCACCTGTCGCCTGTATGTCCCGTTTTATTTTGGGAAAGGAATGGCATTTCAGTTCATTTGCTCCTCATCCGTGCTACGTTGGATGGAGTCAACTATTGTGCTCCCACAGCAGGCACGGTTACACACGTTGTTTTGGGTGGGATGAAGAAGGTTGTTTTATTTTGTCATGTGACAAAGACAGGGAATTATATTTCTTGCCCAGTCTTTGTCTTTTAAAGTCCTTCCTCTCAATCCCTATCATGCTGTTTAATCATCTCCCTCCATCTACGAGGGAACATACACACAACACACCCGCATACCAGATGCAGTGTGTAACGTTAGCTACTTGATTGGGGACACTGCCCACCAATGGGGGCGCTGTCCCACAGGGTGCAGGGTTATGGGTGCATAACTGTCTATCAGCAGGATCCTTCTTGTACACTTGTCCACTGATACTCTGACTCCCTCTGCAGACGCAGAAATGAACTGCTGCTGGATTTAGTCAAATAAACCAGCACGTCTGTATTAAACCATGTTGGATATGCCATTTTAAGCTTAATTGACTTTTTTTATTATTGTTTTAATGTCAATTTATCATCAAAGTACTTAAACAAACAAGTCTGCTGAAACAATTCAAACAAAGTGATGATGGCACCTTGTCCGGTATATATGGAGCAGGTTAAAGAAGCGCTGAGTAAAGAGATATAAACAAACAGAACTAATATGATGGGCTTTTAGAGGTGTACTGTAGCCTGACTAACGTCAAACCCTGATCTCAAATGAGACGGGGTCTGGAAACCACATGTTCATTTCCTCCTATTTGAGGCGTGGTTTACGAATGCCCAGAGCCGTTTATTGGGCGCTACGAATGTCTGGCAAATGCGCCTGAAGTTCTACACGGAAGAAGGCGATCGGTCAGAGAGTTATGTGTACAAGAAGTCGTTCAGCGACTATTGCCGCTTGTGCAAGGCAAACATGAGAGTAGAAGGTATATATGAGTGGTCCCCAAAGTTTTACTTGTGAGGGCCGAGTAACCTCTGTCCTCCTCTGTCGGGGGCCGGCCTGACCGGGGGGTGTGGAGGGTGCTGGCGGTCGGCTTCGCGCACCTCCGCGGATACGGGCGCTTAAGGTCCGCGGAAGTTTGCCGGTGGTAGTTTGGGGACCCCTGGTATATATGGCCACTCTACAGACATGTTTTTATAGAAAAAAAAACAGTTTATCCGAGAGGTAAGCGTTGTTAGGGGCAGGGTGCGATTTGACAAAAATAATGATGGGGGGATTTTTTTTACATTGGACTTTTAGCTCGCTAGGGAGAAGAACGCAAAGGGTAGACAAGCTCTTTTTCGGGTCCGTGGATTAGTCCCCATCACAACATGGCAAAACTTTTTAGCTGTTTTATTATTGGGTCACCAAAAAATCTGGGACGTGGAAAATCATGACAGTAGGCTACTAGTATAAATAACAAAAAAAATATGTCTAACGCATGTTAATATGCAAAACCAATACAAAAGTAATAGGCCACTATTATTATCGCTCACAGTAATGCAGCTCCACTCTGCTCTTATTATTAAAGAGATAGTTCCTATTCTCTGCTACGGAAACCCCCCCTCAGCGCAATTGAAGTTTCTCCCGATGGGATCCAAAGTCCAACTGGCTTGATGCTCACTTTCACGCGCACAAACGGTTTGGCTACGAGGAAGAAGCAGAAGCGGCGCGCACGAAGAGGAGAAACCGATGCCCGTCACGCGCGCGCACGCACCCCGCACTAAAATGTTACATTGTGTAGGTCTTGGATGACGTTCAGAAATAAATTGCGATTACGATTACGATTTTAGCTTGTATTGATTTATTTAATTTAAGTATGCTAGATTACTGTGTATGCCATTAGCTATGGCAAATGTTATGTAAAAAAGATACACTAAATTATAAAAAAAAAACAGTTTTAATCTGAATCAACAAGGTAAAATGACCGTTCCATGCAAACAATATTAGAATCAGAATGAGGGGTCTGCTGAGATCACTTTCTCCTAGAAATCAACTAATGTGCATAGTAGCAGGAATACAGTGACCTTTTCTTTAGTCTTACTACTAATTTAGGCGGGCACCGCGGTCTGGTCTCGCGAGTCCTTCCATGTAACAATGACCTCGTATCTGATTGGAGGATCCGGACGTTCAACTCGCGTTCAGCTCCTCTTGGACGCGATCAACAGCTTTCAGCCCGTCGAGAAGAAACTGCTGTTTGCTATCAGCGGACTGTCCTGTCAGCTTAATCACCATCCAGCCGATATGAACGAGCGGGAGAGACTGACTCAAGAAAAGACAGCCTCATGAAATCCCAGGGTAAGAATATGTTTGATGTCTGCTAGCTAAGCTAAAAGTAGCTTAGCCTAAAACCAAAGCTAAGAGTAGCCTTACAAAAGAACTAGTGAGCAGAACCCGCTTTATTGAAGTGTATTTTTGTAGTGTATAAGATTTAAAGAGCATACTTTCATTCTGCGGTATAAGGAAATAGATACCATAGAATAGATACCGGTCATAACTGTACATCTGGTTTTCACAGACTAGTTTCTCCTCACAATGAGGCGCTGACCTCCTATTTGCTCGGAGCAACATCTGTAAGTGACTTCTTTTTTTTTGTACCGTTTCTCCTTCCTTGTTTAATGTTACGGTGACATTACGTGTTGATTTTTATTCATACCACTTTCATTTAATTGTTTTCCAGCCGCCTGTAAGACGCATTACGGAGCTTTAGGTAAACCCCGCCAGAAAAACTCACTTCGGGCGGAAGAGCGAAGAGTTCTGCGCGAGAAGAAAGCGAGCAAGAGTTTATTTGGTGACTTTTTCACGAGCATTGATAGATGTGTTGTGTCATTGTGATAGAAGTATTGATTCATTGTTTTGTTTTTTACAGCTGCTGGAAATGAGACGGCGTGTGCCCGCAGATGACGCGGTGGAACTCTGTGCGAAGCTGCAGTCCCGGTGAGAGGCGACTCCAAAGTACAGAGCCACGCACAATGTGCGTCTGCGCAACGGACCTGCCTCGGAAAGAACGCCGCCAGTTACCTACAACCCCGAGGAGGCAAACGGACAGTTGTAGTTTTTGGATCATCCTCTACTCATGTGTGCGAAGATTAGGGCTGTGCGGTATTACCGATAATCCGGTATGACGGTATGAAATTTCCGTACGGTATGGATTTCTCACATATCGTCATAGCGGGGTTACTAACAGCTGACCTGCTCTTTGGCTGGCAGCGAATTTTATTTGTACACGTTGTCATCACAGCGATGCATGGAGCTACTTAGTCTTATGTGTGTTGAGATTGAGTCATGGTTACAACAATGAATAACCCACAACACAACGGCTTGGGACATTTTGTAATACTAATAAATTATTAGTATTACAAAATGTTGTAATAAATTATAAATGTACAAAATTGTAAATTTTATGAAAATAATCTCCGCCGAACTGCATGCTGGGTAGTTATCACAAATCTCGTTACTACCTGAAAACACTGACAAGAGCAATGGAGGAGGAGGAGCAACAAGAGACGGGAGATACACCAACAACTTGTACCAAAAGAGGAGGTGTGTCTGCTGCCAGAAAAAAGTTTATTGTAAAGTATGTCGAGCCGTTGTTATCGCCACTGGTGGCAACACTAGCATTTTACTCCATCACCTTAGCAGAGAACACGTGTTGGAGTGTTTGCGATTACGGTCCTCGGGTTCGAGACCATCAACCAGTCACGGCGGAGCGAGTGAAGCGGTGAAGCGAAAGGTCAGACATCGCTTAAAGAGGCATTTGCTCGAGGCGATGCTTATGACAAAAAAAGCAAGCGATGGAGTGACATTACGGAGGCAATAACGTTCCACCTCTGCAAGGACGTAGTCCCGCTACGGACCGTAGATAAAGACGGGTTAAAGCGTTGGATCCAAGGTACATTTTACCGGAGCGAAAGTATTTCAGCCAAATTGCCGTCCCTCATTTGTACGAGCAACGCCGAAGCGAGCTGCGTACAGTCGGCCACTTTTCAACAACACGGACCTGTGGTCGAGTCGCACAATGGAGCCAAACCTCAGCATAACGGTGCGCTTCATCGGTGATGACTGGGAGTTGCGCAATCACTGTTTGCAAGCGTCATATTTCCCTGACGACCACACCGGAGAAATAATGTTAATAAAACGATTATAAAATATTTGTTTTGAAAAGGAAACCATGTTTAAGTTGTAAGATCTCTTCCGTTTTAAATACGTTGCAGTTTGCACAATAAAAGATGTTTATATTCTGATTCCTTTATATATATAAAAAAAATACCGTGATATGGATTTTTGGCCATACCGCACAGCCCTAGCGAAGATCCTCGCTTTGTATATAATTGTGTTTGTTTTAATAAAGCTCTTTCTTTGCATAAACATGTTCCTGGCAAATGTTCATTTCCTCTATAAATTCATTAATGTCCTTGGTGGTAGTCTAATAATTGTTTAGTAGCCTACATAGGATAACAATGACATGAATATACAGTACAATATGAATGAATAAATAATATATATTGTATATATAAATTATTTATGAGGCTGGGTGACCAATAGCGACAGATCTGCCAACCAATCACGAGTGATTTTTCTTGTTTGAAAGTTGTGGTTTCATCCAATGAGGAGTAAGGAAACTCAAGCCAGGCCTGCTCAGGTGTGGTTTTGCTGCCAATCACGAGTGATTTTACTTTGTTGTGGTTTCATCCAATAAGGAGTAAGGATATTCAGCCCGCTCCTCTCGGCCACCCGCGGTTTCGCTGCATTCATATGCTAATTAGGGCCATTCGCACCTCCGCCAGCTGATTGCCACCTACGTCAGAGTCGTTTTACGAGTCCTCTCTCTCTGTCCAGAGCCCTTTTCCTCTTTCTTGCCTGCTCCGACGAGGGCTTTCGCTGTTTTGTCGCTGGTTGTCGCTCTCCATGGTAACTGCACAAATATCGCCACTGCGCTACGAGCCCAAGAGTGTATGGCTGAAGCCCGCAGCCCTGCGTCTCATGCCGTAAAGCAAGACTTTCGCGATGACGACACTTCTGAGCCTGTGGGCGCGACCCGACACTCCTACAATTGCAAGTGCGGTATTTCCCCTACAGACCCCCAGGGCGGCCGAGAAAACCTTTGTTCGACCTGAAATGACTCATTTAATCATCCAAAACGGTATGGAACATATTAATTAGCTGAAAAATGTTGCATAGTGTGCCTTTAAGGCTCTTGAAGTTTTTGGGGTGCTGGACTCAAACACTTTTGAAGGTCTTTTTAAGAATTTTAACTTTAGTCTTTTATGTTATATATGTAGCACCCGTATCACCACTCTGTGATGTCACTCACGTGAGAATGGGGGGTGCTTGGGTTCGATTTAGTTTTTTCAGGTGGATACCCGGAGGTGCACCTAATTAGGTTTTTACTGCGTTTAAATGCATGTTAAACTTTTAATAATAAGATGTTTAAAAATAATGAGACCCAGAGATGTTTTTGTCTTTTATCCAAATCAAATAAATTAGGGCAACACCCTTATTTATCGGAACACAATAATTTGTGGATTAATATATAGGACCCGCCCCAAACACAATATTAACACATATACACAAGTCAATAACCACAATCTTCACCAAAATAATAAACCCCTTCTAAATTTAATTATTCCCCCAAATAGTAGCAATGACGTCAATTACAAATATTACATCCAAATAGATGATCTAATAGTTCTCTTTCCCTAAAAAAATAATACAGTGTTGGGCCCAATCACATACACAGTACTCACGGTACCGCGTTGAGTTGAACGAGAAAAAAACCGTTGCAGGCCTGTTTGGTCTCGCAATACTTTGAGAGCGTTGAAAACTCCGAATCCTCAGCCGCGCGCGATCAACCGGCACCTCCGCCCAGCCTGCACCCACCGGGGCTAGCTAGCTCGGCTTCTCCGATTGCGACCTGCGCGCCTTCGTCCCCGCTCCGTCAGACTGGTCTCCGGCTTCGATTCTCCTCCGTTTCCCAGCTCACCAACATCCCGAGTCCGCGGTCCTTTCCTTCAAACCTCCCGCGACTGGTTTCTCCGCCTCCTGCTCTCGTTCTCTTCTTTTTTCTCTCCTCCTTTCCAACGGCAGCGTCACGTGCTCTTCTCGAACTCGCGCCTTCCATCTCCGCCAAAACTCTAAAAACTCTGGAACTTTCCCCAGTCACGTGTCTCCCCGTTTTCCCCCAACCAACACCATATACAAACAGGAAATCACAATCGACCAATAAACATTAACACAAAAACAGGAATAATAAAGTAATAAAAGTAACTGCATAAAATGTCTGTCAATATTATTTAACTAAATAATATATGCTTTAGCCGTTAATTACAATATTATTTATTTAAAGTAAAATAAACGTTTATCGTTTTTGAAAGGGAGATTAATCATAATCCACTTTATTATAAAATTGTAAGTCCCAAATTTACCAGGGGACTACATACCTATATATATATATATATATATATATATATATATATATATATATATATATATATATATATATATATATATATATATATTTTGGTCTAGTTTCGCATTTTGAGCAACCAAACGTTGAATTCCTCATCTGTGTGTAAAACATACTAAGGCAATGATCGGGTCATGCCTTGAAGGTTGGCTAACAGCGAACCACAGGGTAACGCTCCCTCACACACACACACACACACACACACACACAAGGCGGGCAAGTCCTTTCTGGTTAGTCAGCCCCTCCCTCTCAACACTGTCTCAACGTGTTCAACAATAATTAACCGGTTGCTGCAGTGTTCTACGCAAGCCTACCTAGCACATGCACTGTACTCTGGACCTACAAGCGCACACACGCACACACACACACACACACATATGTATATATCAAACATGGAGTGAACCAGCTTTATTTGTTTTGGAGATTAAAAACCACCAGGCCAGGTAGGAGCAATTGCATGTTGGATCATTTTCTATTTCATGCTTGAGTTTGTTGCAGTGAGCGTCAGAGGGGAAGTACAGGAACCAAACTGTGCTGCTGATGCTAACAACAACGAAAATTTATACAGAGTTGAAGTGGTTTTATTCTTTGAATACCACCAGGCTGACAGTTTGCCGTATAAGGTGAACGGCAAACTGCTTACTTGCCTTTAACAAGGTTTGCTGTTTCTAAAACATGCCTTATTTCCACCTTAAAAAAGTGTAAAGATAGTTTTTTAATTGAGCTAACATCTCAGTTCATGGGTATATGCTATGCAGGTAGTCAGTGTAAAGAAACAAAGTGTTACAATGAATCACAGTAAAAACAAAAGTATTACAGTAAATCAGTGTCAATAAATTAAGAGAATACAGAAACCCACGGAGAGTTTTAACGGTAAACAGTTAATTAAGGTGAGAAAGGAAGAGAAGGAGAAGGGAGAAGGAGAGGCAAAGACAGGGGGAGTGGCATCCAGAGGTCGACGTCACTGTGACTGAGTGTCACAACCGTGTATCTTGGTTTTTGTTTCTATATATGTTTTTTTATTTCGGCTCACACAACAAATACTGGATGGTCTTGTTTTGTGAGAGTTTTGGTTTCCAGGCTTTGAGCAGTTGTATCTGTTCTTTCAGCCGCAGCTGCAGCAAACATTTTATTTGATTGTAGGAGTTGGATTTATGACCATTAACTTATTATTGACTTTGCAGTGGTGACCGTATCAGTAGTTCTCTTTTACCGTTGGCTTTCCTCATTGACATGCATGTGATTCACGAAAAAAAGCACACAGTTTGGATGTATGAGCTCCAGGGGGAAACTTTTAACAACCTGTGCATTGAGGCTTGAAAGACACGCGGTGAAGTGCTTACAACAGTTTCACTCAGACCGCATATATCTTCACTGCTCTCGTGAATGTTTTCATTCTGCAATGAAAGACATTTTAACAACAATGGAGCCATAAAGTCCATAAATCAGGGGTCGTCTCCATCTCTTCATCCACTGAAATACACAGTTCATGGTTCAGTTACAGGAAAGAAATACAGATGTAAGTGCTTCCTTCATCATCAAAAAAGGAAAGCGTCAGGATTCCCATCATGACAAAACTAGTCCCGCCGCCCTTTGACAAGCAGGAACTTCTCTATTTCATTTGATATTGAAAGTTTTTCCATTATTACCTTCTAACTTATTATTTATACTGTTATGTCAAGTTAGAAGGAATGATGTTTCACTGGGATTAACTAGAATAAAAACAGCCATGAATAACCATGTACAATTCACATGTAGTGAGTCCCAAATATTAAACATATAACAATTCCCTACTTGAATTATGTGGATTTTCTTACATGGGAATTTTGCGCGCTGTGCATTTTTTTTCTTCTTACAAGCGATCGTCCCTCTGCACATGAGTGAGCTGTTGGTCTGAATAAACAGGGAGTGCTAGTATGACAACTGCTAAATACCTGAGATATTTCCTCCACCGGCAAACAGGCCGAGACACAGAGAGACAGAGAGAGAGGTGGAGAGAGTCAAAGAAAGGGACATTTAGGACAGCCTGCTGCTTCTCACAGCCGGCCTGGACAACGAGGAACAGAAGAGAGATTGGCTAAAAACAGAGTCGCCACGTGTGCTCCCCAGAAATCACTGCTCAAAGTACGGAAGACAAACAAATGGCCGGCTCTACACTGTCATCACTGGTTACTGGGTGGAGCACTGTTATTAAAGCTCTTGGAGACAGAAAAAAATGAAAGTGAAAAAAGAGTGAAGGCACGGCGAGAGAGAGAGGGGTAAATATAAAACTAACTTCAGAGAGAGGGAGAAGGAGAGGGGAAAGATATTTAAAGCCCAGGGAGTAAAAGTGAGAAAGTCTGGGACAAAGAAGCCGAACCGAGAAGAGAGCTCTGACTTATCATGCCGGACAAGTGAGACTTATTACATGGTACGGATTCCCTGTGTGATTCCTCGCTCTCTGATGCCACGTGTGATGCCGCTCAGGTGGAAGCATCCGTCAACAAGTGGGCAGTCTGTGGTGTTTGTCTCTCTCTCCGAGCTCCAGCCTGACGCCATCGATCGGCCCATTGGTTTTTATTCCCTTCTCCTCAGTGACCAGAGATGAACGAAGCAGCTTTCCTTCTCCCAGTGGTCCATACGGGGGACGGGAGGACCCTGACCAGGTGGGCTTTGAGTTGTGCTCACAAGTATTTCAGCATATGTTGCATGAGAAAGGAAGGTCTATGTGCAGTCAAAAACCTGATTAGTTACGAGCGAGTGTTATTATACAATCTGGTTGCACAGTAACTATGAGACAATTAGTTATTAAAACATCCCTATAGATATTAGTGTTATTAGAGATAGGCTATATCCATTTTTTGTGTAATGTAATATCTATAGTTCCCAGTGTGATGATTGCAGCTCTCCTTCCTGATAGTGTGCACCTGTGTCCTGGTGCTTGTGTACTTGAGTATCGTGCGCTGTGTTGATTGATGCCAGTTCGTCTTGTACTCTTAGTCAAGCGGGACAGCGGGATGAGATTAAGTCTACAACCTTGGTCATGTTTTGGGATTGTGTCACTGCCTGACCCCTTGTATTCTTATCCGTACACCAAACCTTGCCTGTCTCCGATCACGTCCGTAAAAAACACCCGCGACTTCGACATTCATCTCCCAAGCTGCACATCTGAGTCCTCCCGTGACCATTCTTGTAAGATAAAGCAATCAACCACAACCACAAGAGGCATTATGTCTAATTAAAACACTGCTGCAACGGAGCAGAGTGCAAAGCTTAGGCGGATGTGACAGTCTACAGTGTGCTCACGCTGTTTACAGCAAGTATGTAAACTATGTACGACGTCGCTGTGCGTTCATTTCAGAGCACAGCTTCTCTCCCTGCTGAACACCTACAACTGCTTCCTCAAGGACCACACTCAGCTGCACCTCGGCTACTCTCAGGTGTGTGGTCATTCATGCCAAGCATCATGCTGCTTCCCAGGCTTTTTATTCAGATTTATGTATTTTTCTAAATATAGTAGCTGTCACATTGCTAGTTTTTATGTTTGGCTCATGACTTTTATGGAATGGAATGTATGACTGTGACTACACACTATGCAGGGGTCTGTGGGTCTCTCTGTAACAGGGTGGCGATGGTGAGGTGGTGGTTGAGGGCTTCCTGAACATCTCCTGGGGAGTGCGCAGACCCATCAGGCTGAAAATACAAGACGACAAACAGATGATGCCCTTCGCTCCTCTGAACTCCCCCGACCCCACCAGTCCAGTCAGCCCCATGGGGGACAAGAGGTACGAGAAACACCTTCCACCGAAGCAGCACGGGATCATCTCAGTGGGGCGTTTCAGTCATCTATGTGCGACCGTAGAAACAATAAAACACAAATAATATGGGATTGGTTTTCTTAGTTTTAAAGGAGAGCAGGGGTCCGTTTCAAGAAGCAGGTGTAGTGAAAACTGCGAGTTTGTGAGCCCTGAGGGAGACTCTGGTTTCTCTGTTTCAAAAAGGGAGGTAACTAAAGCGCAGGGTCAGTCACCATGGTAACTGAGCCTGTGGTCCTAACCTGGTCGGGAGCAGGTTTTCTTCCATAAACCTCGAGTTTCTTTCACAGTCTCCTCCCTCTGACAGCAGCCAGCCAATGACACAGCGCGCTTTCATTTCCTCATTCATTCAATTACTCCGTATCAGGCGGATTTTAGTTTCCACATATGAACAAAATAAGATCTCTGTTACGTTAAAGTTTTTTCTCGAACATGGCGTGTCCTTTTCTGGACGACCCTGTTGATGAAGAAGCAGTTTTACTTCGCAGTGTGTTAGACATGCGTTGGGAGAGAAAATTGCGGCCCCCAATTAGATGTATTGTAATTTCCAGAAAACGACTTGTTTGAACGGTATCGCTTTTCTTCACAGTCCAATACTGTACACAACCTCACCCGTCCTCATATAACTAACGTCCCCCACCGTGGAGATGCTCTCACATCCAAGCACATTCTTTGTTATTTTGAAAAACGGTAGTTACCTTTACAGCATCGGTAATGCAGAGAATATAAGTGAAGCTACTGTATGCAGAGCCGTTTAAACATCTTTGTTACCTGGACACAAACTTGTGAGAGTCATTAAAGAGGGGTTCCACAGGATGCACCTGAATAAAATACATTATAGGTTCAAGACCATTGTACAAGTTTTTACCAGCGATATTATTCTTGTGTTTAATATGAGCATGGAGCATTCTAAAAGTGTAAATCGTCATTTTTCTACTCTGAATTAGTAAAACACGTGGATTATAATTAGTTTGTACATTAAATATGAACTGACAACAGTATATTGTAAGTCTCTGTCTTTTGCTGCACTAGCGGTGTTGCGGTTGTGGTGGTTGCCATGGTGAATCGTTGTATCATGGCTCCATTCATGCTGCCGTCATGCTGTGGTGGTGCACGCGCTCAACTCTGAGTCAACCTACTCCGATTTTATTTGAACAGCTGTTCTGAAACCAAAAAACTTTAGTTTAGGGTTTGACTCAGAGTTTGTTAAACCTCCTACTTGAAACGGACCACAGGCCTGTTCAGTCATGATATGACAAGGTGATATTTGGCTCTGAGAGAGATCATTCTCACCAAGGCTCTTTTGTACATTGTTGTTCATAGATGAGCAATGGCTCATTGTGTTTTCAATTCATTTGTCCTTTTGCGCAATGATCAGCAGTCATGTTGAAAGATGAAAGGATGTAAAACTCATCAAAGTCGTCCATCTTTCTTCCTGCAGGAGTATGTCCCGATGGGGAGAATGCAATGACCTTCACCAGGTGGATGAGATGGCAGAGACACCGCAGGACACAGTGGTCACCAAGCCTTTACCAGGTTGCTTTTGTTTTTTCTCCCATTACCCATAATGCAATCCTCAACAATGTATCCCAAAGGAGCAGCGACTTTAAACACACAAGTGGTACATTCAAATTCTGGTTGATTTCATTGGTTTGCAAGTAATCCATAATCATTCATACTTTATGAGTCGATTATATATCTAACTTCCGTAAGGCCCGGCGGTTTATGAGACGACCACCCTGCGTCCTGCAAGGCAGAAGATCCACGAGCTGGAGGCGGAGTCCAACCTGTTTCGCTGCATGAGCGACGCCTCATTGGTCAAGAGGAGACGGGGAAAGGTGAAGTCGGCAGCGCAGCGAGAGAAGGAAAGGCAACATCGCTTCTCCATCAACGGACACTTCTATAACTACAAGGTAGCTTTCTATGGAAGTAAGCGTTAGCCGCCTCCTTACTTACAGTGCATTAACGAGAGGAGAAGTAGCTCGCTGGCGCCCCCTACTCCCTGCAGCCAGGAGACGCACCTTCATGGAGTTTGCTTTGGTTTGAATCTGTGACCAAGCAACCATTAAGGTCAATAATACGTTTTTCCTCATAAATGAAAATTCTACTGGAAAAATGTAATAATTATTCTTCTAAATCTATATATTATTAACAATATTTAGTCATTTACAGATGTTAAATATCTATCAAATAAACATGTTTAGGGTTCCATTCAGGCTAATTAAGGCTCAACAGGCCTTATTCTCTGCCGTGTCTTTATAAATCTCTTTCTATTACACTCACGTCTCGCTCCGTCTCGCGCAGACCTCCATCTTCACACCGTCTTTCGGCACTCCAACTAAAGTTCGTATCACCAGCAGGATGAGCACAAACCAGGTCATCGAACAGCTGCTGAACAAGTTCAAGGTGAGCTCGTATGTGCATTCTTCAAACTGCCACAGCCATCCATCCAAAGTATGAATGAAGATGTTCAAACTGACTCAAATCGTCTCTTATTAGTAGGATTGAACCTTGTCTATGATATATTTATATTTATTATACTATATTGCAGTATGTTATAACCAGTCATCTTGCAGTGTAATTAATATCGGTCAGTTATTGTTATGATTAGCATATATATTCTTGAGTTATTGTTTGAAATATGTTTTGTTAGATCAGAGTGAATATGACCTTTGACCTCCAAGTTCTATTCTGTTAAGCTTGAGACCAAGTGGACATGCACAATTTGAAGTATCTAGATATTGAACGAGATGGATGTGAATTTCACCTTTTGATTTCCAAGATACAACTAGTAGGAACTGGACCATAACGGGGATTTACAATGGACGCTTTAATACCTGTCTTGTATCCTCATCCTGCAGATCGAGAACGATCCGCAGGAGTTTGCCTTGTACTGCGTCCATCAGAGCGGAGGTACGGCTCGTGGGGTGCTGAATGAAATGCGGCTGTTAGTGAGCGAGCACTCTGCTGATGTTGCGTGTCTGTGTGTTGTCCAGAAAAGAGGAAGCTCAATGAGAGGGACCAGCCCCTGTGGGAGCGCATACTCCAGGGACCCTCCGATGACATCATGAAGATCTTTTTGATCGACATGGACGAAGAGGAAGTCAGCAATGACGTGAGTGTCCTGGCCCCGCCCCCCCAGGCAGCTAACGTGGGCCCAAGCCGCAGCAATGAAAGCAAATATATCTCTCCTGTCCTGAGACCTCAACAAGAGTTTTGCACACAAACACACATCCCTCTGACTTGGGATAATTGTTTACTGTAAGAAACAAGTTTACAGATACAATTACTTTAATCGGTTGCTCTTCCCCCCCGTCCCCCCGTCCCCCTGTCTCAGGTAGCCCAGTATCTGAACCTGGAGCTTCCTATCCTGGAGCAGGTCCTTCTGAAACTCCAAGAGGAGGAGAACACAGTGATACAGAGAGTCAAGAGCAAGTCAGTATATAACCCTCAATACCTCAGTTAATGTCACAAGAATTGATTTTAAGAGAACAGTGATTTAAGTGACTTTCTTCACTGAAAGTGTTGGAGGACAAAATCCTTGTAGTAACACTTCTACGGCAGGTGATGGCGCCATTGTTTTACAGTGAATAACCTTGTATTGATTTGGAGTGATTGTGTGTGTGTGTGTTTCAGGTATCAGCAGCATCATAGACTCCTATCACACATGCTGACCTCTAAGATGTCCCCTCACATTGAGACTACTGTCTGAGCACTTAAAGGGTCGACGAGTTGCTGTCCACTGTCTGCAAATTCAAAGATGTTTGGAAAGCCAGATGTTTTTTAAATCTGTTAAATTTAAATAAAGATGCTGTTGTAAATAACTGTAAATTTGTATTAATTGTCAATAAATAAATAAGTTGTGTGATCTTATTTGTTATTCCTTATATCTTTCAGAAGTTAGTTATATTAAGCAAATTAATACAGTTTGAACCAAAGACTACCAGCATGTGTACAGGTCACATTAGATTCTGTGGGTCCCACACATGGACTCAGTTTCCTTTTTGCACTAAAACATATAAAAAGATTGTTAAATGAATAAATAAATACTTGTTATTCTTGGAGATTTGGAGGATTTTGTAATGAGGACAGAAACGCTTTCCACCTTTCCATCCAGCCCTTGACATTATTCTCATTACAAATCCACCATCCCCTCTGTCCACAGCTGTCCCCAGTGTCGTACCAACTTTATAAAACAACCTGATCACTTGCTCCCAGGCGGCAACCTGTGTCTCTGGAGGGGGAAGCCAACACCAAGGTGCCTTTTAACTTACAGTGTCTCTAAGGTCCACCAGGGGGCGACTCCTCTGTTTGTTTTGAAGTCAGTTGTTTTCTCTTGATTTATTCCCTCATTGAACGTCGTAAACATATGTTTATGGTCTCAATCTCCAAATGAAGTCTTCTTCAATAGAGTAAATCTGGAATTCTGGATGACAATAGCCAACTCACCCTATCTGGCAGCTCCGGTCATCCGAGTGAATACTGACGATGATGAATGTTATAACACAACAGGTCGGAAGACAAGTAAAGCAATCGTAGAAGTACAGTCCATTAACCGTGTGTGTGTGTGTGTGTGTGCGTGCGTGTGTGTGTGTGTGTGTGTGTGTGTGTGTGTGTGTGTGTGTGTGTGTGTGTGTGTGAAACAGGGCATGTTTTCAAGTGGAAAACACATGTTGTTCTAATAGTTAAATGTTGGTTTGGTGAGTGAGCCCACCACAAAGCCTCCTATTATCCAGCACTGAGTCTAATTTTCCTCTTGCATGACGAATGGACCCTACGAGAATGAATGGTTACTGGTGGTTCTATTAAAAGGATAAAGTTTCCATGTGATGGATGCCAAGCAGCCCGAACTATACGGTTTGCTTTAAGAGATGAGAGCGTGTGGCAAGGCAGGGATTTAACGTGTGGTTGTTATGGAGGAGATCCACAGATGTTGGGTGGGTGAGCCCCGTCTCAAAAGGAAGTTTGGTCTCTTTTACCAAAATACTAGACTCGAGATGCTGAATTTATCTTTGTGTGTCCACAGGCTACAGAAAAGGTCTTTTGTCACTATGTCAATACGTCAGGTAAATGACCTGTGGGTTCTTAGGAGCCTCCCTCAGTAAAGAGGAGTGGCTCGTTCCTTTAGGTTTAATGCATCGGGAGTTATTCTTGATCTAGATACCAGTGCTACACATATTTATAAGTAAATCCATGTGGATTCTCACGTTTGCACGGCCTCATCTGACTGCCACCTGAAGCCGCTCAGGACGGCTGGAGCTCAACCTCTCGTTAAGATGTTTCTTCAAGCCTTCACAGTGACTTGTTTGCAACTCCGCCTCTTTTCTCTGCTGTCCTGGGCCTGCTGCTGGGCCTCTCGTCTCAAATACAAATACCTCATCCCTTTGTAACTATTTGAATGAGTCCTAGCAAACTTGACGATTTACAGACAGTTCAAAGCTTCCACAACCGTGGGCTCAGTGAAAACTCATTCTCATTTGTTTTAAGTGATGAGATTCCTAAATGGCAATTAAAGGCTTCATAAACCAAATATCAGGGATGCAGTAATGCTGTATTACAAGATGTTTATTTTAGACCAACACGTGTGCTCCCTAATAAAACGTTTGGTGTCGACTAGAGGGACGAAACACCGATTTTTAATTGTCTCTGCAGGTGCAACCATGTGAGAAAGGTAATATATTCTTCCCACCACAGGTCTTCATTTCTGGAAAATTTGAAAGCTTGAGCAGCAACTGCAAATGGCAGAAATCCTACAATGTTCCAATGTCTTGGAATGTTGCTACGATATAGGGATTACTTCTGGTTTATGACGTCATTCATCACCATTACAATCAATGAAAGCTGAATTTACTTACGAGTTATGCTTTGACTATCTACGATCATTTTATTTGGTTTTTGTACTAAGTCAAAAAATAGAAGAAAACAATCCATGGCTCAGCACTGTCATTTACAAATAAGTGACTGTCAGTGTATTGGGAGCGTTGGCACAGTCAGGATCCAAGCCTGCTGTTGTTCACTGTCCTCGGGGGCTGGTTTATGATCGCCAAAGACCGAGGGCAGCAGGGAACAGTATGTCGGGATCAACATGGGACGTGGGGCAATTGTTGTTGTTCAATCTGCCCAAGTCAGCAATCACGATATACCATACAAATCCAAAACATAAAAAGACATAAAAAGAAACGCCATATCATGGTGACAATGTTTTCCAAACTTTTTTTATTAAGAGCGTGATGTGTCATTGTTACAAGTTGTATGTGCCAAAACCCACATGCAGCACGGAAAAATATTTTAAACCCCTTTTATAAAAATGCAACAAGGGAGTTAAAGTTTTTATAGCCACATTACAAAAAAGTTAGCCGATTAAATAGCTAAATCCTTATTCACCATTTTCCTGCACTTGGAGGCCTGCAGCTCATGTTTGTTGTTGTGGGGGTCGAGTGTCACCTCAAACTGGCACTTCAGATGCTGCGGAGAGGAAAAAAGCTGTAACCATCGTATCGGAAGATCTGACGACAAAAGGCAATCTGTATTACTCTGTCGAGGCGTTATGAAATGGTGTGTTAGGGAACAATAATACATGAAAGCACGAATGTAAATGCAGAGTACGAAGCGTTGAGCCATGGTTGGATGTCTTTACAGTTACCTTCACTTCCTCTTCAATACTTCATGAAAAATGTCCATTGCTGAATTGAACATAACTTCATAACCCGATCTCACACATGAATCAAAATGTACCTTTTTCTCAAGACTGCAACTGTCCGGGTCAGCGTTATCGCTCTTGAGACACTTGGTTTTTCCCAGCACAGCATTGATTTTAAAGCCGATCCTGTTGGTCACCTAATAAAATGAGCGGACAGGGAGCAGATCGGTTAGAGTCTGCATAGAAGTTCCTCTAGCTTTCCTGAAAAAGGGATCCAACCTGTGCGTGAGCGCTGGTGATGGAGACCAGTTTGAACATCTTCTTGCTCTTGGAGTGAGTGTTGTGCATCTTCACAGCATATTGAGTCACCTCCACAACCTCAGTGGATTCAGGGCTCTTTTCAGACCAGCCGCCCAGGAGAGGCACATTTTCTATGAGGAAATGAACACACAGAAAGTCAGTTTTACACGATTGCAGGGCTATTGATGCCTCAGTTTGGAAGGACGCTGTGCCTATGACAGGGGGAACCTAGTGTGAAATAGTTTGAGCTTAGGGCCGCTGATCAAGCATGTTTATTTGAAGTATACAGAAACACAAAAATGCCCTCGCATACAAATACACTCGTACACTGAATCCAATGACACAGTCAGCATTATTATTCCGCGAGTTCCTTTTGGGGGTTTTATGCTTGTTCATCCTGAAAATGTGCTGTTTCAGTCCACCACTTCGGTCAAGGACTTAAAACGCCAAGTCAACTAAACCCTGGTTTCAGCCAGTACTCAAACACTGCCAATGCTTTCCCACTACTCTGCCAAACCAAGCCACTGTCATCAGGCCAAAAATATAAAGCAGGTTTTCTTGAGTAAGAGGAATTGTTTGGTTTGGTTTTCTACAGTGTTTAGCCACAAAGTAGTTGAAGGGCTGGACGGAAAGATCTCAGCAGCTATTGGATGGAAAAATGAAATACACCACTGATGTTCCGCAGAGGATAAATACACAGATCTGACTGATGTCACCATGCTGATGTGGCCATATTGAAGTCAACATGCTCATTGTGTACTTTCTCATGCAGTTAATTCGAGCCATCTTGTTATGTTATGATGACATTTGCTGTCTTTTAACATAGTGAACATTCCATACCCACCCTTTCCAGTTTGTCATGCATTGTAGTCCAACAACATTTGTCAAGGTGTGTTCAGAGAACAACTGATCACACCCAACACTAGCAGTAGCAGTTGGATACCAGACATCAGGAGAACATCAGGGACTCTTCATTCTACTTTGCTCAAAGATGTATCCTCAATATCAGGCTTAAATGTTTGTTTCTTTAAAAGGTATATTATGTTAAATCAGACTGGATTATTTGATTAAATGTGCATGTAAATTGAATGACAAACACAGCCACAAATTAACTAATTCAACCCATACATGCATCTAATTCTAAAGTCTATAATCTAAAGTCAATGTAGCATTGTGGCATCAACTATACATAAATGTGTTTTACAAAAAAGGTTTTATGTTTAATTATATATATATATATATATATACCAAGTAAACATCTTAACTGGTCACAAAGCCCAGTAAAACCATGTCAATAACAGAAGGCATGTGCTGATGTTGGACAAATGAGATTAATTAGTATCGAGTGGCTCTGATGGATTATTTTTCACCCCAGTTCCAAACCAAAGTCCATTGTGCCAAGTAAATTTGTATCGGACCAATGACGAGTTCCTGTAACTGCGTTCTATGCCAAGCGTTCTGACTCAATGTGCTTAACCAGACAGCAGTGGCGTCACTGTCTACAGTGCATGAATGCACAAGTTACTGTTTTGTGTCGAACAGGTACAGGATTTGTGTGAAATCATTTAAAGGTCAAATTCCTCTATTGCTAAAAGAATTCAACTTTGCCCATGGAAGAGTTTCATCACTGCTAAAATTACTGCTTTTATTTGATGCTTCAAAGACTTTGCAAACATAATTTGGACGTGAGAAGTGCAAGGCAGTCCTTCTTTGACATTCCCTCTATACCAAGCTATGGACATGCGTTGTCTCCATCTCTAAATAATATCCATTCAATTATCATTAATTAACACAATTTAAATCAAGCATGGAAGCAAGTTTGGAAGATATTATACAACATCTTTAAGTCCTAGATGTTATACCAACGCATTTTTTCAAGAATATTGCCACTGGCAATGACCACTGATCTTTTAAAAATTGTAAACCCATCCCTTCTGTGTGGAGTCTTCCCACTCTAAAAACTGCAGTCCAACCACTCCGATATCAACGAAAAATTAGAGGCCAATATCAAAATGTTCCCTTTTTAGGAAAAACAACTTCTTTGCCTTAACTAAGTGTTTTGATGTCTTCCAGTCAGGCTTTGGACAGCACGACATTACTGAAACGGCTATTGTTAACAATTTCAACGACATCCACTTAAACACAGAAGACAGAACTACAGTCTTAGTGTTACTGGATCTCAGGGCTGCAATCGACGTACTGGGCGGACTAAAAATCAGGGTGGGACTCTTTGGCACAGCACTAAACTGGTTTGAATCCTACTTGAAGAACCGAGAATACCTTCACATTAAAGCCTTACATGTGGTGTTCGCCAAAGTTCAATTCTGGAGCCTCTAATGTTCAGTATCGACATGCTTCCACTAGCTCAGATTATGGAAAGAAACCAAGGATGCTATCATAATTATGCAGACAACAAACAATTACATTGCTAGGGGACTATAAAACGAATACAGGGGTTGGATAAATGCTTTGAACAAATCAACAAATGGATGTGCCAAAATATTCTTCAATTACACAAAGATAAAACAGTAGTATTTAAGACAAACGATTGAAAACTGGTGCCTAGCTTCATTCACTGATGTTAAAAACCACAAACCAAGTCAGAAATCTAGGTCTAACTATAGATTCAGACCTCCCTCCGAACAGCCATGTGAATCACATGTTATCACCTGAAGAGTATTAGAGGATTTATGTCTCAAGAGCAGTTGGAACAGCTTGTCCATGCGTTCATCTTCGTAGTGGACGGGACTCAGATTTCTGTATGTATACATATATACATAAATCTGGGCCTTGCAATCACGCAAAAGATACAGGACTGTCAAAACTCAGTCTAACAGCTTTTTTCCCCAGAGCGCTTTCCTCCATCAAACCCCCACCCAGCTCACAAGTAGAGAAAGACAAATAAGCAATGATACGACACAGAGCACTCTTGTCACTTTAAAGTCATTGTCTGCTATAAATCAGTATACCTTGTGACTGGTGGGTTGCTACTTCATTTAGTTTTATCTTTATAGGATGACAATATACATATAGTTTTCCTTATTCATTACATTGTTTTGAGTAAAGAAAGCTGTTGAACGCACTTGTGACGATTTTCTCCACGGGCTGATCTCCCAAACACAGCTGGACGGCCAACAGGCAAATCACCACCGCCAACGGGAGGGACATCTTTTAGCAGAAATACAGAAAACAGCACACATGAGGGATTGACGGACAAAAAAAAAGACAACTTTAAAATGGCATCAATCGATATCAAAGAAAGTGCGCAAGTGACAGATATACAGAAGGCTAAAAACTATTTACCTCTCTGCTATCGGAAAACCAAACGGAGCAATGACGCCAGCGAGGAGGGAGTCGGTAATGACCGGCGGGGGCTGCTCACCATTTAACGAACCTCGGGAGACCACGCCCCCACAGCTGCCCGGCGATGACGTCACGCTGGGATCTACCTCCCCATCAGCGGCTTTTTTGGGCCGTGCGTGGGTATGCGTCTGACCATGCGCGTCGATGGGTGTCAGACGTGGGCCATTGTGCTCTTCGTGTGTTCGCGTCCATGTGTGTCACGTGGGTTTGTGGGCGGCCGGCGCGTGAATACACGAGCGGGAGGCTTCTGTGGGAGGGCTCCAGCTGGCGGTGAGTCACCGGGCACACTGTGGCGCGCGGCGCAGCGCGGCTCCGCGAAAGCGGGTGCAGCACTTTTGTTATCACGTGATAAAGGGATTAAACCACTCTGACGCTCGCGGATAAATGCACAAAAGTCATTACGATACAGTAAATATTGTAAGTATGAGTTCTAAATCTAAATCTAGTTTCAAATCTTCAATAGCATGATGTTCATTTATTACATCTCAGTCCATTTAGAGTCAAATTGACCGTTAAGCAGGTTATGACATGTTATGACAGATGATTGACAGGTGGATACTATAGGACTTTCCTGAGTTTTAAAACTAGAACTCTTTCATAGTTTGTTTCCAGTTCATGAAAGTTGTAGAAATACAAGATGGTGACGGACAAAAAATGTTAGTCCGCAATACAAATACATTTCGAGACCCTTGCTTACTTATACCCCAAACCAATGGCCACCCCAGTAACTGTTTGGGCCACTATCGAGCCACCAAGAGCCATGACATATGTTTGCCTTGTGAAGGTTTTTAAGTTGGCAGACTTAAAGCAGACGCAAAGCAACATAAGGATTTATTTGCAGACATGTTTCAGCTCTGTTTTGGTCTCCAGCAGCCACTGAGACAAGTGCAAGCCAGCGGCGACCTCTCTCTTTTGCAACAATTATAAATTACATAAAATGGTCAAACGATTTTTATAAATTGGCAGCAATATTTTAGGTATTTGCTTTGACGTTCCCCTTCTTTTCCCAGCCTGTTTCTCATGATGTTTGGTGATGAAAGCAGCTGAACCAAAGAAAATGGTTTAAAACAGGCTAAAATACTGTGTTGAGCTGCAGAGTTGACTAAAAAAACCTTTGATAAATAAGCAGCGCAATGATGCATTCATTCCAACAACATTATGGCCCAATCCAAACGTCCCATCTGAACCCTTAGAGACGTAATTAACCCCTGCAGGGGTTGAGCATGACGGTCTGTACGGGCTTGAAATGGTGTAAATACGGAGCGGACTGCACTTTATTGCAGCATATGACGTCTCCATGGCAACAACAAGGCATATGAGGTAAAATTAGGTGTATTTATTTAGCATTTTCTTCTTGCTGATTTCAATGTCTTGCAAACTCTTTCATGAAAGTAGACTCGTTTTAAATAGTGTTTTTGTCAAAACATATCCAATGATAAAATGTACTATTTGATGAATAAATCAATACATATCATTGGATTTTTTCATTACATCTTTAATCATTACTGTTTCTGCGTACATTTAATGGGACCCTCTAAACACACATGGGGCGCCCTCTTTTTATAACCTTTTTATATACTTTCTCTGGTTGGCCGGATCCCAATCTCCACTCTACACACTAAACCCTCATAAATAAGTGAGTGTGAGAGTCTTTGAGGGTTTAGATGGTTTAAATATGAATGGGACAGCACTTTGCTGCCCCGTGTCACGTCACTACGACAACATCCAAAAATAGAATTTACAATTGAGGTAATTTCATACTTTTTACTATATTTTCAAGCTCTTTCTTGACAAGAGGTCATTTTAACTAACGTGTTATAAAACGTAATAACAACTCTCTCGGACTTGAATGTGGCAACGAATAGTTGTTTGTTTGTCTGCAAAATGCCAGGATCCAGACCTATAAAGATATTTTGATGAAACGCTGAACAGGGAATAAGAGATTCCAGCTTTGGTCGCTGAAAAACATTAAGACTTGTCCTTTAAAACAAAGATAAACAGCAGGAGACCAAAAGACCAAAATCACTCAATTGAAACTGGTGTAATGTGTCAGACTGCCCAGCAGGGGGGAGCAGCAGCTTGTCCCATAATGCAACAGGTGGTGGATGAGGCTGAAGGACTGCCTTCTCATGCTCTGAGAAACGGTGCATCGGATCACAGAGGAGCCCGAGGACTGAGCGCACCTTTATAAGTAACTGATAAAAAAAAAACAATGTCCTATACAAGTGTAAGTAAGCAGCAGTCCAGGCCAACAACATCACTTACAAAAGCTCTGAATTAATTGTAAACTGGACAAAAGAGGATGTAAGAATGTAGGAAACAAATCGAAACAAACTGTAAAGACAGACAGCCTTCGGGTCAGGGTCAGTGAGTTGGTGAACACATATGATTTATACCCCCCACCCTCCCTCTCCCAAAACACAAACACACGCAAATCAATGGAATCCTCTGCGTTGTTTGCCTAACGATGGGTGGGCCGGATGCCACAGGGCCACAGTTTTCAAATTGTTCTTCTCGAGTATGTCCGGGTCAGCGGTCAAAGTGATTTCAGGGATAAACAGCCCCATTAACCGAGCACGCCGTGTCTATGCAACTCCTTCTCAATGAGAGGAAACCGTTTCAGAGTCACATAAACGCTGTTGATTGTGCAGTTTATCTACTTTGTGAAAGACATCATTCTGAAGTGAAGACTTTTTAAGGGGGAAGCTCCAGTAAAACTTAACGCAAATACGATACGATAATACGATGCCCCTTGCGGCACATTTAACGTTAGCGAAGCCCAAACTCATCGGTGTCGTTTGGCGCCGCATCAGTGATGCGTGATGCTGTATTGTCACATCTGACCAGGTCGCACTGACAGTTATGGTTTTCTCTTTTATCAAACATCCATTTGATTTCCGGGGGAAGACAAAAGGTCACCAGCTTAGATAATGAGATGTCACCGCCATCCAATTTATGTCCCACTAAAGCAAAGAGCACTGGAAACGTTAATGGATTTAAGGTGGGGGGTTTTGTGCTCGCCACATAACAAATGTCCTTTCATAACAAGTAAATAAATAAATCAGGGTCCGGTGTAGTTTGGGTCTGGTACCTGGCTATAACCCGGAAAAGCCTGTATTGAAGGAAAACAACACGTCTTTCTTGTTGAAAGAAAAGTAGTTAAGAGAAAAGTTTAAATCAGTGACATTTTACTATGACTGCAATCATTACTATGACTTTTTGTGTTGCAAAGTGGTGCAATTTTTCTTATTGCTCCCGATGAAGACGGATGCCAGTACAAACCACCATAATCCTGCAGCAGGAGTCCCACGTCTGTCTCTGTCCAAGCCTCTGAGCTTCTACCTCATGCCCGGGATCAGTGTTGGCAGCTCAGCCGCCACTAATCCCTTAACAGTTAGGGACCCGCCCACTAGAACGACGGCGATTGACAAGCCGGCTGCCTCCAACCAGGTGGCGGCCAGCTCCGCCTGGCCCCCTTCTTCCCCTCTTGCTCCTCCTTGCCCGACTCCGTTGCTTCCCTACCCCGGTAGTCTGTCCGGGGGAGCCGAAGAACAACCCGACGAAAGTCCCAACTATGGAAGGCGACAACATCATAATAATGCCTGTTTGACTCGGGGACATTTTGCAAGGTAAGGTCTGTGGTTTCAATCGGGGCGGGAGGGAATTGGCGCGTGTCGGAGGAGGGCGGTAAAAAGTTTGACCCGCTGCGGTGTTATTCTCAGCGGGGATGTGTCACGCTGCTAGCGCGCGTGTTGCTCCCTCTTTAGCTTGTGGGGAGCACTTGTTACATAACATGCTTTTTAAAAATAGTAGTAATTACTATTTTATGCTTCATAATACTGCTTACCGGAAGGTTATTATTATTTTGTATTAATTGTATTTTATTCTGAGCTGAGCTGGTGTGTTTACTTTACCTTTTTATAATTAACCTTAACAGCTGTGTTTTGGGCTTCAAAATGAGTTTAGTTTTTTTAGTGGCAAACAATTAAAGAATGGCAGAGTTAAAGGAATTTGGCTGTTTTATAACGTATTATAAATGGATAGATAGATTTATTTTATTAATGCGCAGGGGGAATTATTTAACTACAGTAGCAATTTTTATTTACAGCTTAAGTAAAGTTCAACAAGTCAATTTAACTAACTCAAATAATAAATAATAGTGGAAAGATTTAGCAAACAGCCAACAGAATAACAGTGTTGTAGTAGGGTGATTGTGATATCATAGTGAATATGATTAAAAACATATGATTTATTTATGTTGTTGCTCCTGGCTGTCAGACACGGGCACAGGAACACACTCGTCAGTGTGCAGATGAGAAGCGTGGACATTGTGAGTCATCCAAAGGCACTTGTTGATGTGATAAACAACATTTTGCACCATGCTCCTTATCCCCTTTAGTATATTTATCAACACAATCATAGTTGCGCGGGGGAGGGGGAGGGGGGGGGGGGGGGGGGGAGGGGGGGTAGCCGCGAAGGTTAATGCTATGAGCCGCAATTAGAAACAAACACTGTACGCGCAAACAGAGCGACAGACAGACACAAGAGAGAGCGGGACGGGGTCTCCTCTGCAGATGTGCATTCCTGCAGCCAGCGGAGGGATCAAGCGTTTAAATAGAGCTCAGCAGGAATGCAAACAGACCGAGCAGAAAGACAAAGCCTGAGAGGGGGGGTGGGGTGGGGGCGTTTCTGGTGAAGGAAAGCAAAAGTAGGTGACAGTGAAGGAGACAATGCTGTGAACTTGGTTCCCTCGAAAATCCCCAAGCGTGTTGCTGTCTCTCAAACGAGCGTAATGTGGGCCAAAGTTCGCGTGACGGAAGGAGGGAAGGAGGCGCTCTGGAAGCCCACCGGGACGGTCTAAGTTGGGTGGCGAGTGTCCTTGCATCCCCTCGTTACATTGCACACTGCATCAGTGGCGAGTTTAAACCTAAGCCCCTCTGGCCCGGCCAGGCCTTCCTGGAATGCATTCTTGTCAAACTGTGAATCTGAATTATTGGATCAGGGATGTGCAAGAGTAAAGCTGAGAAAGCAACTTTTGACTTTAGGATCTGTAATTCTTCACCTTCTTATTCAACGGTTTCCACTGCTGAATGAGTCTAACATCCTGGGGAAAAAAAACTATCCTCTAATCTTCGTGGGTCCACGGACAAAAGTAGTACACAGAAAACCTTTTAGAACATGACGCAAAACAAACAGTTAAAAATAGTTCAAACAAAGTAAAAGAATGATAACCCATAATATAATCAGATACTAGTGCAGTCGAGGGATAGGATGAATGTTGTCCAGTACACCTGCAATTTATAAAGAAGGATCAGATGAATACAAAAGCAAAGCAGTGTCCAATTCCTACTGAGAACCATGTATTTGTTCTTATTGAACACGATAGTGCTAATTGTGGCATTTTTTTAGGGGGGTGGGGAGGGGTGAAGGTCTCATCGCCTTTGGCTGTTTGACTGAATTTTCACTGTCCCTCTTTTTGGTAGCTTGGTAGATGTCAGGGAAAAGTTCACACTCGTTGAACCAATGCTCCTCCCATGTCAATGGTTTCAGAAGGCCTGCGAGATTGTTAATGTGTGGCAGTTTTTCACTGTTTATTTCTTTGCTTTGACATAAATTTAGCTCATTCATCGCAGCTAAGAACCTCAGCAGAAAGAGCTGATTGTGGCTTGGTCCCAGCCGGGGTCGCCGTGTGCTCTGCAGGGGGCAAACACCTAGCCGCTCCCATGCAGCATCTCCTGTCAATCGCTACAGTGTTTGCCCTTTCTTGGATATTTCACCTCGCAGACTGGGTGGCCTGGGTGAAGATGATGCCCCCTGGTTTAAAGGTCTCCAGCTTGTCGTATTCACGTTGCATTACAGAAAGCTTGCTTTGAAACCTGTGCTGCAGAAAGTCGGCCACTTGACCGCTTTGACAGGACATGTACATAGAGGAAGAAAACGAAGGCACCTTGCTATTTACCTTTGTGGAAGGGAACCAATGGGTTCCCAGGTCTTCCTTGTCTATAAAAAGGAAAACCAGAGTATATTTTTTGCTCTCTAAACACTGTGACCCCGAAAAAACAATAATTTAAAAATACACTCGTACAAATGTGCTCTTTGGACTCAGGGGGAGATGGTGGGGAGGAAACACAAATATCCAGAAGAGGAGGGGATCTTGAAGTTAATTAGATTCAATTACATATATAGTTAGCTGGTCTGAATATTGATTTTGCATTCCTCAAAACAGATCTCACCTAAGGCCACGTAATAAATGACACCTACGAAAGAGTCCTCTTCATAGATAACACCTCAGCCTTTTATACAGTCATCCCTCACAAACCTCTCACTGCGGGTCTGACACCTGCCCTCTGCAACTGGGTGCTGAACGTCCCCTGGGCCCAAAGCAGGTGGAGGAACTTCTGGCCCGGTGTCAAAATAATAATCTTCCTGAACACAGACAAGGCCAAGGAGATGATTGACCCAAGGAAGAAGAAGGTGCTGCACACACCACTCTATATATATAAGGGTGAAAACCTTTAAATTATTTGGAACTCACTCACTCATCAGCGAGGACTTCACCTGGTCTCACAAAACACTACAAACCCACAAAAAAGACCCAGCAGAGGCTGTACTTCCTAAAAAGGCTGAGGAAATTTGGTATGCTGACCAAAATTCTCAGCAACCTCTAAAGAGTTACGGTCAAGAGCGTCCTTACCACATCAATCACCTCGTGGTGTGGACACTCCACTTCCCAGGACAGGAAGGCACTCCAGCTTGTTTTGAAAACAGCACCATTCATCATCAGCAGCAAAAACCTTCCCCTCGCTTCAGGACATTTACTCCATCAGGGTCACCAGGAGAGCCCACAACATCATCAAGGACAGAACACACCCCCAGCACACACTCGCTACGGGAGTCTACAGGAGTCCGAAGTCCACATGCAAGAGACTAGCAAGCTGTTTCTACCCACAGGCCATCAGGCTGATGATGCTCCCAGCATCAGCAACCACTCACCTCACAAGACTCCTCCCTTCCCCTACACCACTGATAACAGCCCCACATACTGATCTGTGACTGACAGCAGCTGTTACTCTTACTATTTCAACGTGCAATATTGGCAAAAAGGTGCATGGTGCAATTTAGCAAATGCCTAAGGACTATGCATACTTTTATATATTTTGCTCTGTAGTTGATGTGTGTGAATATATATTATAATATTGTCTTCTCTTAGTACTGCAGCCAAATAAGAAAGTCCTTGTACAGTGAAACCTGTTAAACTGTACCAGAGATTATATATAAGGAGACATGCCACTTCCTCAATCCTCAATACAACTCACGTAGGAAAACCCGTAACGGCAAAGATGGCAGTTGTATGCACATGTCCCGCCCCTCCCACTGGAAAGCCAATCATCTGCTTTTTAACAGTCAAGCCGGGAAACATTTAAGCCTATCGTCTGGTTCCACTGACGCATGCGCACAGTTGATGTTTAGTGACCGCGGAGACACCGGCACTCTAGATAGAGACGTAAATTATGGTTGGTGTCGTGAACCCTTGCGCACGCGTAGTAACGCTAACCTGTGGGGGAAAAAGGCGTTTTAAACCTTATTTAAACAAACTTTTTTAGCGATTTTTATCATATCCTACTGCTGTTTCTATACATGTAGTTTATAGAAACACTATAGTAAACACTAACACTGAGAGTCGTTGCCCATGTTAGAATATCACTTGCCCCGAGCCTACCACTGTCAATAGAAAAGCAAAAATGTGTCTTGGCAGACTGCTGACGCAAAGTGTGCACAGCCTTGTGGGTGTTTTCATGTGCGCAGGGGACACACACATGGGTCGTTGCGTATTTTCTGAGCAGAGAACTGGAAGTTCTAAGTTAAACGTGAAAAATCCTGAATCCCACAAGTTAGTGTCCTTGCAAACAGCCAGTTTAATAACAAAAATGTGTGTATCTTTTGTGAGAAAATCTTTTAAAGAAATCCTAGAAAAACCTACTAGGGAATCAAAACCAGCCATCTGTAACTAGGAAAACAGTATTTTTAGTCTGGAGCTTTTTCAGTGTCTAGTCACTTATTAACTGCAGTGTAGTGGAAAACTGGCTCCAAGGACATTTACTGTAAGAGGACTGCAGGGAGCCAAATGAGGAGGAATTCGATTATAAACCATTTTTGCTGGAACACAATGGACTCATCAAGAAGTAGTTCTAGCTCAGTGTTTTAGGAGTTGCTCTCAAGTAGCGCCGTGATCGCTCAGATGAACCGGTAAAGGAAAAAACAATCAGAGACAGGGATTCAACTTCTACCTGCCCTTCTTCCACCAAACTCCTCACATTGGATCCCATGTCTCAGAAGCCCTGAACAGCCCTTTCTCTGCGGTGTGATGAATACAGACCTCTGACATTTAGCTCTTTCTATACTTCAGTCCATTTTTTAAACGACGGCTCGGCCCAGTTAAAGCGACGTCCAAGAGCTTCGTTGTAGTGAGAGAAAGGTACTGTTATACAGCTCGGCTCTGGCTTCGCCCGATTCCCTGCAGACAGCTCTCACTGGCAGTCTAGTCCTTGCGCAGGCTCTGGCCCAAAAAACACATTTGCGTACACACACACACCCATAGGGGAAGGGGAGCTGAAGACGATCCAGCGCTTTTTACGCTCGGGTGCCCTCCCGTGATCACACGCACACACACGGAGAGCCAGGACCTCGTCCAAGCTCTCCACACTCATATTTCACTATTCACACACAGGCAATCAACTTTTAAATTAGAGAGAAAAAACTGCTCCAAGAAGTGGGAACTCTGCTTGCCAGGTCTGAGGCGGCGCAGTTTCTTGGCCTGGCAACTCAGGGAGACGCGGAGAGCCAGCTCTTGATATTAAACCAGCTCCGAGGGGCCCAGATCGGGGGTATTTTCTCTTCTCCCCTTGTGCTGCTGTTCACACACTTTATCCCCACTCTTACTTACCAGGTGCTCTGCTCCGTTGTTGGGTCCAGAGTTTTGGCTTGGCCCTTTCTCTGCGTTTTGCTACAGTTCAAAACGGGATCCCAGCCAGAAGGTGGGGCCACTTAAGTAGAGCTCGACGTTGAGTCAAGATCAACCGACCAACAAGGTCAGCCGAGAGTGTGGCGATAGTGAAAGTGTAATATTTGCATCTGTTTTTCCCCCATTCAAGGATAGAAAGCAACAACTTCTCTCAGTGCCTGCTCTGCCAGCTCCACAAGACAACTCCCTGAATGGCGGCTGAGTGATGGTTGAATATAATGGCAGCCCTGCAGAGAAACCTTATACTCGCTTTTTCATGTATGTGAACCGATGCCAAACATCTGAAGTTTGCTGCATCTGTCTTCAATAAAAAATCTATTTATGCTAGGAGAGAGTTTTCTTTCTTACTCTGGAAAACATGTGCGATTATAATGCACAACCACAAAAGAACTCTCGCATACGCTAGAAATATATGATTCAAAAGGGTACAGCGCGTAGGATTTGGTGGCATCTAGCAGTTGCAGATCCAAACGGACTCAACGCCCCTCAGTTCGCTCGATCCTTTTCCAAGACAGAGGTAACGTGAGCCGCCAAGGGCAAAATCGTGGCAGCGGTGTTCGACTACCACCCCTTACGCAATGACACCACTTTAGAAGTGAGGGAAGTCACGCGGTGGAAGGTGGCTCCATGGCGGAATAGCGCTACTCAAGTCTCAAGACCTGCGTCACAGCTCTCGGGATTCCAGGTCAAATTCTAACGCGGAAATCACTGTTCCACCAGAGACATGGAGGTCCAGAACGGGGGACTTGGTGAAGAGGACCCGCTCCTTGCGAAGATATTAGGCCCCAGTCTCAGCTGATTGTACACTGTAGTTGAAACATAGTTATAAAGACCAAAAGAACGTGTGTAAAAATGATTTCAAGCGTGCTACAAAACCAAACGGCTTAATATGGATGAAAGATTTTGAATTCTTCGGGCAGTGGATTCACCAACTGCTTTCTCCTTTTATGTCGCTCATGTGGCCAGTTTTTCTACCCGTGTGCTGTAGAAATATTGTCTTTGGCGCTAAGGTTCAAGGAAAGATCATTGTAGGGGATGGCGTATTTATTGATAGCTCGTTTCACATTCACGTCATTTACTTGTAGCGCCATCGCAGCAGCTGGAAGGGAGGAAGCTGCAGGAGTACAAAGTTTGTACCATGCTGGCGCGTGCGATCCGTTTCTAAACAGGATGCGCTCAAAGTTTATGCACAGTAGTAGCTCTCTTTATCCGACCTCAACATCATCTCAAGCAAACATTTCAGCTTGTGAGCTTATGTGTAGATGTTTTAAGCCGCCTGTAAGATGGGTATTTTAATGTTAACATTTAGGAAAGACACAGTATCATGCTAGTGAAGAGCATGGCCCACGCTTGTTCTTGTAAATATACTTTTGCTAATGTTAGCAATTAGTTATGGTGCTTCACTGTAAGCTTTTGGTCTCTGTCTACTCTTTAAACCAGAAAAAAAAGAACGTTAAAGAATGTGCTTCCTTTCTATGCACATTTTATGACCCTTCCTCTACTACTGCAGGAAGCTAAAACATTTTGAACCATCTACCCATGCAAGAAAATAAACCATTTCTTTTGCGTGACATTTCTAATGGATGTTTGAGTTGGACCAATTTACCAATATCTAAAGAAAAGTATGAAACGGAATTAGCTGTGCTCGTTGCATATGTCGCTGCAACCCGGCCAAGTTTTTTTATGTTTAGAATTCTCCACGACTGGCAAACACAGGTGAGCACACTCCCACCACCGGCAGAGAATATCAGTGTCCCTCCGTCCGCACCAACCATGCGTCCGTTCTTATAAATAAGATAAATAACATAAGGCTATTTCATTAAATTACTCTTCACAAAATTGGATTGAAAACAGCAAGCAATCATCCCTAAAGTGAAGCTGCCACGCTGTCGCCAGATATGAGAAACATCGAATCCTGCGTGGTCGCGGTCGAGAGACGCTGGCTTTCAGACAAACGGCCAACGGCACGCTAAACCTCTGGGGCTGGGTAATTCTGTCACCGAGAACTTCGGATACTCTGATAGTGACAGAGGGATGAGCCGACGGCAGGTTTTGATTCCACAAACGTTGGTGATTCCCAGGTTGTGGGAGAAGTGGTTGAAAAGAGGCATCCTTGTGTGAATATTGTATGTTTGTGCGCTTGGCTTTGGTCATCTAAAATGAGACACCTGTGTGTGTGTGTGTGTGTGTGTGTGTGTGTGTGCGTGCACGGGCGCGCGGGCGAGCGGGCATCTTGGATGAGCAAACACATCTTACAGAGGCCTTCCCCACCACTGTGCAGGAGGATTATAGTCCGTTTTTTACTACAAAATGCATATGCAGACCATATTATTCGTATTCAATGTATCTTTTCTGCAAAAGGTTGCTCCTACAACTGTTTGCTTGAAATGACAGTGCCTTATGTGAAGAGTCCGTCACTGTGGCAGTATTCATTTATCGTAAAACCAACATGTTGGCAAATAACCTAAATAAACACTCGTTCTTGCACTGAACCAGATTCTGTTCCCAAATTTTAACACCTCGAGTTTCTTCAAATATTTACTTCTCCCGATTTTCCTCGTCTTGAAATCATATGACCTCCCATGTGTGAGGAAGGACCCCACCGCACTATGCGAAATACAGGAGCAGAAGGATTTTGTCAAATGTATTTAATAATATGAGATACACTGGCAATTCCCTTAAAAGTATTTGAATGCACATGTGGGTGCAGGTGTTTTTTTTGAAACCCTGGCAATTGGCACACACCTGGAGCCATCATAAGTTGGTCACGCTTTTTAGATATGCACCTTAAATCTCATCTTAACACCTGGACACTACGCCAGTCTGAAAGGCAAACCCTCAGTTGGCAACCTCTGTAGGGGCTTATGCCCTAAAAGGTAGTTATGATGCTGCTTCTACGTCTTGTTCCTTCTTTCACTTTAGTTTCCCCATCAGCCACTTGTCATCTCTCTCTCCCCCTTTTGACAATTATTTTATTGGCTCTATCTCACTCTATCCTTCTTGCTTCGCCCCCTCCCTTCTGCACCCGCTGTGTTTGTTTTCTGTATGGCGCGTTCTTCGAGGAGCATAAATGGGTTTTATCGAGCATGGGGATCATATCTGATCTGCCAGGCATGTGACTAAGCCAAGGCTACACAAGACATGGGCCATCCATGAGGGCATGATTACGCTCCATCAACCGGTCCAAATTCCAAGCTAGAAAATATGTTCTCCTTGTAGGTCATTGTCTGCAAGGAAATGACCTACAAGGAGAACATATTTTTCTAAATGAAACTCTTGACATGTGAGTTTTAAACACTGTCAAATCAACCCCGGCAGAGCAAAGTTAGCTAAGTATGGTATTGTCTGTAAGCTGCAATTTGTTGAATTTTCCCGGTAAACTGAATTCTCGTTTGAAGACCATGTTAGTGCCGGTAAGGGACTCTTGGCTGCAAAGACTCAAGCAAAAGCCAGGCAATACGTATAACACAACAGCATACAGCTACAGATCATTCAAATTGCTATAAGAGATGTTCTTAACCGTACCTTGTTTATGAGTGGACGTAGTCCTCCCAAACCCATAGGCTTGTTGCTTGGCGGTTTATAGCCAGGCATTGTCAATATGGACGGCGCCATCTTGGATCACAAAAGCGTTGCCATATTGGCTTTTTCACAGTGGGTGAACAGAAGTGACCATGATTGGAATACAGACGTCGTATTAGTAGCGTCAGCGGCCTGTCAATCACAGTATCCCCGCCATAAAGCATTTTTTATGGTCACATTAAGGCCATAAACTCTTGTTTACAATTTTACTGAGAGAAAATCAGGAGAGAAGAAGATTTATTTTCTCATGGATTTGTGCATGTTTAAGACAATCGGGCTTTGTTTGTCAGAACCTGAGGTTGTCGTTTTAGTAACAGATTTGGGGGAGGGGGGAAATATTCAGTAAATTATCCACATGCTTATCCTTCTGTAGTGCCACCCAAAAACTATAGAAATACCTTTTGATAGAAAAAGTGATAAATACAGCTATTGAAGCATAATATTATACCAGATGTAAGAGAAATAGTAAAGCAGAAACCTGCTTCCCGTGTTGGATAAGCCTTTTATGATGACCTTAAAAAGCCTGTTTGGTCAAACCATTTTTAAATGGAATGTACTCCTCTGGTCAACATCAGGCTAATGTGTTTGCTAAGAATCTAGAGAGTCGTAGCAACGGCCCGGGTTCCATTCACATATTTTTATTTGCGTATTCACCTTTAGCGTTAAAAACAAACGTGGTTACAAAATGGTGAGGAGCATACAGTACATATGCCTTTGATCTCGAATAACAAATATCCTCGAAAGCATTTCAATGCACTTGAAATATAATGGCAGCCCTGCAGAGAAATGTACCGTATTTTCTGGACTATATGTCGCTCCGGAGTACGAGTCGCACCAGCCATAAAATGCATAATAAAGAAGAAAAAGACATAAATAAGTCGCACTGGAGTATACGTCGCGGTCGGCGGTATAATCCCCGACCGCTGGGCGGGGATTCGGCGCTGGGCTCTTCCGTCTTCGCTCGCCGCTACTGAGGTAATCCTTATTACTTTATTTTCCTCCGCATAGTAATATGCTTTAATTCAGCGGGTTGTCTCGTCTGATCTGAGGTCGTAGTTGGATGAGTTGTGGCGTGGCTCCGCGGACGGCGGCTCACTCACTGATGGCTCGGTAGCCCGTGCGGCGAGGCGCCACCCCGAGGCCACCCGATGCGAGAGGCGCGAGTGAGACGAGTGGTCCACCGGCAGCCGGGTCCGCACATGACGGATCGACAGGCGCCGCTGCGAGAGGGGGGAGGTTTGTTGGCGCGACGGGGCACGGGAATCCCGAGGCCGTCTGCACTTAAGGGGGCGAAGGCCCGCGACACAGCAGACGCGTAAACGCGAGCGCTTTTGAGGATATAAGTTACGGCCAATGCTGAAATGATCAACACAGGCCTAGAGCGCCCTCTTGCGGTTTAGTGTGAAAATAACATGTGAAATGACATGATCATTTTTTAATAATGTTACACATAAGTCGAGAGTGTATACGAGAGTATACGTCGCACCCCCGGCCAAACTAAAATAAAAACTGCGACTCGAAAACAACAAGCTTTGAAAATCAAAACAAAACGCAGTCTGATGAGGACCCTATAATCCCTGAAACATCCGTTACAGCATCCTGCCTCCAGCCATTTGATGGTAACGACGTTGTTGATGCTGATCTGGCAGAGAATGTTTCCTTTGATTAACGTCTTAATTTGCTTATCCCGCTGCAAGATGACTTCTGGAGAATTTGCTTCATCTGGACGTAAAGGGCGTGTTTAACAGCGCTCACTGCCTCAACTATATAGTCCTACTATAGATCCGGGAGTGTACAATGTAGCTCAATCTCTGTGTGTGTGTGTGTGTGTGTGTGTGTGTGTGTGTGTGTGTGTGTGTGTGTGTGTGTGTGTGTGTGTGTGTTTTGGATTGCTTTACTGTGTGATATTTTTGGCCTGATCCAGTCATAGAGTTTGATTCAGCTTGAAATGAAAACCAATCTTCCAAACGTGTTTTTACTTTACTGTTTGTTGGTTTACGGTTAGTGTTTGGAATGATGTGTGTGGCAGCCCACCAATGCTGGCTTGTATAACACCCTTTTCTGTTTTGTTTTAAGTGCACAGAGTAGCATCTCAGTTGCTTTATCATTTTTCTGCGCCCCACAAAAATTCTGAAAGTAAGTTGTGCTTTACACTTTCCTTCCAGATGTTGATTGGGTTAATCCATCTGTGATCCCGTACTGCTCTGTCCCGACTTTATACATGTCATCCCAGGTTTTTATCTCAATTTCTTCCACATCTGCAGAGAAGAAGCTGAAGTTAGTCATCGACGTCTTTCTGCTGTGACACAATTGGAAAGCATCCCCAAACTAAAGTAATTGATCATCGGAGAACTTTGGCTTCTTTTAAGTAAAAGAAAGGGTTGCATACAGTGTGATCAGTTTTGATTGTGGATTGTGAAAAATAAAATGCATAACTGTCACCTCTAAATAAGAAAGACAGACCAAAGTGTTTAGTCTATCCAAGATTCCACTTCACCCACTTGTTTGTGGGCCATGGTTTTGAGCCTTGAGTTTCGCCATGCTGTCCGTCGCCATCTGTTTTTTTTGCTGACAGAAGGGACACAAGTGTGTTGAGCTTAAAGTGTAATTCCAGCACTAATGGACCAAAAGCTGTTTTTCTGCATTAAAACACGTCAAATAAGCTGTTAAGACAGTATTTTTTGTCGATCAACCAATACAGAGTTTGGACCAAATATGCTTCCGCCCCAAATCGTAATCGGAATTACACTTTAAGAGCTGAACAAAATCATTTAAGGCAACCAGCATGTTACAATCAGCTTTTATGAAAAGATGGGGACACCTCACTGGACAACAGTGTCGTAACAACCTGTCAACCACAACTAAGCCGTGCCCTAAAGCATTCTCCGCTCTATGGTTTATTTGTCTGTGAATGACCACACTTTACTCAATGAATCTCGTGCTGTGTTGAAGAAGACTTGAAACTTTGGATTGAGCAGTGAGTACATGGAGATTATGTTCTGTTTGCATACATGTGTGATTAGCGGGACCAGCATTTACTTAAACTGTGGAATCTATTACGATCCTCTACAATTTTTCTGCGTCTTTCTAACTTCTTTATTCGTCCCGTTTCCAGCAACATTTTGTGAGACGGCAGTAGTTCGGTGCACATAGGATTGTTGTCCCCCTTCTGGTTTGCAGTGATCTGTGACTGTAAGTGTAGCCTTGTGTGTACATTGAAGTAGAGCAAACACTGATTGTTTCCCCGCCCTTCTGCCTGACCCTCCCTTCTCTCATGTTTCCTATCACTCTCTGTTCCTTTGGCCTTATCTCGGAAGGTTATCATCTCTCAGCGTTTCCCCTACCATTATGTTGTGAGGGCGCCCCGCCCCTTGAAGGTCTCGGGGGTTTCATTTTCTCTATAGCGCAAGTCATTTAAGGTTAGCCTTTGTACAGAACAAGTCTATCCCTTGTTCTTTTATTAAGCAAACAAAATATTTGTTATTTATCTTATTTACACAACGTGTAACATGTCTCTAGATGGTCTCGCATTTACAATCCTCCACTGCTCAGGTGAGCACACTCCCACCAGTGGACAGAGAGTCCGAGTCAACCCTAACCCTAACCCTAACCCTAACCCTAACCCCTATTTTGTCTGTGGGCAGCAGTAACGGGGAGAACATAGAGTTCCCAGCAGAGTGACTCATCGCTGTAGCGGACAGAGGTCATATACGTGTGCGTGGGTGGGTGGATGTGGGTGGATGTGGGTGGATGTGGGTGGCGGAGGGTGGGCTTCCCAGGTTGAGTGTGCGAGTGTTTTCGCTCTCTAACATGTTTGTTATTTGGGTGTATATGTTTCCCATACTTCCTTCCTGTTGAACACATGACCAAAACATAAATGGCCGGCAATCAAAAGTCATCTGTCAGTCCAACACACATAAACTCACGCACACCGACACACACAAGGCAATTTCCTAAATGCTGCCGTGAACTGGAAGTCTTTGGTCGTTGCTACAAGTCACAGTTGTATCAGGCTACTCAAATATAAAATGGTTTGTGTTCAAGGACAGTTTTTATTGGAAAGAACAATAGTTTTATTTACATAAAAAATACTATTTATGGCAAATTGCCTATATTTGCCTGCATGTCACTAACTATATGAAAAGATTTCACCCAATAATGTTTTTGTTCAACTGACCACTACTAAGAAGAATCAATTGGTAGTAAGAATTGAATAAAAAATAATGTTGTGAATGAGAAAGAAATGAACAGGGAGAAAACGCACAATGAAGAAACAATCTAAACAAGAATTTTGAGGCAAATTATGAGGAACGACCAAATTTACTTGTCTGATGTCAGCAGGAGTGAGACTTTTCATTTTTAATTCATAAGAGAGACATGCTTTGAATCGTTGAAGTAAGTAAGTATTTTCCTTACTAGCTGGTGATGGAGCCTGCAGGGTGCGTGTTTGTCTCATTGTAATGACACGTGTCTTTGTGAACCAAGTCGACCCAGGCCATCGTACGTACCCCGAGTATTCTGTTTATATCATCATGCACACGTGTGTGTCTCTCAGCGTTGCAGAGAACAGCAGTCTTTCGATTATCTGCTTCATGTCTTTATAATTGCTCCCAGCATCAGCCTGGCGCCAGGCATTGTACATGGGCGCGTATTCGCGCATGCACACACATGCACACATCAACTCGCGCAGCACATGGTCAGACGAGTGTGGCAAAGCAGTACTGGGCAATGGTTTTTGTTTTTTTTGGCAGGCCAGGCTGCTGACTTGAAACAGCTATATTTTCAGTCACTGAAACAGTCTATCCGAGTCGTTCCATTTTCAGTCTCTTTTTCTATTTCTTATAAGGGGTTGGCTGTGCAAGGCAAGTCATCGATCCGTGTGTGTGTGGGAGACGTAGCTGGATAACACAGAGCAGATGTGGGTGGGTAGGTGGGCGTGTGTTTAAGGGGCCTGTCATTGGCTCATACACAGCAGATGTTGGTTTGGATCTTCTGGTAGGGGGAGGATAGCCTAACTGTTCTGCTACATTAGAGACGCTAAACCAAACTCGGCTTCAGGTAGCTCCCTCGATACGAGAGCTCACGCAAGCAATCGCGTGGGGCGTTGACAGACGTTCAATCAGTATGCAGATGGCCGGGAGTCTTTACTGAGACTCTATTGCTGCTGTTCGCGGTAATATTCTGGTGCTGCCAACTGACTTCAGTTGACAGGGGTCCAAACGGTGTAGCACAGCCTAATGCGGCCAAACATGTCGAAAGTTGATCCGCTTTGAAACAAAGTCCTTTGTCACATTTGTCTCTTTTTCACTTCAGTTTCTCCACTTAACAATAAAACCAGAGCTCGTAAACAAAGGTCACCAGAACGTTTTCTTTCTGCTGCTGGTTTGTTTACCTTTTGTGTTTCAAATTAACCTTCTAAAGTTTGTGGGTGTCTGCTTTTACTCTCTGTGGCGTTGATTCTTCACTACAGTATATACGTTCTGCACCTCCATGGAAACCAAACCACCTTGACTAGTATAGCAGAAAGAACTCAAGAAGGTCTTGTGTGCAGTATAAATTATAATTGTGTTACAATGTCATAAATCATACAAAAGAAAACACAATTGATGATTGATGAATTCCAGTGATTTATTGAGTCTATATATTCTCAATAGTTCCAGGCATCTAAAAGTGTTACCAATGGTTTAGGTGCTATATCCATTAGGGCTGTAGTCAACCAAAGAAATGCTTAGTCGGCCAAAGTATTGTCCTGCGCAACGATTAGTTGACTAAACCAGCGGTCCCCAACCACATTCCTAACCGGGCCGTAGCCTACGACACGAGTTAAAAAAAATGCATGCAAACTAAATAAACGGCCCGCGGACGAGTACCGAATGCGGCCGGCGGGCCGTATACCTCACGCGGAGGAGTCACCGTTCGGATCAGCTCCAACCGCCGGGGCCCGAGCTGTGTCGCTGCGCGTCAGGTAACGGACCTGAGGCGGGAGGTGATGGAGCTCGCTCTTTAATAAAGAAGCGACCTCTGAACTTCAGCTCGCTTCAGCAGCTTAAAGCGTTTTTTTTTTTTAAGCGCGGAAACGTAACAGACTCCGACAACGAGAGGAAGTTCTTCGCCGCGGTTCCCGAGTGTTCTACGCGGTGCGCTGAACTGTGGCGCTGTTACAAAACAGCCTAAATTAAAACATTTAAAGTTGGGGATAAAACATAGGCTAATTATATTTAGATTACAGTAATATATAACTGCTTATAAAGGAATAAATATCAAGGAGTAAATCAATGAAAATGTCTTTATTGGTGTAAAAAAAAAATATATATATATATATATGCAACTGGTCGACCAATGAGAATGTCAGTCGACCAAGACGACATCGGACCGATTAGTCGACTAAACGACTAAAGTTGACAGCCCTAATATCCATGTCCAGCAGACAGCAGGTCAGTCGAAGTTTCACAGAGTCTTTGTCATGTGACCGTAGGTCTCTGGCAAGAGAGTAGCGCTGATGAGCCAAGGATTTAATGTTTATCACAGGATGTGGCTAATGCCAAAGGTTCATTGGGGAGATCATTTAAATGGGCCTCTTCTGACTCTTCTGAAGTGTTTGTCACACATGATGTGTTCATGGACCACCAGATATGGAGGACTAAAAGTGCCACAATTAAATAAATAAATACATCATTAAATAATTACTTAAATGTGTCATTAATTAATTAAAATTTGAATTAAATACATAAATGTGTCATTAACGTGTCAACACTGAACATTTTAATCATTTGACAGCCCTAAAAAAAAACACAAAAAAAAAACAAACTCAAGGTTTCAAAACGGCAGTCCACAAACCAGCTGGTTTGGCAACATCTATCATAGAGCTGCCTCCCTGAGCAGTGTGAAAAGCTACCACCTTCTGGGTGCAGATCTTCTGTCAGTGGTTCTGTACTTCTACAACTCTTTAGCTCTTTTTGAGTCACCAGATATCCTGAAAACTTTTCATCAAACCAATTTATTGTAACGCAAGACCACCATGTGTAAACAGTCGCAGTACATTACACCAGCCTGAGTTCGTATTGAGCAAGCTATAATTCAATTTGTTTTATACCCAAAACATGTGTGAGTCAGTGTCTTACAAAATTACTCTTGTTCGTCGCTTGCGAGTTCTTGGGCAGGCAAAATACCACTTTACTTAATTACTGTCATAGTTAAAGTGACGTGTTCTCAAATGTAGGGAGTTGCCCTATATAGTGGTACACTACTCTAGAAGGGTGCGTTGAAAAGATGAAAGAAAGGAATGGAGATGTTTTTTTCAGATTTATGTGGATTGTCAAAGGCTTGATGTATTTTGGTTACGTTATAGATCAATCACCAATGCAATATTGTGTGGGGCATGTAGTGCTCTCTGTTGTGTGTCCAAGGGACATAGCATCTCCACCTTTTCTCTCCAGTTCACACACATCAAACACACACGATCAAAAGCAACAAATTGACCTCCAGGCCAAAGGATGTGTGTGTGTGGTTTGGAGTACGGCTTCAACCCATTATGCATTTCAGCATTTGTTTACATGTTAAGTTGCCGTCCGTACAGACTTGTGTGCTAAGGGGATTGTGGTGTGTAGTGTGTGTTACCGGCTGCGTGAATAGCTGGCATATGGGAGCCATCTCGCCCTGGCGGCAGAGCTCGAGGAAATTCCTGCGTTGTGCAGCTAAAGCCAAGATGCTGCCGCCACACTGACACGTGCACACACACAGTGCAGGTTTGTGATACTTGTACCGATTCTTTGTTTGTGTGCCAAAGAACTCAACTCACTTTTTAAAAGGACTATGAAGGTGATGGAAATGTTGTTTTCAGTAATGAGCCAGAAAGCTGTTTTGTGTTTTCTGATTGCTCAACTTATAATTTATTCTGTATAAGACTGACTCTTTTCTTTCTCTGCCTCTCACCCTGGGTCTCCTTACGCATGCACAGTCTGACCTCGGCCTGTCGGCCTGTTGGCCCGGTGCTATCTCTGTGCACACATGGCAGCCATTACTCCATGTGTGTTTTGGCCCGGGCGAGAGTTGGAAATCAGCCGCTCCGCCGCGAGGGAGCCCTGGTGAGGTCTGTTCCCCACGGCCGCTTTCCCAGTGTTCAGTGTTAGCCGTGGCGTACGGTATTCCAGACCTTCATAATGGTTACACAAAATGTATTCATCCTAGCGGTGCTTGTTTGGCAGTGTCAACACCTCCGACAATGCCCACAGCTCATGTTCAGAAATGGTGCTTTTTTTAAAAGTATGGACCTGAAACTTGCCATTCTTTTGTCTCCTTCAAAACACACATTTTGATCTTCATCTTCAATTTGGAAAGCCAATATCTTTAAACTAATGGCTAAATGTTACCATGTCATTATTATAAGAGTTCACGAAACGACTAACGATATGAATCGGCACGCAAATCCAAGAGAATTAAAAGCCTTTGTTTCAGGCATCCTTTAAATCCAGGCTGTATCTGTTCCCCAGCTGCCCAGATGTTTCCACCACAGCTTTGCCCCCAGTAAAAGGTTTCCTCTGCTAATCATCTTTTCTTATCATGGTCAGAAACAAAACATGTCATTTTCCCACTTTGATTGCCTCCTTATCACATGTGCGCTCGAGACAAGTCCTACTCATGAGATGATTTAGATTTCCTTGCGTCTGCCCGCGGGATGCTGGTAACATTTCTCTATGTTGTCTTTAGCCTCTGTGATTTTCTTCCCCTTTAATTGAACCCCTATTGAAGTGTCGCTAGTTTCTCTCTCTTGGATCATTTCTGGGCTATACAGCGCACCTGAATATAAGCCGCACCTCCTAAATTTAGAAAAATAAAATGTGTACATATACAAGCCGCACCTGTCTATAAGCCGCAGGTGTCCTTTTGATAAATCTGAGACCCCACGATGGTCCACCTCTAAAATCTTCAATCTTCTTTTTGGTGGCGACTGTTTTGGCTTTCAGTCAGATCTGCACTGTGGAAACATGTCAAGTTTACGTGCAGCCGCTCTGTTTCCTTCTCCGAGAGCCACATTGGTTGCCGGTGACTTAACTGCTGCATCATATGCATTCCTACGTGTATTTTCCATGACGAGTGTTTAAATATGATGCGCAAAATGCAGCGATGTAGTCTACATGAAACTAGGAAAAGTGAAGGATGTTCCCACCAACGGAACGCCGTGTTGGTTCCTATGTGTGTCTCGCTCTCGGCTCTCAGGAAATGATAGATTAGTCGCACCGTTGTATAAGCCGCAGTGTTCAAAGCGTGGTAAAAAAGTAGCGGCTTATAGTCCGGAATTTACGGGTATATTCAGCCTCGGAAATATTTGACATTCCCTAACGAAGGGGAAAACGTTGCATTTGGAAATATTCCGATATGTCATCTCTTGTTTTGTGATCTTCACTTCTCATCTGTTAACAAATCTTTTCTTTTGATGATTGGCAAGTGGCCGGGGCAAGGCTTCAAGGTAATATATCTAATGAGGACATAAGGAGGGAAAGAGAGGAAGGGTAAAATGAATTCAGATAACAAAATAAATGCAATGCAATGAAATGTGCAATGGCCGAGCGGATATTGACATTGGGTATCGTCAGGGAGACGGGCTGTGAAAGAGATTGAAGGACAAAGAGAGAGAAAGCTTTTTTTCATTTGTGGTGTATAATTTAAGGCTCATCACACAATATATATTTATATTTTCTTAGAAAGGCTTCTGTCTCTCTGTGAATCAATGTTCCAGCAGCGTTTCTGCATATTGAGAAAGATAAAGTATGGAAAAACAACGCAAACACGCCGCGCACGTCAGTCCGCACTGTTTTTGTCACCTGGAAAGGTCAGAAGGGACAGAGTGTGCAGTTGTTGCCGTAGAGATCTTTGTCAACACCCGAAGCCCCCCCTCATCCCCACACACATACACACCATTCTGGCTGGACCTTCCTTTGTTGATGTTGGTTTTGCGCACGCCTGCGCACATGCACGTAAGTCACTTGCATTGAGCCCATCAATCATCATTTCCTTCTCATTGCGACCTATTACAGCACATGTACCCACAATGACACACGCACAAACACTCACACACACACACACACGCCGAAGACCAGACACGTGCTGGCACTGGGTAAATTATACATTGTCTCTGTTAATCTTTAATTTGTGACATAATGGCTGTCCTCATGAACAGGACATCCTGGAAGGATTTATTAAGTCACCGGATAGCAAAACTGTGTGTGTGTTTGTGTGTGTGTGTGTCTGAAACAGGAAAGACGGTCACTCCGCCGACTTAAAATGTGTTTGTTCTGCATTTTAACTCTACAGTTTGTTTTTCCCCCGTCGGTGCCGCCTTTCTTCTCTTCACTCGCTCGTTCCTTGGTTCTCTGCCGCTCCCGCTGCCCTTGCTTCTCCCCTTGTGAAGCGGACTGAATGTGTAGTGGCATGCCAAAGTGTGAGTGACTAACCATGTGGGATTTTGCTGCCACAGGGAAGCAAGGTTTACAAAAAAAGAGGCCCTTTCAAATGGGATTAGTCAGCGCTGCGCACACCTCATTTTACTATGAAGTCCTTTTTTTAAATCACCAACTGTGGATTTGCTCATGGAAACAATAAATGCCCTTCTGGCTTTCCAGCAGCATACCCCCGGCTCATCACCCTTCACCTCGTTATTGCCGTTGACACGGAAAGGAATGCTTTTTTTTCACCCTGTAATCTCTTAATGTTCCTTTTATGCCATTCATTTTAATTGCTCCGGTTGTGGTTCTGTGGATCAAAATAGAAGCAATCTGTATTGTTTTTTTGACATTAACAAATTCTGCGTTCGGGTCCCCTCGCTGATCTGTCTCTTCCCGGTGACAATATCCATGGCTGCATTCCTTCTGGATATTCTGGTTCACTCTTGAGAGGTGACTGGTTGGGGTGAGTCACAGAATAGAGATTCCACACACACTGAGCTCGAACACAAGCTACGGGAAGAGAAGCTCCCAGTAGGCCTTGATGGTTATAATCAGAAACACGGCGGCCAGTTTGCTTTGAGCGTTGTTTTTTCCAAGAGCTGTCTGAGTGAAGACAACACGGTACCTCCACAGCCCGCGATGTCCCGTTTACGCTGGACGACAGTGCGGTTTTTCCACATGTAGCTGCTCCAGCTGCTGAGGAGGTTGGTGAGGTTGGTTTGTGGAGAGATCTGGCCGTGTGTTTTTTTGTTTTGGGTACACAGCGATAGGCCCGGTGGAGTGTGAGTGTGTCTGCGCTGGTTTTAACAAACCAGTCCGTCAGTTTGCTCCTCAGAGGTACGAAACGTGTAACTTTCGCGAGTCCGGCTGTCTTTAAAACGTGCACGTCATTTAGAATTGGAAAAGGGACCACGTAGTTAAGGTGAGACCATGTGGTTTGTGGTGCGTCTTTATTATTTGCACTGATTCTTCAGTATAAAAAGATTCAGTTAACATTTCACTTGCACTCGGAGAAAGAATGTGCACAGCAAAGGATCAAGAAAATGTTTCACGTGTCTCCATTTTGTCCTCAGCCGTGTCTCAGATAGTCCCTGGTGTCCAAAAGACTTGTTGTATCTAAGCTAGGCGCCTAGGTCTGCGGCAGCATTTGATAAGATATACTGGTTGTATTGTTCTTTAACACAGCTAGTAATGGCTCAAAACCTTTGGATGGAACATGACATGGGACACACTCAGGACCCAATGTACGAGTGGTGACCTGCAGACGGTTTATCACTGTTTATCAGTTGGTCTCTTCAGAAATCGCATGATACCCATGGCTAATTAATCCATTACGAGCAGGCGAATCCACAACGCGTATGTGTTTACATACTTCCTGGATCCTGATTGGTGTTGCAGCCGCAAGGCACTGATTGGAGGGTCTCGGCTCATACAGCGCAGATGAAAAAGATTCAGACTACAGCGTTCATATGTTCAACAATCTGAAACGTAATCTTATGGTACGTTCCACCAAACCCGTCTCCAGCGTTTTGCGCCGACAGGATAACAAAGTCAAAGTCAAAGTCGCACAGACTCAATGACGCGGGAGGGACTCGAATCTGCGATTGAGCATCGAGTTCTTGCAAAGTCTAACGCCCTAATGCAGAAGTTGAAATATTTCATCTTCGGCAACAAAACGCTGTGACGCTGCGGCGCGATAGCCTATCAGTTGGCGAGATGCTCTCCATCGTCACCGATGTCCTGCAGACAGCGGTATCCCCAGCTGTACGATACATCCTGGCATAACTAAGTTTCCATTGAACTGTATATTGCGTCCGGTCCACGAAAGACTGCAGACTTTTAACAAACAGCAAACAACCATATGGGCCTTTTTACAACATCCCATCACCGCACTGAATATGGTATAATAAAGTGTAGGGTAATTGTATTGTTTAACGACACATTGATACAAAATAATAAGTAAGTGTGTGTGACGGCGTCTCATCACGGGACAGATCCCTCGCCAGAGAAGTATGGTGTGAAGGCGGTGAGGTCAGGTGCCCGATCTGAGCCAACAAGCTATCAAACGGGCTAACGGCTAGCGCCATGTGCCGCTGGAAGCGGCAGTCATCCAGACGCACTTCCTGGAGAAGGCTGTGAAATTCACGAGCTATCTGCGCCTATGGATGCCATATAGTACATAAACACATCCGACTTTAGTAGGACTTCCACAACAATGCACGCGTTTCCCCTCCACTACAGCCCTGCTTATTGTGTATACTTGGAGCTGTGTACCATATTAGTGATGGAAAGGTAAGACTGTCCGCACGGGAAACCACAGGCAGGGAGGATGATCGCCCTGTAATGATGGTGGTGTGCACGCAGAGATGAGAGAGAATTAATAGAGAAAACCACAACATGGGAGCAATGGTACACTGGAGCTTAGAGGGTAAAGTATGACATAAATGTGTTTGCTGAACCTTGAATGCTCTGGCAACAGAGGGATGGAAACCTTAGGCAACGACTGTTAGTGGGAGAAAACGTCTGAGTCAAGGTCTCACAAGTAAGCGACTCCGACTCAAAGCGGTGGACAGCGAAGAGAAACGTCCTTGGGATTTACAAGCATTTAGAGGAATATTCCCCTGGACCTCTAGAAGCACATCCACGTCAGTATTTATTTATTTTTTTCTACACATAATGTTTTTGCAAGCAATGAGCCATTAAGATATAGCTGTCATTTCCATGGTCATTGGAGTATGTTGGCATAGTTTCGGAGCCACCATAAAAGCAGTATTCAACACTCGATGGTGTATTCTCCTCAAGCTGAACTCAATTCTTCTTTGCGGTTTCTCTCGGAGACGGGGGCGGGGGCTACAGAATGCACAGAACGCAGAGAGGCCTACGAAAGCACCAGAGGGAGGGTCGGACAGAGGAAGAGGGAGCGAGGGAGCGAGGGAAGCGGTGGGGGGGGGCGTCAGAACTGCCTTTCGCTGATAGTGTGCCGTGTGTAGCTACGGGGCCGAATGTAACTCTGTACCGCTGCGTGGCGAGGCGTTGCAATAGAGGTGATCTTGGATCAGAATGTTTTAACTGCACAGTTGTCTCCAATGAATCGATTTTCATCAGATCCTAGTGTGATGATCGATCTGCGCTTAGTAATGTGCTGCATGCACCTTTTAGCTCGTAAAATAGTTTTAGTGTGTTTAAAGGGCTGTGGAACATTCAGCAAAGATGATCAGTACGCACGTAAAGTCCAATGATCTCGCAGATCTATTTTGGACCAGAATACTGGTACTGCAAGAAACAACATGAACATAAGAAGATTAGATAATGAAGAAATGTGAAGAAGAAGAATTGCATAAACAAGCCTTGAAATATCAGTGTTTTGGAATGTTTATTTAGTTTGTATTTGATGGCTCTCTGGATATAAATAAACCATCAGCCGGAAGTATATATAATTAGTTAATATTACAAATTTAATTTTTGATTTATGCTCATTGTGCACTAAACTATGAAACTTATTATATAACTTAAATATTGAGGAAGGATGAAAATGAGAAACTTATAATTACATAGAAATACATCTGTACCGTACCAAACTCCTCCATGGATCTGTTCTCCAGCACAACTGGAACTAAAACTTATCTAGGCCAGTGGAAACTAAAAATCATTAGTCACATAAGACTTTTCTTTCTGAAAGAAGTGAGGAAAGTTGTTAATTCTGAGAGAGACTCGCGCTTATAGAGATGGAGCCAACTAGTCATCGCATTTTCACAATGTACCCAATATCGAACTTGCAATAACAAGGAATGAGTGCATTTATACAACCTGCAACAGTGTTGTGGGTGTGTGGATCCAGCTCCACTTCTCATGCCAATAAACTCTCACAGAATGAAGTCTGAATAATGATGATAATGATTTTATTGTGCTTACCGCTATACCTTTCAGGCTTGAAAATCGCTCCCGGTAATCATACCTCCCCCTCTCTCTCTCTCTCTCTCTCTCTCTCTCCCCCCTGCCTCTGCAGATGCCCGGCCTTTTGTCCAGTCCTGTGTGTCTGACAGTCATCTGGTTGTTGTCTTGGTCGCTGCGCCTTGGTCAAGCTCAGATTCAGACAGATGAAGGTGAGACATTTTCCTCTGAACACAAGTAAGAACACACACTACTGTGCATCTGGCACGGATGCCTTTGTGCACTATTAAGGTTGCTCCCCACTTATCTCGACTCCGAGGTCTTGTGGGATGTGAGGGGAGCGAGCTAATCTAAAGCAGAGTATTGGTTAAAACACATTTCTTCTAGCCGAATAAAAATTCCAGTTTTTCCTGGGGGATTAGCGCTCTACAAACAATACATCTATTGTTGAGGCTTCCCCCCCCCCCCATTCCGTCCCCCAACAACTCACACAGTGCTTCAGGGATCTGTCTGAATAAACAGCTTTTTGGGCTGTCTGTCTGTTCTTCAATCATTGTTTCAATCTTTCTGAAGAAAGCCGAGTGAACCTCTCCAACAATAAGGCCCTTCAGGTGAAACTGTCAAAAGTCTTCCTCTCCCAAATCTTTTTACCACTATGGCAGCTCCAGAACTGTTGAAAAGTTTGCCCCAGCTGGCATTTTCCGTGTCCATCCTACCATCTGAGTTTAATGTCAAGAGAAACTTGCAGCCTTCCTGTGTGAATTAGAGTGTGTGTGTGTGTGGGGTTTATGCATGTGTGTGTGAGAGCATGTGTCTCGGGCCTGCGGGAGAATCAGATATGAGTGGAACGCTGCGGGTTTGGGGAATAATGTACTTCACTGCCAATAAAACATGAATACACACATTCAAGCCAGCCAACACTTTTCACGGCCCCGGGTAATGCACACTCGCAGAAAGTGTGTGCGTGTGTGTGTGTGTGTGTGTTTTGTCAAATGAATTTGGGTTAAAAAAGAAGAGAGGCATTGAGATAAGTGAAAAGAGTGCGGCTATGGAGTGTAAACAGACATGGGTAAACTTTTCTGCAGGTGATAACAATTATAATAATAATACTGGATAGTTTTACACAGCGCATTTCTAGATACCCAAAGGCGCTTTAGGTAGGGCAAAGACAGACAGAGCAAAAGAAAAAATCAAAACAGGAAAAAATCAGAAACGAGCAAACAAACGGAACGCTTTTTTTCAAAAGAAATTTGTTTAGCAGTTGAAGGGTGACGTGTTCACAGCGGTGGGTGGAGGTGAGCAGTTGAGAGTTCTGAACGTATTGGAGTTTGTTGAGGATTTTGTAGGGAAAGCCGTAGAGGATGCTGTGGCAGTAGTCGAGTCTGGAGGTTATGAGAGTTTCAGAATTTCAGTGTTGGCAGAGGACGGTCGGAGCTGCACAATGTTTCTGAGGAGAAAGAAGGGCTGGGCTGAGCAGATGAAGGAGGGTGGATGATGAGAATTTCCGATTTATTACAGTTGAGTTTGAAGATAGTTCTGTTGCATCTATGATTTCATATTAATGTGCTAAGCAGTGGGAGTGGAGAGGCTGACTGAGGTTATGGTTTTGGAAAGGTAGAGTTACCGTAGCAGTGGAAATTGAGATCATGCCCGTGGATGATTTGTAAAGCATCTAAATGATGAAGAGGAGGGGACCAAGCACGGAACCTTGGGGGACACCGTGGGTAACTGGGGGGATGGAGGATTTACAGTTGTTTATGGCAATTCATTGAAAGGGTAGTGTCAGTTATGCCAAGGGAGTACTGGAGACATGAGAGGAGGATGGAGTGGTTTAGTGTCAAATGCGGCGCTGTGGTCAAGGAGGAAGAAGATGGTGACGAAGCCAGATGGGGCCACCAGCAAATTGTGGATGAGGATAGAAATGTGTTGCATTTGCTGTGAAGTTGAAGGAGGTGGAGATATTGTCCATGGGCTTATAAAGTTTGTGGATGCTGGAGAAAAGCATTTTGGGGCTGTTGGAGCCAGAATTATGGAGGGGTAGTAAGAAGAACAAGGTGTTGAGGACATCTTTGTATTGTTGTTGGTGGAGTTTGAAAGCACGAGCAGTAGCGGCAGAGACGGTAGCAGCTAAGGTGGAGCAGAGCGATGTGGGGTTGATGGACTTGATGTTCAAAAATGTTATGGTGAGATTCTGCTTGACACAGGGGGCGGAGATGTCTATGTCCAAGATGATAGCCCGGTGGTCAGAAATGGTGAGATTGATACTGGTAATGCCGGAGGCGCAGACCAGGTCAACTGTGTGTTCTTTTTAATGAGTGGGAAAGTCGACATGTCGGGTGATGTTGAAGTAGTTAAAGATGTCAAGGAGTAGAGGTTGTGGAGTCAGTTAAGTCAACGTGTATGTTAAAGTCACCGAGTAGCAGAATGGATGGAGAGATGGTGTGTTGTGTGAGAAATTCAGACAGATCAGCTGGGAAAGCCGGGTTCGGGTGACCTAGTATTTCCTAGTAAATTCAGTTTTCGATGTCATGGTTATATTTGAATAGACCTCAGCTTTTTCGATGGTACCTATAATGGAACTGTTAACATGAAAATGCAAAAGACAATTCTGAGTCTATTTATTATACATTAAAGCCAACAAATACAAATACGGTGTAAATTTTCTAAGAAAAAAAAATAATTAATTAAAATCTCAAGTTTGATAAAGAAGAACCTTTTTTTTCTTTTTTAACCTTCCAATGAGTCATTTGAATAATCGGTCGCTCTTGTTTCTATGTTGTACTGCTTCCCTGATTTCAGCCTTTGCTTATGGACCGAACTATGAAAATACAAACATGAAACCCAATAAATGTCCTCTCTGGCTGTGATGTCTGCATGTATCTCATCACACAGATTTGTTCACAGAGGCCTACCTAAAACCAATGTTTTGGTTGTTCAGATTCATTGTGACTAATTGTTTCTCATGCTCCCCCCCCCCCCCACTCAGAAACATGAATTTAGGCACAAATTTGCTGTGGAGCCCTTTGCTGCCCCCCTCGCCCCCTCACACTTTCTTGTTTCCCACAGCAACTAAAACAAACAGGAAGGGCAATGAGTGAAAACCAAGCATTGAGTAGCCCTCAGTAACTTGAGTTTGTGTCCAATTGAATGTACGATAGTTGGCCCCTGAAGGGCAGTGTTATTGCATAAGCAATAGATATACTGATTGAACGATAACATTCCCATAAGGCTTCCCCTGCCTGATTCCCTTATCGTCAACGACTAAGTCCATTTTCTAAACCCCAAGATAGTAGTTCCGACTTTAAAGGGAGATTGTTGAAACTGATTATTACCGTATAGGAGAGGCCGCAGGTAGTGGGCATGGCTGAGTGATTGAGGTTGATAATTAATGAAGGTGTGTGCGTGGCACACCGTCAGAGTGATGCTTTTCCACTACTCTACTGTAAATGGCAGCTTTTCATATCACAGAGCCAAGCCAAACAGGCAGACACACTCTGAGATAGAGTATCAGCTGTGTCAATTACTGCAGTCACCACGAGATATTTGTTCAGGCGTACAGTGAACTTACTATTTGCTCCAAACCTGCTGCGCCTCAGCAGCTGCTGAGAGAAATCTGTGAAGATACAAACGGTTATTTTATTCAAAGAAGCTCTGAAACTGACGGCTCTTGACCTGGCAACTTGTTCTTTGATTTATATTTTCGATGCATGTAATAGTCCAAACTAAAAAGGTCACTGGCTTCGATCTCACGTCCCTCCACGTTCCTTCACTTGAGAACCATTGCTCCAAAGCATTGTTGATTCCCTATCTTTCAGCTGCAGATAGAGATTGTGCCGCCTACCAAACAAAGCCTGGTGTAAAGTCTCCGGCGCAGTATTTTCGTACTGTTTATCATACACATCATCATTCAGATAACAAGTTATGCAGAGGGATTCGTTCCCAGTGCATGCAGAGACCTCCATACAGCGGCACTTCCCTCCTCAGTGCATCGGCCCGTGTGCACCGACACGGAGGTGTTGATGTGGCCGAGGCTCCTCGTACGTTCCCCTCGGCTCCCTCTTCTTTCAGGTTTACCGAATGCGACATTTAAATAGCCACTCTCCCTTGGCTTTTCCAAGAAAATCAGAGACGACACTCCCATTTGGTTTAATTCCGTAATGGCCGAAACACCGCTGTCAATGAAGAGACCACTTTCGACCCTCACTTTGCACTCAGATTGCGAGGACCCCCGGAGCGGGATACACCCATTCAAACAGTGCTTTAATCTGTGTCTGCTTCTTGATGCCTTCTCAAAATGCCACACTCCTTCTCTGTCTACCATCGCTCAAGAGATATCAAAGTGGGTCTGCTAATACAGCTATTGACTAATTTGTGATGATGAAAAATAAAACCACAAAGCAGCTTTATACGTGGTGCCAAACCGCCCCCACAGCCGAGCGTCGCAGGATCGCAGACCTTGTACGGTCATGTTATTGTGATACTGTGGACTGGACTGTGAATGGCGTCCCTTAAATCACGTTGATACACACAATGTGGACATGGTATTTGCAGTGTGCGCTCTAACGTTTCCTGTGATGTTCCCGTTCGCAGTGTCAGGCGTGCAGTACGGGCACATGCAGTCAAATGTGACACTCGCATGTGGGAAGTCCCAAGTCAGGTGAGGAAAGAAAACTATTTCCTGTCTACATCAACGTTTTTTTATTTCTTTCGTCCAAGAGATATTTCCTAAACACCAGTTCCTTTATTATTATTATTACATTCCAACTGTTGAACAGCAGCAATATCATAAAAGATGCTGTAAGAGTCGGTGAACCCAACACAAATAAGATGTCATCAGATCACATTAAAAGACTGCGCCTGTAGTTGATGGACCCTTCCAAGGGCTATTTTAGACGGGTTATTCTCATGTCCTGTTCACAGTTTTCTGAACTTTTGATGAATCACAACTTTTATTTTATGCCTGTGTTCATTGAAAAACATACATACATATTATTTCCATTATAACTGAAATAAGAAGTGAAATAATAAGAACAACAAACATCCAGGCTCCCTCATGTGGTTCAAAGGTAAAGTGCAGATTAAAATGTTAAATAAAAGACTCAACGGAGGACCTTGTCTTAGGGAAGTTACCGCTTTAAAGAGCTCAGTCCTCGTTTGGGTTTAATAACTGGAGCTTTTTGTGTTCGGGACCAGGATGCCTGTGACGTGGCGTCTCGACCACGGCGCGGCGCTGCCGCGGCACCAAGTGACCCCCGACGGGACCCTGGTGCTGCCGCACGCCGACCACTCAGCGCAAGGCAACTACAGATGCCACGACAGCCGGGGGCTCCTCCTCCACTCCGTCACATTGCGGCTGGGATGTGAGTGCCGTCGTGTTGTGACTCGTCCCGGCTGCGCGGCGCCTCGTTCGGGAGTTTCTGCACTAACAGCTTTCCATTCGTTTTATTTTGTATAGCCCTTAATCTCAAATTACAAATTTGCCTCAGAGGGCTTTAATGTCTGCACCATGTAATCTTTCTTCTGCTCGTCTTTCTCTTTACTTTGATTCAACATATTCTCATCAATATCTCTTTCCTACCACAAATCATGTTTCTCTCCCTCCCCTTTTTTCTTAATGAATGAGTTTCTTCTCAACATTAGATTAATGGCGGCTTTTTTGGCTCCGACGAGGCGGGGTATTCTCAGCGCCGAGGATCAGAACAGCGCTACTTGTGCTCAGAGGAAACCGACGCTTCCTCTAACTGTTTGGAACAGGAAGCGGCTCCCTTAAGTGGACTTCCTTTTACTAAGGGCGAGCACTTTTTCCAAGGCACTGCCCAAGCCTCTCTTGAAACATTTTTGGTTCACGATAGTGATGCCGTTTAATACCTGAGGACATTTAATAGGAGCACTTTTTAAAAAAACACTCTCTCTCGCTCTGTGCTGACAATAAACTGTCCGACTCCCTCCTCGCAGACCCCCCTGCGAAGCTCAACGTTTCCTGCCGAGTTCCCAATCACAAGCATGTTCGCTGCTCCTGGACAGAGCGGGCGAGGACCTTCCTGCCAGCCGAGTACAACGCCTCCTTCAGGTGAGAGCGAGTTCCCGCCAGCCAGCCAGCAGGTTTTGAATGAAGTAGTATCTCAGCCTTTTCTGCTTCCCTCTCTTCCCTCCGGCCATGTGGCGTCACAGCGAGCTGAAGAAACTCTGTTTCCGTCAGCCGACGCTTAGTTTTGTCTCTGTTTCCTTCAAAGGGGGACACAAAGTCAGGATCTGAAGCCATGTGTCCTGAATGTGGCTCGCAAGCACTGCGTTGTGAATGATCCTTCCTTCTGGCAGACCATCCACACCTTGACCATCACAGAGACCAACGCCCTGGGCTCCGAGACAACAACGCACCGCGTTAAGTTAATCGAGCAATGTAAGATTATATTAAACACACACACACAGGAAAAGGTTGTCTTAAAAAAAAAAATTCATTCCGGCTTGTGGTCCACACTTCCTCCAAACAACACAGAGATACACAACCGGAATGAAAGAAAGTTTACTTTCCCCAAATCCCCCAAGCTAAATGTCCTGTTCTCTCTCGCTGTCCTGTTTGCAGTGCAGCCGGACCCTCCTGAGTCTCTGGTGGTGGAGGTCCTGGAGGGCCAAACGAAGAGACTGCTCGTTTCATGGGACTACCCCGTGTCCTGGCCGCAGGATGATGCTTTCCCCCTCATATTTCTCATCAGATACAGGCCGCAGGGCTCCATGTACTGGTCAGAGGTCAGTCAGTAAGCCTCATTTCAGGGCAGTCTGGATTTAACTTGTGCATCTCGGCACACAAATGCGCTGTATGCAGGTTCTTTTAATAACAGTTGTATAAGCAATTAACGCTAAACATCATGCAAATGTATTCACTTTTTTATGGGTGGTTACAAGGCATAATGCTAAACCTCTATGCTACTGCGAATTTAAAAGCTATTAAGATATTCCTAATCCAAGTGTTCAAGTATCTCACAAGAAATCCCTCCTCTTTCTCCATTAACCAGCTTTCGTCCACGGAGAGTCCCGTCGTCATAACTGACGCCCTGGCTGGTCACCTCCACCAAGTCCAGATCCGAGCCAGAGACGAGGTGAACTCTGACAGCAAGTGGAGTGAATGGAGTCCTCTGCTTCTGGGCAGGCCTTGGGAAGGTCAGCCAACATTTATATACGTCTACGACCGGAGAGGGCACACTAAGGTCCACATAATGGACCAACATCACCATGAAACTCAATACAACGCTCACCTTGCATGACTATTTTCTGAGGTTTTGTGAACCAAGAGGTAGATCTCATTAAAATAATAACACAAAAGATGAATCTATAAAATAATCTGCACGGTCCTTGTCACTAACTGGAATACATTCCTTAAACGGTTGTGTGTGTGTGTGTGTGTGTTTTGTTAGCAATCTCCTCTACAACTGAATCTCCAGAGGAGCCCGAGCCAGAGGAACCCTCTTTGTTCCCCTTCAGCAGCAAACCGGAAATACCAACCTCAAAGTCACAAAGTAAGTCACACTATTTATATTTCATCAAGTTATAAAGTTATTTTAGGGGTTATTCTGCCTTTATCTGGCAGAGGACTGCAAAGCAGGGGGCGGGGGGGGGGGGGTATGTGGGTCACATTACAACCAGGGCTGCTGCGTTTTGGAATTTTCAATGATATACAGTATCAGTAATTGCATTCCAGTGTAATATCAATACTGTGTGTGTGTGTGTGTGGGCTCGTTGTGTTGACCCCCATGGTGCTTTTTGTCTTCCCATCCAGATCCTGTACGTCCTCAGGGTGAAGGTAACGTGGGGTTGGTGGTTCTACTGGTTGCGCTCACTGTGGTCATCCTCACCATCGTCCTTTCCCTCATCTTTGTTGTGTGGTAAGACACACAAACGCACACAAACATCCCACATCCGCAGACCACAGCTGTGTGGCCTTTCTGTGATTTTTTTCTTTTCTTCCCAAAGCATGTCATTTCAAATATTTATTTTTATTTGTACAGGGTGAGACAGAGGCGGCATGATCATGTGACCAAACAGGAACTCACCTCTATGGTCAAGATGAAGTCCATGCCAATCTAATGTAATGATCACCTTATTTCGTGTCAGATTGAATTTATCTTGTTCCCCCTGTATACACACACACACACACATACATACATATTCATATATACACACACACACACACACACGCACACACGATGGCGGCACATCGGCGGTTTGTGTTCTTATTTAGCTTTTTCCACATATAGTTTAGACCTCTGGATGGCGACTATCTTTCGCGGCAAAGATCATTCAAAACATCATGAGCTGTCACAATGGTTGAAAGTGCTGCTAAAAACAACATTCAGCCAACATGTGATTATAAGCCTCACTCACACTGATTATAAGTATCCCTATTTCCCTCACTCGGCTCTGTTATTTCAAACTGTAATTTCAAGGCAGCACTTAATTTTTTGAAGTTGTCCTCCTTTTTTCCGTTTCCTGCAACCGCTGCTTTTTCACATGAACTTATTTTATTTTCTCTCTTCCCCTTATCTGTAATCTTCTCCTCTCCTCGGGTAGATTTCAAGCGTCCCTCTCAGCCCGTTGTAGGGCTGAAGCCAGCTGACCGTCCATATCCAACAACATTACCCAGAATGCACCTGCCACGGTCCCACCAGGGTCCAGGGCAGGGATGAACCCGTGCAGGGAACGCTGTGGAGAGGAGTCACATCAAGCAGCACTACCCATGATGCATCAGCAGACTCGTTCTACTGTGCATGGGGACGATGAATGCAGAGCCCGGTCTGTTCCGTTAGGCGCACTGCAGCTCCATCCTCAGCGCACTCACTCACAACCAACGCTGCTTCAGGTGGACCGACTCCTCCCCCTATTTTAGAGAGGAGCAACATTTCTTGAACTTTTAAGGAACATGTAAGAACAGGAAGTGCAGAGGTTCGTGGAAAGGGAAAGGTTTTGTTTTCTGGAGAATTTTCTTCTTTTCTCCCACTTTATTCTTCTTTAGATTCATGTAGAGGAGCAGTGGATTAATGTCCGTTATTACACCGACTGACTCAATGCTGTGAAGGAAGCATAACTGCCGGTCTCTCTGTGTGAGTGTGCATCTGATGCCAAAGCAGCAACTAAGGGCATTAATGGTGTCAGCTGACGAGAGGCTGGACATATGGTCCAGTGTGGGTCACTATTTCATCACAACAAGTAATGCTATGTTGCATGATATACATGTGTTGCCTGACTGACATAGTACAGGTGTTTTATTTTGTCATACCTCTGTATCCATCCACTGTTACTGTCAAAGACACACATGGAGCGAGAGAGAGAGATACAGGCCTTTCACAAACAGCTGGCATTATGACATTACTCAGATACAGAATTAGCAAGAGTATACCAAACTTTGAATATCCAGCACACCTGTCCAATCCCAACAACCCCTACTAGCTTCTTTCTCAGTGTGTCTCATCCAATTATTTCAGTATTATTATAGAAAGTTTACACACACATAGACTAATTTTGAAAGAGTGGTTTTGCTCCACCTGAAGGTTTCCTCCCTGTAGGTGTCTTTGGAACCAAAACCCACACTGATGTCACAGCGGCGCCTTTGCCTTGGTGCTTTGCACATAGCTGCAGGGAGGTAAATGCTCATTTAAAGTCATGTTTATGTCCACAGTAGGACTTTAGCTGTATTATTGTTACCAATATAAATTCATCCATGGGATGTTTTTTATTTTGACTTGTACTGATATAGAACTGAGGAAAGGCCGCATGTATTTGACTGGTGCATCAATCCTCCGCTATGAGCCACTGATGAAACCACGGAAGTCCCCTCTGGCTCTTTTTAACGTGACAGCACCTCCCAGCGTTGTTCTGGGGCCATTGGAGAAGTAAAGGGATACGTTGACGAGGCAACGAGAGGCCTATTTATACTAGATTTCAAAGGTCTGTCTAGAAACCAGTGTATATTTACGGTATGGCGGTTTTAAAAACAAGCAGTTGGATGATAAAATAAGGCCAGCTGGAATACGTTCAGAGTGTCACTGACCTCGTGGGTGTTTCCTCGCTGCACCGCCAGCTTAGGCATGGGTGGGTGGGCTTTCACGGTCACTGCTCCCAGCCTCCACTTAATCACAATGGACACGGTCTGGGGACAAATACTACGGGACCTCGCTGCCCTCGTGTGTCACGTCCCAACCGCTGGAGCAGAACGAACGCTCTCTGGCGTCCAGTGCTCACTGCGAGAGCTTCTCCCATCGACCAATACGATTTTGTCTGGGACGTCGGCCTGGTGGTTGTGGAAGGCCTGCCTGCAGTTTGGCTGAAAAAAACATTAATCTGGTCTTTCATTAAAACTTTTTTCAAAGAATCTCAAAATAAATGTACTTAAGTGAGTAGCAAAAACGTTTCATGTTGTGTTGCGATGTTTCTCAAAATAAGTCAATATTTTGTTACTTAGTCAATTTAAGCTACTTAAAATATAAGTCTGACTTGCAGTTTGCGACAACCTTTTTGTTAACCAGGTACAGTTCTGGTTATGTTCTGTTGATCTTGTTATCAACTCTTTGATTGACTGATTAATTGATTGATTAAAAGACTGGTCTTATCAGAAACACGAGGTGCATGAAACCTCTTCCAGTTTGACAACTGGATGTTCTCAAAAGCTTGCTCCACATTTTATGCATCGTTCCAGGCTTTAAAAAAAAAGAAAAAAACTCCTTTCATGTATATCATCATAAGATATGTTTATATGTTAAAAGAAATATGACACAGGCATCGTTTCACAGACATTGTGCTATTAGACAAATTAGCTGTTGGTTATAATTTGCAGATCATATTCTATAAAATCCAAATGTGAAACCCATTAGACAAATTATGTGTTTTATTTAATTGAAAAATTAAGTTTTTTAATTTTTGTACAAGTAACAGAAAAAAGCAACAAAATTTCATAATTGAAATATGTGTTACTGACCAAATGTACGGGCAAAGTGTTAAGTAAGAAAAATACTCAGTACGTCTTCTCCCAGCTTGCTTCACAAACATATTTTACTTTGTTTGAATTGGAGATGAATGTGTCAGATGTAAGAGTCAAATTATTTGTGTAATTCACTTTTTAAACTGGATTATAAAATTGTTAATGGATTGGCCAGTAATGGATTTTTTTTTAATCAATATATTACCTCGTAAATATTAAGTCACCAATAATTTCTTTAAATGCAAGTCAGTCAAAATAACTACTTCATTTTCCCTTCCTTACTATGAGCATCACATGTTATAACCCCTCCGTCAGACTGAGCAGTTGGGGCCTTGTATTCATGGCCCGAAGTGATTTCTTTGCTGTCTGCATGTTGTGTTATCATGAATTTCCATCTTTATGTTTTACAGTAGTTGTGTTTTCTATGTTTTTGTGGACAATTTTGTGGTATTCTGGGTTTTTCTATGTTCCTCTGAAGTATGTGATAAATGATGGAGCCTTTTGTTTTTAGTTCTTAAAGCTCAAATTACTCTCAGGCATCCATTCACATATGTACATTATATTTGTTTCCCTTTACGTTTATGACAAATATCAGTATAAGCTGTTTTTTTTCTTCCTTTCCCTTGTATTTGTCTGTGAAATAAATACTATTTTATCACACTTTTAGTATCAGGAGTCTTAGGGTTTTTCTTCTTTTGTGCGATCAGAAACATATTGGTTGACCAAGCTTTTCAATCTGTACACACCTGACGTCCCCTATTTGGTCTATTTCAGTGTTTTCAACCTTTTTTGCGTTAAAAAGATCCTGTGTCACACCAACAACCCAAAAAGTTATAAAATGACACATTGTGGCGTTTTACAGCATAATGTGAAAGCTGGGTCTGTTTAGATGAGCTCAAGCCAATATCCTGGCATAAAGTGAAGAAATGCACACTAAACCTTCCTCAACATCTCTCAGTCTCTCTGTTTTTGTTGTCATTACGGAGTCGTGCAGTTGGATGTCCGGTGAAAGTGAATCCAAACAAAAGAGAACTGCTGTTTCGCCTTGAAGTCACCCATTTTTTTCACCCTTCTGACTCATACTCACCACTTCATCTGGTTTGGTTGTCTGCATTTTTTCCTTTCAAGTATTTCTCCACTGCTGTTGGTGTCGTTTCTCTTTTAGTTTTATTACAGTAACGAGGCCCTAATTGCGCTACTGCCACCCAATGGCCTGGGAGAGTATTGACTCACTGGGCCAGACACTATGCTGCAGGGGAAAACCCTCAAAAATGAAATGAAATCATCTTTTGTTAGAGCGACCACTTCAAAGCCGTAACCACATTGCGATTGGTTTAACAGTAGCTAAGAGGGGTCGTTCCCAACATTTGTAAGCGATCATTTAAGGTAACCGCGTGTTGCAACACAAACTGCGTACGTTTCACAACGTTAACAGAAATGGTGCCCGGCAACATTAACGTGTTACAGTTGTAACTGCAACGTTCCTACAGCGTCAGCCACGTGCTACAACGTTAACTACACATTACCATGGTAACCACGAATTACAATGTTAACGTTGTTGGACTTTAGCAAACTCTGTTATGCAATTACTTTTAGGGTGAGAATAGCTGGATATGCAGCATGTGCTCAAATCTTTAACCTTCACTGTTCACTCTAAATGTGGAATACTACTTTGGCTATAGTACAGCATGAAAAAAGAAAATCGCTCAAAATCAGGTTGAAAAATTGTTTCAATAGAGATATCAAAATGATTCTGCACATATCCGATTAAAACAATATAAACGAACCTTACTCTTTCATCAGACAATGCCTTTTATAGCAAACTAGTCTTTTCATGTGAAGCTTTTGGCTCAACATTTGACATATAGTAGATCACTAGTGTTCCTTCTAAATGTTGGAAAAGAAATCGGAATAATCCAGAATTCACAGTGGAGAACAATTTATTTTCATCTTGTACAGCCCCCACAGAATAGTAGAACCAGTAGAATATGGAGTGAACTTACAAAAATAAGTCAATGAAATCGCTTTTAGTTTAAGAAAATAATAAAACCAAAAAACTGACACTGTAGCGCAGATTCCAAACAGCAAAAATGTGAATCTCTTGTAAGAAATTTATGTTCCCATTTTCAAAAAAAGCAAAGAACACCAATGAATGTAAACATAACAGAAATTCCCAACTCTGTCAGAGCGTTAGCAGAGGATCACGGCTGGGTTTAATTCCTCACAACTCAAGCAGGAAAAAGTGAGTTTCTTCTTTTTCAATGAACCTTTTGGTCAATATTGTAGAATAAAACCAGGGGATTGTGTAGATAAAACAACCAAGCATTTAGTGTTTTAACACAAAGCTTTGATGAACTAATGAGACATCAATCGGTCTTTTTAAACATTTAAAAACAGTATTCTACCACTTATTTTTTTCTGGTTTGAGTTCATTTTGATTATCTTTTCGTATTTCCTCAAAATTCTAAATCATAAACATACATTGTATGTGTGCGTCCCATTAGCAATTGCAAATGAAGAAAATCCCCCCAAAACTGTTCAATATAAATATTTCATAATTCTTTGTGTGTGAATCAATACAAAAAGCTACAAACACATCAAAAGATCCCTCTACATGTACAGCATGTTGTCATCATAACCGAGTAACATGTCAACAGCCAGCGTGAGTTACGTTCAAATACAAAACTGTCAGCAAGGCTCCATCAAATTTTTAAAAGCCCCGGAAAATCAGATGTTTCATAAAATATACGAGGAACCAGTTAGTCTTTGAGTGTGTGCCTTCTTTTCAAAAAAAATAATTATCAACATAAGCATGTCAGAGGTAAACGTCACTTTTTGGACTTAAAAGGTCAGCTTTTGTGTAACTGGATGATGTCGAAAACACCCACCAAAAATGTTCATCAGAAGATTAAAAACACACATTTCAAATATTTTTACAGGCATATTTCAAGACAAATGAGTAACTTTGTCTTTATTTTTAAACAAGTCCCTTCGGGGACACATTTTAGAAAAAAAAAATGAATTAACTTTTGACAACATAGTGGGAAAAGGAAAATACCCCGGTAGACTTTTTAGAGGTTTTAACATTTTTTTGGAAAACTGGACAACCTGCCTACCCCTCCCATCTATTACGGTAGTATCGTGGCGGGTTTGGAAAACGGTCACACCTCACCTCCCCCCCGGCCTGTCAGCGCACGGAAGCAGCTTGTTATGTCGCGATTCGTTTTGAGGAAGCGTGAGGTTTTAGACTTCGGTGACACTGGCTGTCTGCGGCGGCTGGTCGGCGCCTTCGTCGGCGCCTTCGTCGTCGTCGACACTCAGGTCCAACCTCAGGTTATCCAGGGTCTGACGGATGTTCAGGGTCTCCTTACGCCTGATCGAGGGACAGCGACAGAGAGACAGGGCGGTTTGTTTAGTACCGTTACCATAACGACTGTGTGTGGGTGTGTGTTCGCATTTGTGCCTGTAATATGTAGGGAACTAATCAGTTTTCTTAATGTCGCCGTGTTTCCAAATGAGGAGCCACTACTTGAACTGCTGACATTTGTTTGTGTGTGTGTGTGTGTGTGTGTTAGAGAACATACTTTGTCTGCACATGCTGGTCGAGCAGCTGCCTCTGCAGCCGCCCGCTCGTCTCCCTCTCCTCGGCCAGCTCCCTCTGGGTGTGCCGGTACTGCGCCTCCTTCCGGCTCGCCTCCTCCTCTGCCTCGTTCACCTGGCGCTTCAAAGAGCGCATCCTCTGAGTCATCTGGGGGAAAGCGGTCACAGAGGTTGGATGGACAGGACTGGACAAGCAGGTCCTCAGTGACGACTGAGACATGAAGACACCTCAGTGGGTACAATGTAAAGAGCTTTGGTAGCAGAGTGGATGTGCTGTGCTCTCACAAGATAGTACAGGAGAGAAAATACTGTCACCACAGCTGAGCACACCTGTATGTTTGTGGATAAAGAGTGAATACTATGTGACGCTATTTAGATTGTCGTTTGAGCAGCAACAATGTTACGAAAGCTCAGCCAGCAAATTGTTGTGGTTAGTCTGCAATCATTTTTTCCCTTTCATGGCAATTAAATCAGATTTCTTTTCTATGTTGTGCACATAAAGCTGTTAGATGTATTCAGTACAGCTCTATGAAATTCCCTGAGACTTGAACCAGATGACACGCGTTCAGAGTGTATGTGTGCGTTACCAGGTCTTTCTGCTCGGTTGCTATTCTGTGTTCCTCTTCCATCTGATCGCTCAGCTCGTTTATCCTCCTCTCCAGTTTACCGATGGTGTTGGTCAGAACAGACTTGTTCCTGCACAAAACACAAACACACTCGCACGTCAGCTGCTGTGGCTACATCCTGCCTCAGGGGGGCGCTCTGCACTTTGGACACAGGCTTGAGGAAGCCAATCCGTCACATACATTTATAAACCCGGCTCTGAATGTTGTTCCCAGCCCCTTTTATTCCAGATCAAATCAACTGAGCTGCAGGTAATTCTAAGGAACCTTAGAATATCGACACAAGCCACAGGAACAGAAAGATATTTAACCTAAAGGTTTTATGCCTCCGCAAACTAATGACGTTGCAGTTTCCATTCATGACCGTCCACAATGTCATCACACATGATCCTATTAGATATTTGTGTGAAATTGATGACCTGCTTCAGGTCATCAAAATATGAGCAAATTTTCTTACAGTTCTCAAGAACCAACAGGACAGATGGAAGGTTACAGTGACCTTTGACTTGCAACGTTCGATCACTTCATCCTTTGGCCAAGAGGTTGATCTTGACACAAAGAAGACGTTGCGCTTAAAGAAACAGTATGAACACGTGGACGGACCCAAAAAGGCCATCTGATGTGCTCAATGGTCAGTAAGGAAGTCATGTGACTGACCTCTCCTCAGTCCTCAGAGTGTTCTCCAGCTCTTTGACCCTGCTCTCCGCTCTGGAGACGACGTCCTCCTGAACTCTGGAGCTTTGAAGCTCCTCCACCTCTATACGTAGCTCACGCAGCTGCACACAGAGACACTAGTTAGATGGAATTGGATGTGCTTTTAAATTTCCTAGATAAACACAGTATTTGTACAATATGATGGTTTGTTTTTATTTTAAACTACTGTAGAACTGCTTTGTTCTAGAATGGTATATGCTACAATCATATATGCCATTTTCTTGAATCCATGCCAAAGACATTTTTACAATAATAACATGAATTTCTGGATTTGTTTCAATACATTGTGCTAATAAGAGCAAATAATATCAGTCAATACGGTTTTTGCTTTCTAAAAACAAACATATCAGACAGGTAAAGGGTCTAACTGGGTTAAAATGTAGTGAAAGTGAAAACAGCAGACACACACACACAAACACACACACACACACACACACACACACACCATACCTGTCTCTCCATGGCAACCTTGTCAGTCTCCAGCTGGTCATTCAGATCCTTTTCCTGGATCACCTTCAACTGGAGCTGCTCAATCTGACAGCAGAACACACAGACATGCGTCTTAATAACCAGCCAATCGAAGTCCGCCGAAAGCCAATGAAATGGATGTCAGGTCGACGTCCAGCTCACTTCCTGTCTGCACTGTATTTACCTGCTCGATGGCTCTCTTGTGTTTGCTGGCCCATCTCAGCTCGCTGTCATGCAGCTCCTCCAGGTCACTCTCCAGGTCGATCATCTTCTCCTGAAAGTTTACAAAATAATAACACATTATCGTCAAACTTATCAGGCAGCTTCGATCTGAGGTCAGCGCCGCAGATGTAAGTATCTCTATTAATAACAACACAATGATTATTTAGGCTTATGGAATTAGCAGACTGAACAACATTTGCATATTGAATGCCTTCTTAACCCCCCGGTGGTTTGCATGACTGATTAATTCAAGAGGACATCTGTTTGAATCATCGAGAGAAAAATATGTGCTATTTGTAAAGTATGCTCAGCAGTCTGACATCTCATCCAAGTTGATACAAATATATTTTTTTGTATTGAAAAGTATTTTCTGACAGGTTTCTCAATGAGCAGCGCGTGCTGCCACTCACACATTCAGTGTGCTCTAAATGCCCGATAGAGCCCTCAATGTGTATTAATCCGGATATGAAAATAGTCCTCATCAAATGGACCATTTCCGCCCAATTTCAATCCCTTCTGCTGAAAGAGCCGACTGCAGCGCTCATCTGTGAAATTGGAAAGACTTTGGTCTTCAGTAGGAACCAAGGAGAGGGGGGTGGGGGGAGTCAAAAAGCCCCCAAACGATAGCTTTAAATTTACAACTGAACAATTCTATAATCAGCGACGTCATGTGTAACACATTGGCCTCGCCATAGCATTGATGTCCACTAGTACCTGAGCCAGTTTCACTTGTTTGGCCAGCTCCTCCCTGGCCTGGTTGGTGCTCTGCAGCTCCATCGTCAGGTCGTCCACCGTCCTCTCTGCTTGCTTGCACTGGAGCTGGATCTTCTCTCTCAGCTGAATCTCGTCCTCCAGCGTTCGCTCCTTATCAATCAGCTTATCAGAGACCTGTCCACACACAGGGTAGAACATGGAACGTTACTTTTAACGCGCTGCTGTGAGCCGGTGACTTTCTATTGGTTTAGGGCGGGCCGCACCTCTCCATGCAGTCTGCCCACGACCGTCTGCAGTCTCTGCAGCTCCTGGTCCTTCTCCAGCATGGATTCCTCCAGCTCCTCCACCCTGCGCTCGCTGTCCTCACGCAGCTTCTGCTGCAGGCTCAGCTGGGCCGCAGCCTGCGTGGACGCCAGCAGGGCCTCGCTCAGCTGGAAGCACACATGGGAACAGACAGGTAGTCGCTACGTGCACACATCTGCTCCGAATAGGAACATCCTTTATTCTCCTCAGGCAGCTTCCTTTGGGCTTCTGATCATGCAAACACGATTGCAACATGCTGCCATGGTGTCTAATAAAGTGATTGCGATTTGTAAAGCGGGGGCATTTAGTCTGTAACGAAAAATCTTAAATCTTGAGATTCCTTAGTCGCAATACATCAGTATTGATTCTGTGTTTTTGTGCAATTCTAAGAATCCAACAGTACGTATTCTGTTGGGTGGAAAGGAAGAAAAATAGCTCATTCCAGTATATTGAGACGGTAACCTAGGTAGTCTTTAAGTGAGTCGCTGTACCTCCGACTCCATCCTGAAGATGGTGCCGTTGAGTTCCGATGCCTTTTTGTCTCTGCTGTCTTTGTGGATCTCCAGCTCCTCCAGCTGCCTCTCTGCCGCCCACAACTTCTCAGACAAGGTCTGGGCGTGCTGCATCTGCTTCTCCAGGTTCTCCTGAACACAACACACACACACACACACACACACACACACAGTTCAGACATCTGCCTCCACACACTGTGCGCGTCTTAATGTGGGACAGTCTGTCCCACGTTGTTTTGCCAAGCTGAAGACAGGACTGTATTTCTTAAGCTCGATGATTTGCAGATCAACGACGGTTTGAGCTTTTTCCTTTGAATGCGCAGCAACACCTGCATGCAGTGCACCTGTGCGAGCCTCTGCAGTGGCCACAAAGGACCCTAGTTGGGTTCTGCTAAAATAACCCTCCTCCTGATGAACACTTCATCCCTCTTAACACAACGCCGTACTGGCTCAGCATCACGTGAAATCCACACTTTCCCCAGGTACAGCTGTGCACGGTGCATGAGACCCTCTGTAAAGACCCGGTGTACCTCAGCGTCTTTCAGCTGGTTCTGGAGGGACTGCTGGAGAAAGCCAAAGGCGTACTCCTGGTTGTTGGCCTCCACCCTGATTTCCCGGGCCTGCTTCACCTCAATCTGCAAAGTTCAAGAAAAGAGTCAGTAACAAAAGAAACAATGAGATGCCGCCAGTATAATTGCAATAATAATATATCATATAATCCTCCCACCTCCATTTCGTTGTAACTATCGAGCACGGATTGGTTCTCCCTCTGCATCTCTATCATCTGCTCTCTCAACCTCTTCATTTCGCTGTTCAGCTGAGCGTTGGCCCTCAGCAGGTCCTCGTTGTTCACTAGCAGGCTGCGCATCTCCAACCTGCACAGGGGGGTGGTTATCAGACGGAGACGACGGAGCGGGGGGAAACGTGGACTGAGGAACGTGTCTGACCTTATCTGGTTCCTCTCCTTCTCCATCTCCCCACTCTCTGCCTCGAGGAACTGGTTACGCTGGAGAGAACACACGCAGCTTCAGAACAGGTTCCTACTAGTGGTTAACGCGTCTCGTTAGGGCAGAAGGACACGTGTATCCCGAAGGGAAGCCGGGGGAGCCTACCTTCTGGCAGGCTTCCATCTGTTTCGTCAACTCCTCTATGAAGTTTCTTTTATTTGGCGTTCCCAAGGTGTTGGAGCGCATACTGTAGTGGGTGGCGGGAGCCACCTGTAGCAACAAAAACACATGTTGAAACATGGAGAAAAGACATCATCTGCCCACGTGGTGATGGAGAGTGTTATTTATGGGGGTGCTTTTTTTTAGTGGACGCACAGTGTTGTTGACCTCCCCCCTCCTCTTCACCAGAGAGTCGTAGGCGGAGTAACGGGGTCGGGCGACGTTGGGGGGGACTGGACTGATGCTGCGACCGTTGAAGCTGTACATGTTCATCTCCGAGTTGGCAGGAGACAGTCTACCAGGACCCTGGCCGTAAGGATGCGACAGATGGAACGTTTAAATAAATAGAAAACAAGGAAGGATTGCGCTGAGAAAAACGCAACTTTCAACAACAGACCTTGAACTCCGACATTCGGTTGATGGAGTTGTAATCCATAGAGGACGTGGTGCTGTACGGACTGTTGAAGAACTTGGAGGAGCCGTCACCACCGCCCCACTGTAAACACACAAACAGGACAAACATCACAAACTGAGATGTGTTCAATTAAATTACTTCAAGAACAGGAAAATATAATAAATGTCCATATTTTAAATATTAATATTAATTACGTGACGTTATTTTATTTGGTAAATTACCTCTGCGTGACTTTATTTATTGAAATAAATGCATAAATATGTTTTATTAATATAAGTCTTTATGCATTAAAGGCACCTGTATTGTAATAGTATCATTGTACAATCAAGAGTTTCTCAACCCTGAATTTTTTAGACATTAGAATGTTTCATTTAAAGCTCCTTAAATTATAGAAGCTAAAAATCTTTCAGGTCCACCAATAAAATGTCTCATATTTTGTGTTTTGTCCAGCAGATGGTGCTGTTCAATAACAGGATAGGACACATGCATTATACTAATATTGCATAATGGAAATGATTGGAATCATAATGTTTTTCATATTTCTCAGAGTACTTTTATAATTATTTGTGAAAAATGCACTTATACCTTCTGAACGAGAATGATCTTTACGTTCGATATTCTTTAAGGAAGTTAGACTTAAAGAATTTTCCACATTGATAATAAATGGAGATTATTGCAGTGCAGGCGCAATAAGAGACCGTACAGCTGTGTTTCGTCCAGGAGATGGCGCTGTCTAATAACTGATTCTGTGTTTCAGGAATCAGAGCTATGATGGACATGCGAGTCCTGTGTCGCATCCCCTACCTTGTCAGATGTATTGTCCCAGTCCCGCGAGGCCAGGGACTCCAGGGACCCTCGGAAGTGGTTCCCCCCCAGCCTGGTGGTCTCCCATCGGGCCGGCCTGGGGCCGTTCTCCCCCAATATCCCACCGCCTCTTGGGCCGTCACTGCCACTCGACCCGTTGGTCTTGTGCTCGCTGTTGAGAAACAGCTGATATTTGGGGTTCTGGGTGGCCAGGACTTTGGGCGTGGTGGGCTCGTCCTCCGACGGGCCCTCCGACTGCTTGGTCGAATCCAATTCAGACTCCTTCAGGCAGGTGACCGGAGAAAAAAGGGATGAAATAGATCCATTAATATATAATTTATATAACCTTTTTAGCTGCTAAATCCGAGCGAGTTGCTAAAGTTGTCTGCTGTTTGGTTTATCAATGTGTTAAGCACCACTGATGGACCTTACTTATTACACACAAGTCATGTATCTACCTTAACTCTAAAATACAATAAGAAATGCATCTTGACTTCAACACATTGATTTTCCCAACGTGCAAATATTAAAAGAGAGCAAATCAATATAGATGGAATCAAGTAGACAGCAACCAATCACGTTTGAGCAGGAGCGGAAAATGAGTTTTGCAGTGCAGACGGACTGATAATATACACACTTTAGGAATATTTTGTAACTTTGAAACCAAATACTTTGTTCCTTCTTTGCACATACTCTAGATCACAGGTGTCAAACTCTAGGCCCGCCAGATGAATTTGTTATTGTGAGAATTTCAAAAAGACAAATTGCATTTCTATAAAAGTAGCTGCTATTCCTAAAAAGTCCACTGGGGGTTGCGCTCTGTGAGTGTGCACATGCGTTAGACCAGCGGAACACGGTCATTCACTAACGCAGTGCCGGTAGATCACTGACAGACGAGAGGCTCGTTGGGTTGTTTTTTTATATCGATTGGTTTTGCGTTTTGCGGTATGCAGCGATGTTGTTCCATATTATTATTGCGGGCAAACTTTGGCAGCACGAGGGGGGCGGGCGGGGGAGGAAATCGCCGTGACATGGATCGAAAAGTGGCCGCTTGAAAATGACGGTGGTCCCCCTCCGCTGTCGACCGGACCATCCCCCCGACCTCCTATGATTTTTAATGGTCTGGCCCACTTCAGATCGAAGTGGGCAGTATCTGGCCCAAACCTAAAATAAGTTTGACACCCTTGCTCTAGATCATATGAAACAAATCAATATCGTATTCCTCACAGCAAATGATCATGTACAAAGGTATCCTGCTCAATGATTTATATCCCAATTACAGTGAATCATGCTGTAAAAAAAATAACCACGTAGGTTGTAGACAACAAATGGCAACATGCTGATTGACAGGGAAAGAATCAAAAGAGAAGTGAGAGTCGAGGAAGTGAGGCGGTTTGGTGGTTCAATTGGAGAAGCTTTTACGATCTTTTTTTGGGTGGTCAAATTTCTTTGGAGGATTGCACTTTCATCATGCAAGGAGATCCGTTGGAAAAACCTGCAGGGCCATGCTGTTGCGCCGTCCTCACGTGCTGAAGACGCTTATCATTTCACGCTAGGTCATGGATCAGGACTTTGCTTACCGATCCCATGCCGGAGTCCCTCCCGGACTCTGCGGTTCGGGTTTTGCTCCTTGGTTCTGAGTCAGTCTCCTCAGCGTTAGCGCCTACCGGACAGTCTACTCTCGCAACGATCTTGCTGGTATCGGGGCTTCTCGGAGCCGACCGAGCTACGCTCGGGGTTTCCCTGATTGGGGGGGTCACGGTGATGCTCGGAAGCGCGCACTTGTCTCGTCCGACGCCGTCCGGCGCGGAGTCGGAAGCACTCAGCGTTGACCCCGTAGACCTGAGCGCCTCTACGGGAGCGGACTTCGGTACTTGAGCTGCTGCAGGAGAGGGGTTCTTTGGGGGACGGGAGAACGAGACCTGATCTGGACCGGAGAATTTACTGATCAGGTCTTTGATGCTGCCGGCCCGGTGCAGGTTGGACTTGTGGGACAGGCCCGTGGCTTGTTTCTTATGGCTGGCCCTGAAGGCCGGCTCTGCCTCCTCTTCTTTGGTCTGATGAGGACTAAGTGGCGAGTGTGGGGAAGAAGGCCAGGGAGCACGCTGAAAGGAGTGAACACAACAACAAAAACCCCACCACCGCTGTTAGCAAGGAGTCAGACACGCAGCAGGTTAGTAGTGGGGGATTGAACAGGCAGCACGGGTCGACAGCACAGCGGAGACCTCCTTCATATCACCGTGTGCTTTAGAATCATTGTGGATTCAGTTGAGCGTTGATGGAGCAGCCACAACCGTCCGAATGTTAATCTCACTGACCCACCCGAACGCCATTCAGAAAACAAGCAGTTTCAACGCTGTTTAACTGTCATATAGCAAAGTAATGCTTCAATTTCTTTTTGGTTGTTCCAGCGGACGGTGTGATGAGCAAGACACACAAATGTTTGGGTGTCCTACTTAAACCACATGTCCAAAGCAGAAATAGTTACGTTGGACAAGTTCTATGAAATTCAATAGTACTTTGACGGAGGTAAGCCATGCTCTCTAGCACAAGTAATGCAGATCAACACAAATGATCCCACAATGAGAAGGTTCCTGTCAGACATCACAGTCTTCCTTTGAACCTCGGAAGCAGCGAGTTCACACAACAAACGCAACTAGAATCGAATCCCATCATTCCATCACTTGGATTGGAGTTCTTGAAAGCAGCACGTCAACGTCCCCTGTCTTTGCAGTGTGTAGATGTTTTTGAGCACGCACAATGACATGTAGCGCATTGTGTGCGGGTGTGTGCGCGTTTGTGTGTCGTTATCCTGACAGAAATCTCCCTTGAGAAAGTGTAACATCTGCTCGTTCAGTTGACAAATCCCCACCCTGCCCCTAAAACACAGCATCGCACTTTTCTCACGCAGACACATAGAAATAGACTCGCACACACACAAAAGGAGAGGAAAATAACCGGAGTTCTGTCTTTGTGTTAAAAAAGCCACTTGATTAAGTCCAACTTCAATTAACATTACAACAAAGAGGCCGATGCCACTTAGAGAAATTAAGTGGCGAGCATCCAGGAATTTAACTTTCGGGGCTCAGAGGGTCCAAAGCATTGAGTGGCCTTAATCCAGTGTCTCGCTTGGCCGCCTCCCACAAGGCCGGCGAGCAGAGGCTGGGGGCGGAGCCTGGGAGGCCTGGGGGCCGGGGTTTAGGGATCCCTGCTAATCACCACGGTATTAAAACGTTTACAGGCCACGATGGGATTAGCGCCGAGCTGGTGACTTTTAATGTTATTATTTTCTCAGCATGGAGACGGGACGCTCATTTGATGGGGATGGAACGTGGTTGTGATGTGTTACTCAACAGGACCCGATGCCGCATACGGTGGAATCCTTGACTTAATAAGTCATTAATAAGTAATTCATTATTGGTTAATATGTGTTAATATTTTGAACTTTTTTTATTCAGGAAATATTTTCCCAATTTGTACTATATTCTTAGTTTATTTTGATTGTATCTGTGTGCTACGATTAAAAAACAACTCTTGGTTACGTTGAAAAAACATTAATATACATTAATAATTATAACAGCATGATTCAATTTTTCACAACATGTATCATAATATACCATAGTTGTAGTATGAATGACTAAATAAGAGTGGTATTTCGGACGCTACAATTATTTATGAATATATATAAAATTAATATAGCAGAGAGGCTTTTCAAAATAACATACTCTATGCACATTCAGTACACACTTATAAACACTTTCTTTTGTAGAAAACTTTACTTTGTCCTTAACTAAATCCTGCAAATAAAATTGGAGAAACAGGAGAAGGTATGTTTTTTTTTGTGAAGTAGAAACCAATTAAAAAAAAACCTCAATTCCCCGTGGCGTCGATACAGTACAGACATATGGCGTCGAGCCGTGGACCATCTGACCCACATATGTGGCAGCAGTGCATCCTTGGGAACGGCATTGAATGCCCCACCGATGTTATGCTGCACAAGTGCTCAGCGTTCTTTGTCCCAGGATACAAAGTTCAGGCACGTTGGGGGACGGCTTGACTCGCTAACATGAGGGTTTCCGTCTTTCTTACCCAACGTGGTGTTTCCGCAGTAAGCAGTTACAGAAGGCCTTCAGTTTCCTTCTCAATGTTCTGGCACACACACAATTCATGGGAAAAAAAAACTTTGCGTGAGTTACCTGCTTTCCCAGATCGTAACTCAACATTGTTTTTTAGTCGGACCCTCTCTGTCTGGTGAACATCCGCGCTTGCAGTCCTTAAGCCCCCAGCATGATGACATCACGTTATGTTATTAGGCAATAATGACATCACGGCAAAGATAATCCAACTATGATGTCATCCAGACGAAACCATTGCACAACTATTGTCACAAGTTAACTCTCCCTGACTGGTGGAATGAGTGGAATCCATCTCCTTCATACTGGGACACTAAAGAACTGTAATTTGGTGTGGAGGGACATGTTTGTTGGAGTCTTTATGGATTTGTGTGATAAGCAGCACTGGTTTACTCAGCGATCACACAACAGATCCAGGTCCTTCCCATCTGCACATCCAACAATGACGAAGTCTTTATGTTGGGAACAATAAATTTGATCGTCTGTTGCCAAACCTGCCGTTTCACCATCTCTGCCTGTGGGAAGATTGTGTGCTTCGAGCTTCCTTGCTTGTTTGAGCTTTTCCATGTTTTCTTTTGTATTATATACTTTCTAAAAAGCTCAGAATTTTTTCTTCAACAAATTTAAACCAGTTACAAAAACACAGCAAGGTGTTTTTTCTTTAGTTCTTTGGATTGCGTTCTGGCTTATTGTCGTTTCTGGTGTTGTTCTAGCATTGTCTGTCTCTTGGGCTTCCTTGTGTGGTTTTCCTGCATCTCTTGACGTTTTTCTGAATTTATATGTTGGGTTATAGTTTCCTCATGCACTCTTTTGCCTACGGGAAAAGCTTTCCAGTTTGTCTTAGAATTTTAGTATTTTAGTAGTAGTAGCAGTCGTAGTAACAGAAAAGTATTCTTTTCACAATACCATTTTTACACGTGCGAGTGTGTATGTGTGTGTCTGATCTATACTCACTGTTCTCAATTCAAAATGCTCACATTTTTCTTCTCACTTCACACAAAAACCTCTCACAGTCTAAACTCAGTCACTGTGAGACTCACAAATCACCAAACACTTTAGTCTGTGTGTGACACACAGCTGCCCGCAAACTCCACACAAACAAAAGCAAGAGAGAGATGCAGGTACTAATAATATGAGAATAGAAAATCAAATGAAATGAGCAGTTATGTGTTTGACAGCCGGATGTGCAGCTCCACAGCAATCTGCTCAGCAATATGTTCCTCTGTTGTTGTTGCTGACCCCCTCCGGACTGTAAATCACAGATTATTAACCGACGATTATCTCTTTAACAGCAATATTTGTTACAGATCAGGCTGGAATCTGGTCCAGACAATCCTCGATGTCTCTTTATTTCACATGGGAAACAACTCCAATGAGCTGAGATGCATGATCGCTGGGTAAGCCGCTCTAGTGTGTCCTTTAGGGATGTGATAAATACGGAAAATTAAAAGCAGTTTAGTGAGCAGCAGTATAAATCGTAACGGAAAATGTACATGCGGATCGTTTGTCTTGTAGAACTGAAAAAATATATCAATTAACTCGTTGACATAAAATGAATAGGCAAATATTTTAATGATAATGATTATTGGAATGACTAGGGGATTCGTTTTTATACATTGCCTGCTCAGAAAACAAATGTTGGGTCACGTTGCTAAAATAAGAAATGTGTTGACGATCCAAATCAAGAACTCTTAAATCCAACCAGTATAAAAGACGTACAAATTCTTTCATAAATATCGGGAAGAATAAATACAGAAAAATAGTGTGTTGACCTTTTCATGCACTTAAGAACATAATCCTGCGTCTGTCCTACACTACACTGCGTTGTCTTTCTAAACTCTGTGCAAATCGAGCCCGATCTGATTATTATGAAACAAAAATCCGGAGCACCTCATCAGAGACGCAGCTTACGAAACACTTATATTTCAGAAAGTGTTCCCTCATGTGCGTGGAGCCGTAGAGGCGGATTTGCACCCCAGATGTCCTCATGTGAGGACTAATTGCACCTGTGTCCAACCTTTAAAGAACACTTTTCATTGTCTTTCCATGATGAGCAGCTCGTCCAGCTGCTCCACGGATATTTCCACAATCGCCTGGTAATTTCACATTTATAGTTCTTACTTCAGCTCTTAATGATCTTTGGTTCTTCACACCGAACCAAATAACTGGACTAATAAAGAATATCAAAGAAGACTTTAATGAGAACAAGGAGGCCATGTAATACAGCAATATGAGGCCTTGACCTAGAACGCGGCCCATGCAGAGCTCCCGTTCAGCAGACTGCACAGCGGCTCAGGCTGCGTGCGGGATACTAAAGTCCACAGTCCCGGACGGAATAGTGAATCCAATTAAAAACCGCAAATCTAAATCATTTAGATTCAATGTCTAATCAAAGTGATGTGTGATTATACAAATCCGGGCCGATTTTCGGAGAGATTAAGCTCATAATCTGATCAAGAGGTTACGGAGCCTCTCTCTGACGCAGCTCGTCTAGATTAACGGGACGAAGCGTGAGACTGAAGGTGTCAAGGGTCCGGAACCCCCCCCCGCCCCGTCCACAGAGACCTGTCCCACCAAACACAAACAACATGATTTCATTTGCCTCTTGCTTGTTGGGGCAATCAGGATCATGGAATTCCACAAACCAGATTCTCTAAATGCATTCATCTGTTAAATCCATTTTTGCACCAAGTTGACCTATTTCCACATTCCGAGTGACTGTCAGAAACTATTTTTACACTATCAACTTATTCTTTCATGAATATTAACCATTGTAATGTAAACTTTGCATTAGAAACACTGCCTCACACCATGTGCCAAGTCGGTAGTTATGACAAGCTAGACACGCATGTGGCTCAGATTAAAAGAGCTCGGTAAGGAACCGCTTTAGGTCCGAGATTAGATGCTCCCGGTTCCAGTGAAAACGGGTTGATTCTGGATTCAAGAGCGCATTGGAGCACTTTGAGGAGGTTCCCTAGATGTGCTGATGGTTAACTGTGCGTTCAAGTTATGCACTACAGCGATGGGGATGGTGCGATAGGTGTTGTGTGTCTGTGCGGTAGACGTTGGCAGCCGCATGTTGGCAGCCGGCCTATCTGCTGTTTGTGTTTGAGCTTCACAAGTTAAACTGTGGTGACACTTTGACAGGTTTCCTGTTAGAATAAGATTCCAAACCAGGTTTCTTCCCTCATCATTCCCCGTCACCACTGTGTCAGTCTATTATGCCTTTTTTAAGGGTGTTATGCTCTTTGTGTGTGTGTGTGTGTGTGTGTGTGTGTCTGGCATTGGTCCAGCTGTTGTCAGTCTTTCTCAGACAGTCAGTTTGGAGACAGAGGAAACATCTGCCTGCTCATCTGGCTCTGTCTGTCACACACACAGATGCAAATTTACTCTCTCTCTCACACACACACACACACAGTTACTGTTTTCCTTCAACAAAACTGAGCTCAAAAGCTTCTTTCCACTTTTTATGTTTGCTTTTCTTTGTCAACTAAAATATCGCAGATTTGTCTTTACCGGTAATTCTATTTTGACATTATTTTGGATGGGTGTTATATCAAATTAAACGTTTTGTCGTTAATTACGTCAATTTTTTTTTAAATTAACGCATTTCACGCATGCGCAGTCTGACAAATTATTCAGGTCAGGAATGTGTCCGAAATGCGGTTGTGGTTGGACTATTATAACAAACAAATCCTCCTCCTAGCGACTTTTGTGTCAAAATCGACTAGTGTTCTACGCGGTGCGCTAAACTGTGGCGCTGTTACAAAACAGCCTAAATTAAAGCATTTAAAGTTGGGGATAAAACATAGGCTAATTATATTTAGATTACAGTAATATATAACTGCTTATAAAAAGGAATAAATATCAAGGAGTAAATCAATGAAGTTGTCTTTATTGGTGTAAAAAAAAAAAACTAATATGCAACTGCTCGACCAATGAGAATGTCGGTCGACCAAGACGGCATCGACCGATTAGTCGACTAAACGACTAAAGTTGACAGCCCTGATAGTTATAGCCCTCGACTGTGCCAAGAACAAACACGCACAGTAAAACTCCTTTTGAGTTTAGATGTCGCACCATGTTGCTTACCTGCTCCATCTCGTTCTTTCCCTGCATGCTGCGCTCACTCGCTCTGCTGCCGTGCGTTTCTTCTCTGAAGGAACAATATGAAAAGGCAAAGCCTCAGTGGTGTTCTAGTCCCAATTACCAACGGGGTGTGGCGTTGTCTACCTGGGAGATTTCAGCGGAAAGTTCTTGCACAAACAGGTCAGCCTGTGCGTCTCTTCCCGGTACCTGTGCAGGTCCCGAGTCAGCAGGTTACGCAGCGCGCTCAAGGCCTCCTCCTGCAACAACAAGCCCTCTGATTGGAGCAGACGCTCGGCACACAGCTGGAACAGTTTCACATCAAACGCAGCAATCTCATTGATGCACTTTAGAAGTAAAGAAAGCCAGGTTCAAATAATGTTGTAAAAATTTCAATATCCAGTTGCTGATCAATGTTTTGATTCTAAAGTAAATGCAGTTGCGGTGCGGAGGGGAATAAACACAGAGTGAACACATTTCTCAATCTTTGAAATTTAGATGAGCATTTACTTGTTAAGGAAAGTTCTATATGAGTTAAAAGAAAAAACATCCACCTAAACGTATCAATTGTATCATATTGGACTGTAACTTTTCTTTACATTTTGAAATGCATCAGCCAATCAATCATTTTGGTAAAAACCCAAGGTTAAAACACATTCTCTTATTTGCTTACTATTTGAAATCCTGATAATATGTATATATATTTGATCCAGTGTGGTAAGTGTATAGCAGTTCCAAGCTTTGCTCCCTTACAGAGGTCGTCTGAAGGCTGCAGTTCCTCTTCCGTTCGGTTCTTCTTCCCCTTGAGGCCAAAGAGCTCCCTGGTCAGCGTCTGGCAATGAACAAAAATAAAAACACTTGGTTAACAAAATGCATTTTTTCAATTGGCTTTCACGTTTGACAGCTCAAATAATATAATGCATACAAATATTTACAATAAGACCCAATTTCTGGAAACGTAGATGTTTGTGAATTGGCTGGTTGGGATTTTGTTGGACGTATATAGGGGGGATTTCCCCCCCTCTAATTTTCCGATCCCCCCTCTGCCAAATTATTTTTATCTCCGGGGGGACAAGGATTTCCCCCCCTTGATAGCGATGAATGCAACTTAACTGCTCGCCTACTTAAACTTTTGAAATCTAACATCTTCAGTGTCAATTTCTGAGCGTCATCCAACACAAACACATTGTAACATTTTAGTGTTCGCAGGGGTGCGCGTGCGCTCGTGAAGCAGTAGTAGTACTGCTTGTGTGTAGTGATAGAGTGGTAGTGAGAGGGCTGCAAGCGCCAGCATTACAATTACAGCCGTGCAGTATAGTAGTACTAATAGTTGCAGCAATGTTTCGTAATACTTGTAAGCCTAAAAATATTAAAAATACTAGGAAGGCAGAACACAGTAGTAGAAAGAGTAAGAGCTGTAGTAACTAGTAGTACTAGTTGTGGTCTACTGGCACAAGCAGGAACTCAAAAACGGCGGTAGAACCATAGTCATTAAGAGGTGTGATGATAAGGTATGTCCTCGTTATATATATATATCTGAAAGGGGTGTGTGTACACGGTACTGCGGTAAGACGGCAGCGTGTAGCGAAGCGCGTGTCCACTGGGAGGCGCTAACCCTCTGTGACAGAGTCGCAGCAGCAGGCCGTGAGGGGCCCACGAGGGTTTTGTAAAGAAGAGGCTCATTGGAGGGAACGCCTTTGATCAAATGACTGAAGATGAGAGATCAATGTGTAGAGAAAGACAAACGAGTGGAAAAACGACACGAACATCAGCAAAAGGCCCTCGGGGGAATATGTGAACTCTGTTAATGAGCTTTTGAAGTGTTACGAGAAGGGCAGAGATCTGAATGAGACCTCTAAGGCGGTGATGAACTCTGATTTAGACTCACTCGGTTTGTCTGCTGCAACAAACAGTTTGAGGTAAGTGGTAGGCGACTGGATTATCAGGAATAAAATGATTTTCAAACCCAAATAATAAAGAATGAAACAATAATAAATATGTATATTTACATATTTCGAGTATATGTATATGTATATATTTACAATTCGAGTATATGTATATACTCGAATTGTTGCAATTTTTTTGTCCATCATTTTTTACTTGACACAGAAATCATTCAAATAAAATAAATACTTTTTTCCCCTTGTTTATGCATATTATATTTAGATCATTTGCATCATTTTGTAAAAAAAAAACAGTGGCCTAAACAGTAACGGCATTACCGTGGCAACCTGTTTATAGCCTACAACCGGCCTGTTCCAGGAAAACCCTCCCTTTCTCTGAACGAGGGTTTCTGTTTTGGTTCAGTTTGGCAGGAATCTAAATCTTGGAGGCATCTGGGGGAGATTTCAGAACTTTGAAACTTTGTGCAAATGAGCCATTTTGTCACCTGTCAATCAAAATGGATCTTTACCAATCATATTACTTCATTAAAACACTGCGGGTGATGGCTAAAACCATCCATCGATGTGAAAAGACAGTAATTACCAATGAATATCAGTGTGTGTATGTGTGTCCCTCACACAGTGCCAGCTGTCAGTGTGTTCTGATTAGGTGCTTACGTACAGAAACGCGTGAATAGGGCTCCATAATTGCTTGCATGTATGTGCCAAACACATTTCCCTCCATAATTGCAGGTGGAAAAATATGTGGGCGTTATTTATGTGTTTATTTCTTTTCCCGCTTACATTAATGTATCTCACCACTTGCAGCCCGTCACATAGATCATTTCCACTGTGTGCGTATAACTGTAGCACATAAAGAGTCTATCTGAACAGATAAAATGGCCTCCGTAAAGCATTTCTACTGTAGACAAAGATGCCGCTTCAGACGAGCTTAAGTTAACATTCTCATGTTACAGACTATATATTACAAGGTGCCATCCTGACGTCAGCTGATGGTTTGTGAATCGCGGTTTTGAAGCAGAACACTGTGCATTGGGACCGACAGCATCTTGGATTTCAGCTGCTTTTGCCCTGCGTTTCATGCACCCAATGTTTGGTGTGAACTAAATACTGATTTATTTGTTGGTTCTCTAAATTCACAAGGATTCATTAATCAGCATATTGAGTTGAGGAAGATACAGTAGGTTGAAAAAAAAGAGTGAAAATTACAGAGGAGTGATGGAAAGACGTCGAGGCCATAATGTAGTACGACTAGTCACAGAGCGAAAAAAAGAGAAACAAGGGAAGGAAAAACCATGCAAAGTTTGAGCAGAAATGTTGCGACAGGCTGAACTGTAGGAGCGACCGAGGGGGGTGAAGACGAGATGAATCATGTTTAGATATCAGAGAAAAGCGAAAGAAAAGCAAAGTACAAAGAAAGTATTATCGTTGAGGGAAGAAGATGAAGAGGAGGAGAGAGTTGGCCGGGTTCAGCTGGGTGTTTTCCAAACTGCCAGTCTGCCTGTGAGTCTTGGCAACGAGCTGAACCCTCGTTGTGTAACCAGACCACGGAGCGTTTCTGTCGGTGTGAAAGTGCCACTGGAAACAACAGCCAGACCTCCCGGGTCCCTCAGCCGGGTGCTGAGGGGCTTAAGTTGCTAAATGAATTGATCTATAACAAAACATTCACGTGTTTGCAGAATTTTACATTGTGTTTTTCTGCCAATCGAGCGTCTCCAAGAAGGGACATGCAGGTGTGAGGAAGTAGCAGAATAAAAATACAAAGACATGCTTCCTCACATTCCCACAGCCGATCCTTAAGACGCCTCTGCTACATACAGCCTCCATACGTGGACAGAAGTCTTATTCATAGGCGTGGAGGTCAAAGTACAAAGCACTGCATGCTGGGTCATCCGTCCACTGACGGTTTCCAGTAACTCATCACAAAGTCTGTTCGTTAAGAAATGGAGACGGTTCCCATTTGAATGCAGTAGCTCGGTACTCTGTAGGGTGGTAATGGATTACGTATGGCTCTTTGTCCTACACTGGGAGACACTGGGAGTAAACTTTGGACGTAAGAAACGTCAACAACTTGCTTGCGACTGTGTTCCTAATCTTCTCAATTCCGTGTCAGAAGACTTTAAAAAGCCGCCGCTGTGTGAAGTAGTTTTAAAGAACTGCTCCAGAAGTTTGTTGGCGTGAAAGCTGCTTCACATCAGCCGCTCTTTAGCTGCACTCAGAAGGCCAGAAAACCAGTGGTCCTCTCCTCCCACGCGAAGGCCCCTGTGTCGGCGCTGACATCACCACCCAACAAAGAGCGGCGTACGACGTCCATGACCTCATGGATTAATGAGCCTTTGAGCCGAGCTGTGAAAGACAACCAACGCTGCCGAGAAATAAACGCTCATCAGTGGCGTGTTTTGTGCGGCTGGGTGTGTGTGTGCGTGTCTGCGGGCACACCTTGAATCCCGAGATGTGTTTTAGCTTGTCCCGTCTCACAGAACCGAGACCAGTTCCAGAGTTTCTCTGGCAGCCTCGCCGTCATGGCAGGAGCCCAGAGAGGAGGAGCCGACGGGGTGAGGCAGCAGCCACCTGCAGCCGTCGCAGCGCTTACCGCCAGCCGGGAAACTCAACACAAAGTTTCGCTTTCTCGCCGTTTAAGGAAACAAGTTCTAACAAGTTCTAAATGTTTTAAACCTTTTTACTGTTTAACCAGCAAGTCTGATGTCTCAACAAAAGCCCTTTTGAGGAGACACCGATATCTTCTCTACGGGAAGCACCAGGCGCCACGTCAACGTTCCCGTCCCTTTAACAAACGGGTTTGACCTCACTTTTGCTGTCAGTACTTCTTTGACTCGGACACCAAAATGTTTTCCTCAGCCCTTTGAAGTGCTTTTTGTACAACATAAAAAACAAAGTTCACCTGCATGAGAAGTTCATTTTGAAAAAACACCACCCACGGAAGTGGTGGAAACTGGACACGCTGCCTCCGACACGTCCAAGGAGCGGAAACTAGAGCGTTTAATGTGCTGCGGCACTGATCCAGGCGTTGAATACGTGATGAGAAGGACCAATAATTATTTAAAGCCAAACAGTCCAAATTCTGTTTGCAACTGCCTAGAGGGCAGAAGTGAGTCAGGTGTTACTTAACATAAAGATTTACAGTTCAGAATGGGGAGGACATCTTTTTTTTTCATCTATGTCATTTAGCTGAAGCTTTTATCCAAAGCGACTTACAATAAGTGCATTTCAACCATAAGGATACAAACCCAAAGAACAAGAAACAAAGTGCTATTTCATCAAAAAGCAGATTAACAACTCGTTTTAGATAAAAGCTGATTCTCATCTCAGAGTTCGTTCCACCGTTTAGGATCCAGGACAGCCAGTCCTGGATCCTAAACGGTCGTGATCTTGTCGAGTGTTTTGCTCTCAGCGAAGGAGGATCAAGCAGTTTGGCAGATGCAGAGCGGAGTATGCGGGTTGGAATGTAGGGTTCGACCATGTCCTGATGTAGACTGGACCCGATCCATTCACAGCACGCTACGTGAGCACCAATGATTTGAAGTGGATGCGGGGAGCCACCGGTAGCCATTAAACAGAGCGGAGTGTGGGAGAATTTAGGAAGGTTAAAGACCAGGCGAGCTGCTGTATTCTGGATCCTCACGCAACCAAACAGGGAAATAAAAGAATGAAATAAAGATTCATTTATTCTTGACTTTTCGGAAGAGTAAATTTGCACGTAGGCTGACAAATGAATCCAAGCTCAAAGGCGCTAAAAGACACATTTACTGGATTGAACGCACACACACACACACACACACACACACACACACACACAGGATCCTGTTCTATGCGGCAGAGCAGAACCTGCTGCCGTTATGAGATACAGTGAAACTCCCACATCCATGTTTCAGCTCTGTGACGAAGCCCACAAACCGGCCTCCCACTCCTGCACGTTCAAATCCCCGAGGGATTCATGTGAAGACGAGAGTCCACTTTCCGAAGGAAGAAGTACGTGTTTTTGAAATGATTTAAATAAATATATAAAGATATTTATTTGTTCAAATTTATTTTGTATCTGTGCTGTATATTTGTATTTATTAATATTCAATACCCTACATTTGCCTGGCTTGTATGATCCACATTTCAAGAGTGATATGCTTGTTTTAAAGACCCATACATTTTTACTATTATATTTTAAAAGGGGCTTGCTTCCATCCTTTGAAGAAAAAGCTTTTTTATTTATTTACAAAAGGGCCGCAGGGTTCGGTTGTAAGGCAGAACCTCACGCTGGGGTCTGTGAGGTTTGGTCAGAGCCGATGGCAGAAACTGTCCTTCATAGTGTCCTTGAGCACTGAACTACAATTGCTGCCACACTGTCTGCCTCTTTACAGCCGTGTCAGAATCACATCCTCATTTCATCCTGTTGGCTATTTTTGGGAAACTGTCATAATTGCAAGGAAACTTTCGTTTCCCAAATTTGAAAGAAAATCCCTTATGGTCACAAAAAAAGGCAATGCGCTGCCCTCACGTGTACGGGACACATGTTCTGCCTCACTGGGCCTGGATGCTGCCGAGCTCCTGCTCCGTAGTTGCTGGAGGTCAACGGTCAGCTTTTCGCTCACAATGGCAAATCTCCTGTATTCTCCTCACACACGGAACCCTGGTCTCGAGAGAAGAAGAACGCACCTTCTAGCAGCCATGTTGGAGGCGCAGTAGCGAAGGGATGCAGAATAGGAAAGCAAACATTTCCTTCTCTTGGTCTAGAGAGACCTACCATGGTGCAGAGAAATCAAAGCACCTCTTCCAGTAAAAAGGACCAGTGCAATGCACCTTTTACTGGTCTTCCTTAAAATAAATCCATCGAGAGGCTGTGACTTATTGAAAGCAAAGAAAGAGCGTCCACAGGCCCTCTTTCTTTGCTTTAAATAAGTTGCAGTGTTCGCTACGCCGCACAGGACGCCTTCAGCTTCCACAATCGATTTTAAAGTCTTGTCCACACAGCCTGAAACGGTTTAGGAGCAGCCGACATCACAGACTCCCTTTCCCCTCCATGTTCCTCCACCAACTCAGATCATCCACTGCTGCGTTTCTGGTTTCCCAAAACAGTTTGAAAAAGCAAATCGGAGATGCAGCTATTTCCAGTTATGCTTCAAAACTGTGCAGAAGAGCAGTTAGCAAACATCTCCTTGTCGAGGCATTCTTTTTAACATAACTTTATGTGTGATACAAAGACTCCTATCTGCTAAAAATGTCCAATGCACTTTTTCAGGTTAATTGTTGTCTTGGATCTTATTTTGTCATTGAAATTAATCTTAAAATGTAAATGCATAAATAACACTAATAACATAGCACTAAATAAACATCATATACTTTATATGGACATGAAAATATCATGATCATGATTATTATGATCCATGATTGTGTGCTTACGTGTCAGTACGCTAACAAGTTGTCTATGGCGTCTTTTATCTTCTGCCGATAATCAAGTTAAGGCACATTTAACACATCAGCATGGCCGCATCCCTTTCTGACGTTCTGATAATAAAGACATGATGGGTTGTTTTTTGGCTCCAGTCTAAATAATACATCATCAGTCACGGAGCACCTCTCTGTCATGTGTTCATTATGAGGTGGCAGGACGCCTCGGCTCTCCGATTGGCTGCAACGCGTTGAGTAAAGCAGAAGAGAGGGATGAATCACTAGCGGGGGGACGGACACACTTAGATAGACAGACAAGAGGTGAAAAGGAGACGAGGCAGACAGGAGGAAACAGCAAGAGAGACGCCAGAGGACATGACGAGTGAGGACAGAGCTGGAGGAGGAGACGCGTTATCGGGTTGCGAGTGTGAACTCGAGTTTTTCAGTGAGCGTCTGTGGGCAGAAAGACAACAGGCCGACAGTCATTCTGGCAGAACGCGATGGTCACCCTTCTCCTCGCCGCGGTCGGTCTGTCGGCCCATGTGACTCAGTCCGAGGCACAAGCTGACGCTATGTTCACACAGCAGCCAAGTCGGATTAAGAGTGGAATATGTATTAACTAATATAGATTGGCATTTTTGTTTTGAAGTCAAATGAGTACCTTTGAGAATCACAGTGGAGGAACTGGACTAAAACGAAAAAGGGTTCCAGGAGAACATTACATACAGATGACCTTTTTTCCCCCCCAGAGCTCAGCACACTCAGTTTCCATGTCGGGGTTTCTAGTGATGCATAATAGTATAGTAGCATATAGTATTCATGACCACATCCATGCATTGTGGTAACCGCATGAGAATGCAGGGCAAAAAACGCTTGGATGGAAGAACTGAAAGTTGATACTGATGCACTTTGTCGGAATCTCGCAAAAGCAAGAGCTCAGCACAAACTCCTAATTGTGAAAATTTGTGACAATTGACACAATAATTGGCTAGCTAGATTCCCCGTGTTCACAGGGAAACTACATTCAAAGAACATTTTTTTTGGCAGATTTTTGCCTCGGAGGCAAGGGTGAAACCACGCATTCTTAGGGGGGGGTCGTGTCCAATGTTGAGAAAATACCAATCTGTCGCCACCAATATACAGGAGAAAATATGTCAAATATATGTTTAATGAACCTTGTTAAACGGTCTCTTGTTATGTCTTATTTATTTTCAATTTGTTTTCCGTTTGTTAAGTGTGCGAGTCCCCTCTCCTAATTGTGAACTTGTGTGATTTTGTTTGAAACCAACTTGCGTTGTTTGCGTTGTCATGGTTACCCATCACTTTTTCGTCAGTCAGTTAAGAGCAAAAAAAGTAATATTAGTTAACTAGTTTCTACACTTTCTAACATTTACTGAGCACCATACAACACAATGGTATAAATGTTATACCAAATGAAAGAAGGAAGTATTGGGCACATATGTTGTATTCATACCATTTTCATATCTTATCTGATTATAGAGTTATATACTGTAGAATAGAGAGAGTGCACTTAAGACAACTTGCCCCATCGGCGGGTATGTTGTCACAATAGATTATCTAAAAATATGAGCTCAACTAAATTGTGAATATAGATTATTTTATTCAGGATTTTATTTTATTTCAAACCAGAACTAGAAATATAAACTATTGTGCCTGGAGAATGTAGAAAAACAATTATTTAAATCCAAAAATGCACATTGCAAGACCACTTAACTTTGCTGCAGATAACTTGCTCAACTTAACCTCTGAACAAAACAGATTCCCCATATCTGACTAATCAGACTCATCTTCAGAGTCACAATTCTGGCACACATAAATTGCCTGGCCATAAAAATGGGCCATTTGTTGCATTTAACACATTTTACCCAGGTCTCTTTTGGACGACTGTTAGAAAATGGCTCAACACAGACGAGGCAGAAGCACTCTTCATCATCTGATGATGACTCTTGTATGCTTTTTCTTTTTTTATCTACATTGTTCTTTTTAGGTCGAGATTTTGACTGTCCCCGTTGCTTCCCTTTCTTTTGGAACATCTTTTTGCATGTTGTATTGTATAAAGAGTAAAGTGCACATTTTTTACTTTTAAGCAGAAAAATAAGAAAATTGTGCTAACCTCAGATTAGCTAGACCTTGACCTCATGTGAGCAGGAAGTTCACTATAGAAGAAGTCACACAAAGTGGCTATTTGATTTTTGAGACAGAGCCCCTAGTGTTGGAGTTATGAAGAGTGTGACAACTTTCCCGTGAGACAACATGCCCCGCTCTCCCCTACCGAGCTAAATGTGTAAGCAAATAAAACGAGTAGCCTCCTAAAAGCAGAATATTAAATGATAGTTCATGAGGCTCAGTCGCTGTTCTTCTGAATTCAAATGGTCAATGTAGTCCTCCAAACTCTTTTTCAAACTCATATACAGTGGCCCAGCCAGAGCTTTGCCCTAAACCCAATTGAGCATCTATGGAGAGACCTGAAAATGGCCGTCCAACGTTCACCATCCAACCTGACGGAACTGGAGAGGATCTGCAAGGAGGAATGGCAGAGGATCCCCGAATCCAGGAATCCCAAGAAGACTCAATGCTGTACAAGCTCGAAAGGCTGCTTCTACTCAATACTGAGCAAAGGATCGGAATTCTTGCTTAATAAACTTGCTTAATAGATTTCTTCATTTCAGTTGTTTTCTGTCAAGATGGTGTGCTGAGTCTACATTAATGAGAAGTAAAATGAACTTTTATGACCACATGGCTGCAATGAAACAGAAAAATGTAAAGGGGTCTGAATACTTTCCGTATCCACTGTGTAAATATACAATTGTAGGCAATACACTTAACCAAAAGAAAAATGATGGGGACGGGTATTCATTTGGACCCCCCCCAACGTCTAAACCATGGTTACGCCCTTGCTCGGAGGGCTCCCTTTCAAACCATGTGTTCAAAACACTTTTAATCAGAAGATTATCGTAATTCCGCGAAACACACAAAGAGAGTGCAGATAAACAAAATCCCTTTGAAACATCCTGGGGAGGAAAGCAGTTACGGCAGTGTGGAGCAATTAGCCTCTGTGCCCTCCAGCCAAGACTTAAAAACATAGAAAAAAATTCCAACGAGTATCAACATCAGCAAAGGCAGAATGACACTTGATGGCTGTTCAACACTGCTGATAATCATCCAAGTGTGGTTGTGTGTCGGAGCCTATTGTGTCCATCTGCAGCAACATTAGTCAGTATTTAACTCATTGAAGTGGAAAGTGTTTCCATAAAATGTGTCCATCAGGAACATTCAGCAGCCATTATCCTCTTGCATATTTGATTATATCGGAGCCACTGAACAATCTCATTCATAACATTTGAAGTCACGCATAAGCTTTAGCTTAAAATTCATTTTAAACCGCACAACACAACCGTTTGGGCCTCTTGTGTTTGTTGGGCTCCATAAGAAAATCTACAATAATTCTTCCCCCATCTACTCACTCTACTGCGTACTATCGGCCCAGGAGGAGTCATCTCAGATCCAAAAGTTTTCCAAAGTCTACGTGATCATGGTAGTGACCAATCATTGACACATTCAATTGTTTTTAAGTTTTTTTGGGTTGTGTCCATGGTCTGATTCACACATGTGAATCAATGTGAAAAAGGGTCAATGAGCTAGACAGACTAGACAAACTAAAGCAGGGCGGCACACTGAGCTCCTAAGGAGTAAACCCTTAAAAATCAGAAGATTAAAAGCGTCACTTTTAGATGTTCTAGAGATCCATTTGGTAGCGTTTGTTGTGTGCTGTAAATAAAATGTTTACAGTGTCTCTTTTCTATGTGTGAGTTGACTTGAGTTCCCCAATCGGGAATTTCAAAAATACATATTTATATTAATTTAAGCACAGTAATAACTATCGTTACAATAATTAATCTTGTAACAATATATATAATAAAATGAATGGAAATTCCACAAAATCTCATTTTAATGTATTCAACTATTAACATTTGCAGCATTAAATAAAAACAATAAAAAGTCCCACTGAATTATTTTGGCAACTACTAAGTAACATTCAAATATTTGCAAACTGAAGAGTGTAAGGTTTATATGATATGTAAGGATTTTCCTCATTTACCTGTTGCTCCTCAGTGAGGGGGGATTGTAGGACGTGAACTTTGTCTTCGATCAGCTGCAGTAGATCGTCTAGAGAAGCGGGATAGTCCTTCTCTGGAATGCTGTTGGCTTTAAAGAAAGAGAAGAATGAGTATTTAATCACCCTGATCAATGAATCCAATTTATATTTCATATGGTGCACTTTGCCATCTCTGAACGCGCACTTGGTCAGTAGAATGTGTTTGAGTGGATTCAAGTTTGGGGGTTTATATGGAGGACGAGGACAAAGCAATCTGATTGGACACTGCTTGTTACATTGGTTTCCCTGTACCAGATGAATTACATTTAACTAGCAAGACATTTGTCTACTTTAAGTCTTAAATATGCATTTAATGAGATTTTACTTTTTGTTTTTATGTTTTTATATTTGATGATCAGCTGTATGTCATTTTCAAAATGTTGTAAATTGTTCATAGCACCTTTATTCATAGTACATTTTTACTATGAATAAAGGCGTATACAAATTTAAATACATTTAGGAAAAAATTAAAAACAGCAGAGGGTGAGATATTTGGAAAAAATATAGTTCAACAATCAAAAGAAACTACCCAGATCCACCTACTGGTTTATAGACTATGGTTCACAAGCCTTGAATTGAGCAATTTGGCCATTGCCACCTTGTTTACGTCAAGTGACACAAGAGAGTAGCGTTACTGTACGTCCAACGGTCTATATTCCGACATGAACCTGGTGATCGATACCATCAACTTTGCAATGTTAACAGAGGGAATAAATCAAGAGAAAAGTAAATTGGAGAATTGGAGAATTGGAGAAAAGAGAATGGAGGCTCAAAGCACTTGTGCATCGGCTCCACTTTTCCGTCTAGTTTGTCAACATGACCTTGATAGCGATTGTTCCTTGCAAGAGATTTCAACATGTCCGTTGGGGATGTTGCAGAAATAAAACCCTCTGCTGGCTTAGACTGTGATGGATGACCCAGCTCTGATGAAGTCATGGCTGAAAGCTGAAGCAGAATGAGCTGGAAGTACAAGTTGATATTTCGAATGACTGAAATAAAAAAATAAAAAAATAAAAGGCAAAACCACATATCCTGAAGACTCCATATTTTGTTGATTTGTTGCTCTATAGCATAACATCAGAAATGTTCGATACGTATCTGAGGCGTTAGTCACCACAATACAGATCTGTGAACAGACTGAGCCGGTGGGAGCTCGCCACCCACCACAGGGCGCCACTGTGAGACTGAGCCGAAGCAACAGACCCGACGGCTCCTGCGTGGGGCTTTATCATGAAAGGAGGGGATCAATCTTCATACATATTTATAAAAACTACAGATGGACAGCAGGCAATTAGTTCCCTCACTCGCCGTGTGAGTGGATCTATTCACGACATAAGTGGGCTGGGTTTTCGTGACACTGTGAGCCTGTGTTGTCTGATTAAATGCAATCAAAACAAGTCCATTGTGTTTTAATCCCTCTGAGAAAGAGAACATGCACTGACAGGAGTTTAGGGGAGTGGAAATTCTCAAAAAAAAAGGATGGAGGCAAGACAAAAAAAAACAAAGAAAAACCTCAACCATATCCTTTCTTTAAAAATGCATCTTGTTATGCAATAGAAAAAGGAAATATAGTAAATATAGATAATTTCTATGAGAAAACGTTGAACTGAGTAACAAGCTTGCGATGTACAAGGTTTTGAAAATCAAGCATTTGTGTACTTAAAAAAATGCTGCTGTAATAGTAACAGTTAGTTTCAACAGTACAAAATACAAACAATGGTGGCTAAATTCCAGCCTACATTAGGAATTTTGCACATTCACGCTTAAAAAACAACAAGACCTCTTGACTATTTAAAGCGCAAATACGGGATACAGCACTCAATACAAACAAACCAACAGTTTGACCAACCCTGACCGTATGCTGCAGGATCACAAAGGTCGAGTCCTCGCCCCCCCACCCAATCCACAGGATTCCTAATTCCCACTCAAGGGAGTGTCTGGGTGGGGCCAGGTGACTTTGGCAGGTGGCCAAGTCACACACCCCTCGATAAGTAGGCAGGTATGAGGAGGGCGGAGCCTCCCCGCAGGTCTGCAGCTTTTTCTCCCCATTTGTTGACTTTTCAGGCCTTGTTCCTACAAGGCTACTGTCTCTTTAATCAGACTGAAGCCGGTACTTACAAAACACTACAAAATAAGAAACATGTGTTGGACTAAACTAATAAAAAAGTTGTCATTACAATCTAACATCAAGCGGCACATTACACTGTGGTGATTTCAGAGTCCTCTCTGGGGACCAGGAATATTTACAGCTCATTTAGTTGAAAGCTGGCCTGCCGTTTGTAAAAATAACCAGCTGTGGAAGTGTTGGGGTATGGCTGATGAGGGCTTTGTAAAGTGTACAGTATCATACAGTACACAGTTTGAGAGACTGTAAAGTGTCAATAGAGTAGAAGTGTGAATAGTTAAGTCCATTTTGGGGGGTAAAAGTCGTCAACAAGCTGAATATCCTGAACAAGTTTGGACGTAAATTACAGACAAGAAGAATTGTTTTGGCTAATAGTACATCAGGCAGACAAAGACCAACGTTATTTTCCCAATGGTGAGTTGACCAGAGGGATAAATGTTCATCATTCACTCTGCTTTTAGCTCTGTCTAGGTGTCAAGAATGAAAACAAAAATATATCTTTAACTGCTCAATGTTCCACTTTCTATATTTTTATCTATTTGATAGTAGGTAGGTAGTCCTAAAAAAATACTTCATGTTAAAAAATAAACGATAAAAGACAAATCTGACTTGTTCTTTTACCAAGAGGTAGATTGACCATATCTAGGTAGAGACAGTAATGGTTTGGGGTAATGACCGTGGGTTAACGAGTTGACAAATTACAGAAGTTTTAACAGCCATCAATTGGGAAAAATACCACCAACTGTTACTTACAGAAAGGTTGATCAATGGCGCCTCGCGTTAAACTTCTGCAGTTGTGCTTTAGGCGTGTGCCTCACAGCGAATTCCTTGAGTTGGCAACCAAACATCTACTTCAGTAAAAGTATGAGAGAGTTCCTTTTCCTCTCAAAGGAGCAACGCATTCTTTTCAGGTGAGCCAGCGCAGACTCTCCCTGTTTGAACAAATGACTTCAGTAAAGGGGAAGTTATGAATCACTGAATCACCTGATGTCATGTACCTAGCCTGTCTTCTTAAAATAATTTGTATGGTTGTTTTTAATGGGGGGGGTTTTACAATTGTCTACTTGGACTTCCCGTCCCGACACGTGCGCACACACGGATTAACGCGTTCCCACCAGGTGACAGAGAGCCCCCATCAACCATCTCATTATCTGTCCAATTTATCACCCGTCCACTATATCATTGGCCATCAGGCCATCTGTCCAATTTATGATCTGTCCATCTATTCTGTCCACCTAATTATCTGTCCGATTATCACCCGTGCCATTTTTTATCTGTAAGCTTTATCATCTGTCGAACTAATCATTGTCTACTTTGTCGTCCATCTATCGTATGTGGACCTTGACCGTCAAGGGATTACTCAACAGACATTAGGGAACTCCCATCCCCAGCATGCCTTGGTCATGACTCACAGCTGTGGTATGTCACCTTGTGTGCTGGTGCACTTCGATCCAGCAGCAGCTTTAGGGGGGGAGTGAAGAGCAGGAGACGCCCTGCAGGCTCATTAAGTGACCAGAAATGTTTCAACCGGTGAGCCCGGTCTTCACTAAACACTGAAAAAAAGAAGTGATTTACACATTACGAGCATCAGTCAGTCCTCAACCGTTCATCCTTTGAGGCCCGGACTGAGTACACCCTGGATTGTGTTTATTTTTCTATACCACCAATCATCATAAACAATCAGCACTTTTTCTTCACGGTGGAAACCCTTAAGATGGGCTTTCATTGGCTGTTACCGGTTTATCCAGAGTAGATTGTGCAGTGTGTCTCTCTCTCGGAGTAAAACAGTGGAACCGGTTTGTCCGTGTGCAGTGATGCAGTGGATAAGCAGCATAGCACCTCTCCTGTATTTGCTCCCCTTCTTCGCTCCTCCTCTGTGTGAAACAGAGCCGAACCAGTTCCTAAGTACTTTGAGATCACACCTCTGTCTCCAGACCTAACATAGCAACCAGTTTCTGCTGCCTCTGTGGGGAATAATAAGTAGTGTTGCATTACTCTCTACCGAGCCTTTGCACCGCACACATTCGGCGCATATGTCACATAACAAATAAAAGGTCTAAAATCAAAATGACATTACAACATCACTTGGTCTTTGGTAAACTGAACACTAGACTGATTCTTGGCATGTTTTCACTGCATACACCGAATACCTGAATAGGTGTGCAGGGCTGGGTTTAGCAACGTACTTACACTTCCAAATGTCACATGCCATTTCACAGAGACAGAGCAGTTAGACGTGATGCCAGCCGAGCATAAGGCATATTCCAACAGACACTACACCTGGTATCTGCCTTAATAATATGACATTTAAAACTACTCTATTAGCTTTAATATTAGGCAGAAAGTCTAATGCCGTATTCAAAGTTAAATTAGCTGTAGAAGCAAATGTCGTAATCCATTATGGTCATTTCCATTGTCCACAGACAAAGAAAGCCTGGAGCCAGACAAACGGTAGAAAGATGTGCAAACGTGACGGATTTTAAACACTCTCACTTTCTCAACTCTTCACTTTTGCAACTAGAGCATCCAACAAAAACAACAACATCCACTCTCCAAGCACTGCAGCTCCCACCCAGCCTGCACCCACTCGGCCCTCCAACGAGGCTTAATGAGTAATAAGCACTGGGTGACCACAGTCTTGGAGTCAAGCCAACTTTCCCAGATGCCAAATTGAAGCCTGGAGGTACTGAATAATGCAAAACAACCCTCATTAAAACTTGGTGGGGGAAAAAAAAACAAGGAGCTATAAAATGCAAAAATGCACAAAGACGCATTTCTGGAGATGCTTGGTGGCAGTTCGGAAATGACTGAGATGAATAATTTGGACTCTCAGGCGTCCATAAGCAGGAGCAATTACAAGATGTATAAAATGGGCTCCAAAACACACTGATGACCCTTAAATCTAAACCGTTTGGCCTGGACATCATGTTTCAGTGGGGAGCCGATGAATGAAGGCTGATGAAATGGGATGAAAAGCTTTCTGTGCAGAAACTTAATGAGAAGCCTTTAGTTTAGTAAGATGATTACGCCTGTTTTCAGGAATAACTAAAGTTGTTTGGAAAAGAGAATTACAGAACTGTGCATAGACTGTGTTGCTTCTTTGGTATTCAGACAGATTTGTATCATTTCATATCAAAACCCCAATATCCCTGCAGATCAGCAGACAACAAAAACACCTCCCATCCCTGTCAGACAAACCCAACATATCCCAACGTGTGAACATCTGTCAACCTCCGTACAGATGTAACGACAAATGAAACCTTGAAAAACCCAACACAAAGCTCGAGAAAACACTGTGAGCAAGCAGACGAAGTGTCCTCGAAGCATAAAATCCCATAAACTACCATGTGTTCCTGCAGAAAGACAGAGCGGTCCGCCATCTAAATCTGTTTTACTGCAAAAAGGCAAAGAAAAGGTAAGGGAGTGAACTTTATACGAGGGATTAATGGCAATAAATGATATTTCCTCATTTCATTTTTATTTTCCAAAAGCTTTTTTTTTCCTAAAATAGGAAGGAAAAAAAAAGCCAGCATGAAATTGAAGAAAGTGATTTTTCGAGTCGGTGCAGCTGGATGGTCGATGCTGTACGATTGATAATTTATCTACAACGTTTTAGGTTGTTTTTCTTTTTTTTAGGTAGTTTTTCATTTATCTTAGAATAGCATTAAGACAGGTAAAGTAAGGTCAAGAAGCAAGACATGGCTGTTGATTGGTTAAAAAGTTATTGGGAAACTCAGACATTTGAGGAGGCAAACTGCAAAACTACCGTTTGTGTGTAGAATCTTTTGGATGAGACAATGGAGGCGTGACAACTTAAACAACAGGTATTGTATCCCCAACGAACTGCCACTTCATTATCCCGTGGTTTTATATTTAGATAATGGTATTGAGGGGAAAACCCCAACAGTGGTTTCCTCCGCCATTATATTGGCGAACCACCAAAAAAAGTCTTGAGGTTTTACTTTCTAAATAGCGGAAGATCCAGACAGAAATAATGTAAGGTTACCTTTCCTACAAACCCAGTCTATACCTGGTTAATTTATTAAATGAACTAAATATCTTGTGTTATTTATATTATTTACATGATGGCATGTCATGTCTGTCTCTACATGGTCGCACGCACACAAACACACACTGGCACACAAAGCAATCAGAGAGCACGTTTCTGTTGGTTACCTTTCTGGGCCGGAGTTAAGGGAAAGAATGCACTCGCATTAATAAATAATAAATAGAGAGTGAGTGAGTGAGGGAACAACAAAATAAGCAGAGCAGAAAAGGAGTGAGGGACTGTGATCATATCGCACACATATCTTCACAATGCTTTTTTTTATATTCCAACCTATTCTCAGGAAGGAAATAGTGCACGCGTTTAGAAAAAAAACAATTATTCAAGTTCAAAAAAGCAGATGTAAACAGAGGATTCAATCATTACTATGTTTAAAAAAGAAAGTAAACTATGACCAAACAATTAAATGAAAAGAAATGAGTGAAAAGGGGAAATGTGGTGAAAGCTAAAAACAGACAAGTGAACATGATATTTCACGAGGGGGAAAAGTGAGAAAGAATGAATGGATGAAGACAATTAGAGAACAAAAAGATGGAGGTGAATATAAGGCGGAAGACTGTCGAAAGAGCCAAAAGGCAGAGAGTGAAAGATGTTTTTTACCATTCCTCACCCTTCAAAACACTTTCACGTGCACCACGCCTGCTCTGCAGGGCGCCGGGAGTCGGAGAGACATAAGCATGTAGGCAATGCTTTACATGCCAAAGAATCTACTGAGCTGCTTTCATCTGACCAATGGTTGCAATCAGAATATGTAGACAACGAGACATGATTTGGGGAACAGAAGCAGTGGGTTGTCATGTCTGAAGTTAGAAAATGGTATATAATAAAAGGATGAAGAGGTTTCGGCCCTAATATCCGGTAGCTACACCAGAATCCCAAAAGATCGCCCCTTCAGGCTAAAACTCCATCAGACCAATAATCGACAGGTCTCAATGTTGGTCTCCACCAACTCCTAATATAAATATAAGGTCCTCTAGTCACACTCTGCAACTGTGAACTAAAAGAGGCTAACAGCTTTCTCCAGAGTAGGTGGACTGACCACTTCCTGGTGGAAAGAAAAATCATGTAGCAACCAGTGGATTGGTTTCATTTTACCTGTGTCTAACAGTGCGGCAGAACGCCAACAAACGCTAAACAATTACCCAACTTTCTGTTTCGTCCAGACACATTAAAGCTCTGCTGTGGGTAAAGGTCCGGTGTTGCTGTTATTATCATTAATTAAGAAACCGACAGCTTGGCTTCATGTGTAAATGACATAACCAGCACCCGCCTTGCTGAAATAAAGATAAAGTCTCCTTTCAGTTGCCCTTTTATCAGAGCACAGTGCAGAGTACAGTGAGGCTCGCCCTTTGACAGCAGAGAGGCAGAGAGAGAAGAAACCATACATTTCATCACTGGGAAAAAGGGAAGGTTTTTATTAGCAATGCTGGATGGCCGATCCCAGTTCTCTTACAGAAAAGTCTTAAACTACGGCTACACTAGGAGACTTTTGCCATAGAACTCTCCTTTAAACCCAAAACACAATTACATTGGTTTGTAAAACTAACAGACCTGACCTCAAAGCCACAATGTGATCCGCATCCTTTCTTACACATAAACATGTGTAATGAAACATACAGATCACCATGTGGCACAAACCCTCTTCCATAAGCAACTCTTCGACTGCACATCCTGGTTTCATCTTTGGTATTGTGGCTACATTTCTTTTTCTTCTGAAAGTCATTGTTCAATATATATATATATTAGTACATTGTATAAAATATGCCTTTTGTTACCCGGTAGTTTGGAAGTGGACTTACTTCAGTAAGTCATTTCTGTCTACATCCAGGTCTCCCCTCAGCGAGGAGATGGGACTCGAACCCGACAGCTGCTGGTGCTCCCTGCGCACCAGCAGCTGTCGGGTTCGAGGTCCGGCTCATTCAGCAGCCTCTTACCTTGTTGTGTGATCCGTCCGCGCTGATCTGTGGTCGACTGGCAGTCTGAGGTGCGAGGCGTTTTGCTCCGAGCAGGAGTTCTCCTTGTGGGTTGGCTCTACGCACAGGGCCGCACCTGGGCGTGTAGGGAACGCCGCCTACGCGCGCGCGCGCACGCGGCGGTCTCGTCACCTGGCGCGCCCGTTCAGAGGTATGGAACAGGGAGGGAAACAATCTCTGGCTCAAGTGCAAGAGGGACGTTTATGCGGAATGTCAATCCGTCTCCCTCCCTCCCTTCCAACATTTTTGGAGATGGTGTACCAGCCTCCCGCGCAACTAACTTATTTAGGAATGTTCTATCTATCACGACGGGGTCGGTACAGGACCGCAGATAGGAGGTCTCATACAGAACTTCACAAACAGAATACTTTATTCCTGGTTCAAATAAAAATGGCCTATAGGGCAAAAACAGGGATCAAAAGCACACCGACAGGAAACATATTCAACTCAGGAAACTCCTTCAATGACCAGAGAGATGGGACGCACATGGTTTAAATACACTAGGAGGTGCAGGTGATTTGGACACAGGAGGAAAATAATTAGGAACATAGCAGACAATTACCGACAGGAGAAAACACCGGGGCAGGAAGTGAAGTAGATACAGGGACACGAGAGGCAGGAAACTACAAAATAAAACCCCAAACAAACCCACACCATGCCTATCTATCTATTTATCTACCTATCCATTTATCCATCAGTTTAAAAAATTGCATTGCAGTGTTTATGTATTTGCCAGTTATTATTCTTTTATCGACTTTCCAAGCGCATCTGAGGCTGGACGGGTACGTCGAGTGACCCAGTTGAAGCCTGGGTAGTTTTTGCTTCCAAACTGGAGGCGTGCTGACGAGGACCTACTGTTCACAATCCACTGACGGGGTATATGTGCATCCTACAACCACACTCTGAAAGCAGGATATCTTTGGAACCCACTACCAGCTCTTTCTTAAGGACCGGCTACCTGTGATACTCCTCTGGAGCCTCCGGTCAGCCGGCTGGCTGTTGGTAGACGGCCGCAGGTTGCCATAAGTGTCAAGCTGAACGCAGAGCTGCTTTGTGTTGGGCAACACTGACAACCACGCCTGACATTCCTCTGTGCTGGAGTCCACGACACACCCATGCATGGTTACACTGAGGACACACACAATCACACACGCACTTAAATGGAACTTCAATCTCATTTAAATCTTTTGTTAAGGACAATCCCATTTGTGAAAAGACTTATGGACCCATTTGACTATGAGTGCTTCTGTCTGTAGGGGGGGTCTCTGTATCAGGTCGCATGAAGGTCAGGAAACTTTTAATTTGAGCTGATAAAAGTGCAGAATGTAGCTTTTTGTTATGTACAAACACACACACACACACACACACACACACCTATATATATATATGGATATATCCATGTACAGGTGCCACCAATTGTGCAAGTTCTCCCACTTAAAAAGAGGAGACCCTGTCATTTTCATCATAGGTGCAAAAGAATCCAGAAAATCACATGAATTTATTGGTAAATTATTTTGTCTCTCATAGTTGAAGTGTACCTATGATGAAAATTACAGGCCTTTCTCATCTTTTTAAGTGGTAGAACTTGCACAATTAGTGACTGACTAAATACTTTTTTGCCCCACTGTATATGGAATGATAGAAAGACACAGACGGCCGCTCACTTTGTATATTTGATGTGGTTTGTATCTCCCTAATGCTAATATGTATTCTAAGAAGATTTGTGATGGGATGCTGACCTTCGCATTTTGTTCTCCTCCCGCTATCATATCGCCCCAATGGTTTCTGATGCTTCCTATTTTGTACATTACATTTATTGTTGATTATGGTTTGTATTAATAATGCTGTCTGAATGTAGTCCGGTAAATAGTGTAATGCACATAGTGACCTCTCCTGTTGCCCTCGCAACTCGACGCCATGTAAGCGGTTGAAGATGAATAAATGGATGAACATAGTGGACTAAAATGATCAAAGGAATAACCTTGAAGTTCATCTGTACCACTAAAAATAAGGCAATAAAAAATGCTGCTGTTTATTTTAACAAGTCATCCCCAAGGAATGATGTTTTGTCAAAATGCCCTGGAGCGAAACAGTTTGTGTGTAAAGTAAAGTGAAGCATTCACACGCACTGGATATCTGTTACCAAACACAACTAACATAAACATTTCCAAAAATTCAGAATGACTAAAAACATTACTCTTGTTCATTTACCGGGTCATGAATCGTGTCACGAGGAAGTTTTTTTTTCTTTCTCATTGGTAGAAATCGTTTTTGCAATAGTTCACAACGAAATCGGCTTTGTGGTCCATAATAACTAACCATTTTTTTATTCAACTGCAATTTCTTTAAAATTTTAGGATGATCATTTAGATTAATATATGTCGGCCTGCATTTTGATACATTTTCATAAAAAAATGGGGTCATAGGTAACTTTGAATATTTCAACATGTTATCATGTAACTTCAATGACGCTGAGCAAAATAAAAAATTAGAGTGGAAAAGTCCATTTGCTCCTGAGGTGAGGCAGAAGGGGAGGAACCTGTCGTGTTGTGTCATCCCGCCGGTCAGGGTGTGACAGCAGCTCAAAGGCAACATGCAGCAGCATGGCAGCGTCACTCTGACACAACCTTTCTCACACATTGAGGAACTTACGCAAAAAGTTAGTTTTCTCCAAGCCATGCATCTCTGTACTACAAGTATCAATCAATCACGCTGTATTTAGACCTGCTTTTAAACTATTTGTATTTTTTCCCATTTTGGGAGATCAGTTTAAGACGTCTCTTTAAAAGCCTACTGTTTACATTTCCTTTATTATTGGTGTTTCCTTTATGTTCACTTCACAACACTCCACCTTACATGATCAATGCACCCACAACGACATGACTGAAACCAGACTTACACACCTCATATTTGCTTTTACTTTAGGTTTTGTTACCTTACTTAAATTAATATGTTGTTAAATCCGCTTTGCACTGCGTCTCTCCAGTTTTTGTCATCGCTTTTGAGCCGGGTCATGACACCCTCAAAATGGTAATGAAATTACAAGGAAGGAAAAACAGTAAGCTGTCTTTCAGATATTAAAATCAAAAGTCAATGCAGAAAATGTCTCTTGTGACTCATGATCATACACATCACACTGCAATGTGAAAAAAATGATGTTGGACATGAATACTGATATGAACAATTTAGTCTTAGGAACGAAAGGATGCCACATCTTTTGATGGAATAAAGGTTCCAGATTACAAATGTGACTCTATGGACTCTCCGAAAATCAAAGTCAAATAATTATAGGGTAGGCTAGCCCATTTTGCAAAAATTCGCAGACATGCCAATTCTGGTGTTCTATAGAAAAGCTAATGGAGCTCCATGGTGCACAGGGCACACTACAGGACGTCCTGAGGCCTCCCTCCTGAAGTCTGTTTCTGATTGGGCAGAAACATTCACACCGGTGGCCTGCTGGAGGTAATTGTGTAGGAACCTCCTTGCACAAAGCAGCAGACATCGGTCCTTCTGATGGGTTGAGGACCCTGCCCAGCTCTCCTAGAGTATCTTCCTGTCTCCTGGAATCTCCTCCATGTTCTGGAGATTGTGCTGGGAGACATACTTATGAGTAGCGCATCATTAAAATATGATAACTTGTGCATTTATGTAAAAGAAGGATGCCATTGTTGAGATTATTGTTTTGGATACCAGAGCCAGTGCAAATTTGCAAGTTTCACTTGCCAAACTAAACAGCAGTACTTTCCAGGGTTCCGTTTCAAGAAGCAGGTGTAGTGAAAACTGCGAGTTTGTGAGCCCTGAGGGAAACTCTGGTTTCTCTGTTTCAAAAAGGGAGGTAACTAAAGCTCAGGGTCAGTCACCATGGTAACTGAGCCTGTGGTCCTAACCTGGTCGGGAGCAGGTTTTCTTCCATAAACCTCGAGTTTCTTTCACAGTCTCCTCCCTCTGACAGCAGCCAGCCAATGACACAGCGCGCTTTCATTTCCTCATTCATTCAATTACTCCGTATCAGGCGGATTTTAGTTTCCACATATGAACAAAATAAGATCTCTGTATACGTTTTTGTTTTTTTCTTTATTTATTCTTTTCATAATCCATGGAATGAAAAGATTGCTCTTGCAAAAAATGATTATTATTGTTATATTATTTAACCTGACTTTAAATTTGCGTATACAATAAGTTGCACTTATACAATAGTTTAAGTTTAATTCATAGCAAACGAGCACTTGAAAGGAAGCCTTGAAAAAAGCCCAGGATAGGATTCTTCTTTTCAATCTCCATCGAATTGCATCCCAGTTCATATATTTTTTACCTTTAAATAATTACTGAAAATGAAGCATCTTTTTGAAAATGCAAATTTTGAAAAGACGGATAATCAGAAACTGAATAAAACAATGAGTCACATCATGTCGGTTTGTGTTTCTCGGTGTTGGTCATGTATAGTCGGGACAGTGTACTGTATTCCATGTGGAGATTTTACATTTTTAGTTTTTAACGTTTCAAATTGTTCAATTGTCAAATGGTTTTGTTGAATTCTATATAAATTTCTCCTTACGTTTTTAAGATCTTGGGGCCCACCAATTCCTACGCTATATTCTGGTTCTAGCAATGGTACTGAGTTGGATAAAGCTTTACAGTAGCCATCCATCATCTGAAACACATTCACCACAATCCCACACATTCCTATATTGTCTGTTTAATTGCTTGTTTAATTGAGGTCTTTATTGGATAGCTGGAAAAATATAAATGTTAAGAGACACCGTGGTTTTAGCAGCAGTTCGCACTGAAGTTCTTTGCAGAGTAACCGTTAGCATTGAACTTCTTTGTAGAGGAACCAATAGCATTGAAGCTCTTTGTAGAGTAACCCTTAGCATTGAAGCCCTATGTAGAGGGACCAATAGCACTGAAGCTCTTTGTAGAGTTACGGTTAGCATTGAAGACCTATGTAGAGTAACCGTTAGCATTAAAGCTCTTTGATGAGCTCCACTGGCACAAAAAACAGTGGACTCTTTGATGGACCGGGACTTGCTTGTAAGCTGGATGTGAATCAGAGGGTCTGGAGATTTATTTTCTTGAGCAATCTGCCCTCCTTGCATTCTTTGTATGATATGATGTATTTAAAAAATATAACTAACATAACAACGAGCTCATTAGAACGCTAAAAGATGATCTATATTTATTGACTAGATTGGCAAAAAGGAATTATTCCCTCTGCTAAGGGAATGTATTTTCAGGTTTGTCTTCTTGCTCTATTTTCATTGGACCTGGTGGTAGGTCAGATCAAAATCCCAGGGCCGAAACACATGGGCTGGATTTATATTGTCAAAAGAAATTCCTCATAACGTCTATTCCTTGACTTATGTATAACACGTCACATGGTCATGGAAAGACGGCTCGAATTCATGAGGAGATATTAGGCAAAACAAGATTTCTTTTGGCAATGGACATTGGAACAACGTAAATTATTCTTTATAATTTTCTTTCTTTCTAAAGAATGATGATGTATGTTAATATTCATACTGCTCATTTGTATAAAATGTTTGAAATTATTTTACATTTTTTGTCTCTAAAACCACAAATTGAGTTTAGTATCATACAAATACACCAAGTCTGCTGCTCATGTTAGTTGGTGTACACTCAAGTGTCATTCTTACATTTAAATGCAGAAAGCCAAGAAATACTTCCTCTTTCTGATTGTTCAGAGAAAACAAAGGACAGGAGTGGCCATTTTGAATTCAACTCATTATTGTAGTAAAACTGGTACAGAGTAACAGCTTACAGAGCTCATGGCACAGTTACTGAAACAGAGAAATGAGGTGTGTATGTACAACAAGGAGGGAAAAGAAAAAACGTTTGGCTAATAGAAACATCAGGGGTAACATAAAAACAAAGATACTGTAATTGAGGAGATGACTGGATTATACGACAAAGAGAAAATACAAAATGAAGCATTGCAAAAAATATAACATTACGCAAAAAACACATTTAGCACTTACACTGACAGATTCAATCCTAGTGTTTGACCTAGGTCCAATTCAACGCCACTCCCCTTTTGACAAAAAGCTCCATTTTAGTGGCGAACACTAAAGAATAAATGTCTGAACCTGCCTTGCACATGATCTAATATCTTTTTGGGAAAATAGCTGATAAGATTGTTTGCTGACGACTTGCTTTTTATATTAGTGACATTCCAAATTTCTTTTTTTACAAAACTTTCATATATTAACTTTGACTCGGGTGCTGAGGGTGTTTATTTTATTCAACATTCACAAGCCATCCTGAAGAGAATAAATGCACGTGGGTCAGAGTCGGCTCAGAGCCACCAGGTAATTTAATCTCTTAACACATTATTTCTCTGATTAAACATCAAATCAGAGATTTTGTGAGACTAGACATTAAACAATTTATGACAATAATAGGTCCACTCATTTTTTACCTTTTGTACATTTTTGATTATATAAATGAATTTTGCAAAACCAAGTGGTCTACTTTTGCAGTTGCTGAGCTCCTATGTTTTTATGCATCAGCATTCAATGAAATAGGCATTTTGTTTCCTCATAAAAAAGGCCGCGCTCCGGCTCTGACCATCGGTCATTCTTGGTGTTAGCTAAGAAAATCATTTGACTTTGACTTCAGATGGTCGATTGAAACCACGTACAGCACTGAGCACCACCGACTGAACCTATAAGTCAGCACCCCTACTGTAACTGGACAAATACACCTCACTACAAATCAAAACAAGATCATCATCATTGCCAATCACTGGCAAGTTCTCACCCCACAGAAAATGATTTATGACTATTTACACCTTTCTCTGCAAAAAATACATTGGAAAATGGTAATGTCATGAGGCATGGAGAATTAAACAAATATCATATATCTTTTATGGTTTCTGATTTCCTTCCACAAACCTTCGAAATGTTTGCCACAGATATAAACATAATGTTGTAAAAATGAAAGAAAATTATTCTGAACCTTTGACCTCACTAAATATTCAATGTGACACATTTTTTTCAACACACACTGAATTTTACGTTTTCATATTTTAACAAAAAAACCGATACAACATATTTCTAAAACACAAAATAACAACATTCTACATGTAAAAATATAACTTTTACATACACAATTTCAAAATAATGGTAAAGTTTGCCATTTTGTTGCATACAATTTACAAACATCTGTGTGTTGTTGCCATGGATCAATAGCAGTGAGTGGAGCTGATGGAGCTCCGGTCCCGTTTTGTTCTGCGCAGGGTGCCATACTAGTCAAAGTGTGTTGTCATTGGCAACAATAGAGAACACAACAAAGTCAGTTGAAAATGTGTAACACTGAGCGGCTTGTTCAGTCTTTGAGGAAATAATTCCTCCCCAAGCAAACACTCCCTTGCAAAAGAAAATAAAAAATAACAGAAAAAGGGCACCCTCCTTATATATTGTATATACTTTTTTGTACATTTATATATAGATTGATTTGCTCAAATAGATTCTTTTCCAGTTTCCGTGCCTTCCTGTTGATTGGGTAGGATTTGTCAAAATGACCATTGACAGAGAACAATGCTGTCAGACCGCTTTTTTTTTCTTTTTACATTTTCTATAATATACATGTAAACCAGAGCAAACAAAGAAAAAGTAATAAGAGAAATGAGTCTTCTTAAAAAAGCAAGAAAGAGGAAAAAAAAAAATCTGTTTTACAACATACAACCACACACTTTGTACTGAAGACTACATTGGCTTACGAACAAGCCGATCAAATATTGATAAAAAGCTGATAAGCTATAATACAAGAAGAGACGCGTTGCTCAGCGTGGAAACAGGGCTGCAGCTTGGAAAAGGGGTTTGGGGCTACGGAGAAGTTGAGAGGGAATGGGGGCTCATCTTGCTAAACCGAGCGTCTGTCTCATTGGCTTGAGGCCAGGTAGCGCTGCCTACTTACATATAAGCGTACAGTACATTAAATACAGTTTAGGTTTTTTTGTTTTTTTTATTATCCCAAAAAATACTTTTTTTTTTCTTTTTTTTGATTTTTTTAAATTCCCAGGTCTGGTAAAAAACCTGACTGCATAGAACCTAATGACTAACAACAGGTTTCCATAAGCTTGCATCCTATTAAAAGACCAGGTAAATGTCCTCCTCTGGCAACTCGAATGATATGAACTCTAAAAAGGCACATTGGTGGACGTGTGAATGTTCAAATTGCATTTGTGGGACCACTTCAGTGGGGCACTGGTCCGGGGAGAGGGGCTCTGGGTCAGGGCTTATAAGGCTCGGGTCAGCGAAGAAGACAGGACCGGGTACTGAACACAGGCCGGGGTGAAGAAGGTTCAAACTGGGGCGATGGTGAAAGGGGAACTTTCCGATTGACTTCAGAAAACAATAGACGTTCCTACAGATATTCTCTTTACCTTCCCCTGTCGTTGGAGAAGAGACCTTAATGCAAAGCAACACAATAAATATTTTTTCTTTCTGACACATCTGGTACAGATCTATTTGTTCCATTTCACCAGCTCACAGTCTTCTGATCCGGTCCCTTTCCTGTGCCTCTTTCAAGTCAATATTCTAATCTCATTTAATTAAAATATGCCAATGTTCATATCCCCTACATGTATTTTGAGCGTACCAAGCTGGCTAGCATCAACTCGCCTGTTGTTTCATGGCAATCAGAAAGCCCCCCATGGTATTTACCCAAGGCCGGTCCAGAGGGCAGGTTAAAGATTTGGGTTTTTATCTGCCTGATACCAAACCCGGGAAATTATTGACACACAATAATGCTTTGACTACTGCTTGTTGGCCCCCAGAAGAAAAGTGTACACCCGTCACCATGGTGATTGATCCCTTGCTTCCCCTAAAGGGTTGCCATCATTTAGACCACTGGATCCTTCCTCCCGTCCCTCTATTTCTTGCTCCTAAGGATCATGGGCTGTTTGATTCCTTCCCCCAAACCCCCATAGCTCAGGCCTTCGGGGAGAACTACACCACTCGGGCTCGAGTGACCGTAATCCAGGGAATGTGCTAACATGTAGTAGAAGTCACTTCAGCGCAGAGCTCTTGCCTCTGATCATGTTCCATCCTTCCAACCATCTGATTTCAGCCAAGGCCTGGACACGGTTAGAACCACCACATGCTCTGACCTCTGGCTTTCTGATAAAGGACTCCGGTTCGGGTCGTTTGCCCCCGACTCTTTCTTTCTGTCGTCATTTTTGCAATTTGCACTTTGGGCGTACAACAACAATCTCAGACGAAGGTGTGAAGAAAGGTCTTGCTTCCTGCGGCATTTAGAAGTACACTTTTTCATTACTGCATGGTTCTTCCTTCATGTTCATCTTCTGTAATTCTAGCTTTAATAATTTAGTCCTTTTGGAGTCATACACAAATTGATTAACTGATCCGACATTTTCTCTTTCTCCCAGTAGATACACACGGCCCACTCGGGTACCACTGTTTGTGGTCACACCACAAAGTTGGTAATTCCTGCAATTTTGCTTCTGGCCAAAAAAAGTCAACGTGGTCGTCAGCATGAAGCTCCAAAATACACGGAGAGATTCAAGCGATTGTTTTCACACTGAACACGTGCTGTGAATGTTTGCAGGCTAAGAAGGAATGCATTAGAATGGGAAGAACGAGTTGCCCATGTATTCTCTGTTCTGCCACGGTTTTCTCTCGACATCTATGATGGCCAGAGAACTTTCAGCATACTTCAATTGATTTGTTCAAATGACTCGGCACCTAATATTGTCTTTCTTTTAAATGAATACTTTGCTCTGTGGAAAAGTGTGGCTCGTAAGAGGACATGTGAAGGAGCTGGTTGCTTCGGTTGTAATGTTTGGAACTTTCCTGTACCTTTTTTCTTAATTGGCTTTGCTTCTCCGTGTGTATCTATCTGACTGCTTTGCATCCAAGAGGAGATCAGGCACAGCTTCATCCACAGTGTGGCGTAGTATTGCCATTCAGTCAGAGTCATGCTATAGCTGCATTCAACAACAGCTGCGCAATGTTGCTTTAAAAAAAAAAAAAAAACACTTACAAACACTTTGTGATATGTTTTGCTCCATTCTGACGGACCCTCTACAACCCATTCCCTCCTCACTGAACGCGTCCTTTGCACTTTTTAAACAAGTTTTTTAATGTTTTTATGTGTTTTCTCACACACACACACATATATATATACACATACATATACATATATATATATATATATATATATATGTATATACATATAGATAACCCTTTTGTTCTTAAAAACTTGGAATGCTGATAAAACAAATAGAAGGAGAACAAGAGTGATTCCAAAGACTTCCGTTGCAGTCACTTTGTGTCAAAAGGTCCCACAAAACACCACTTTGCAACAGTTGAACGTCTCCACAAAGCAGCATCCAGGTCACGGCGCCTGGAGATGCAAAGTAACGACAGCATTTGACTGCAGTTTGTGATCTCGACAGAAGGAGACGCAGGTGAGGAGGAGGAGGAGGAGGAGCAGGAGGAGAAGAGATGGACGAGAAGAGAGGGAGAAAGGCTGATCTGATTGGTCAGGCCGCAGATCCAGAGATCGGGGGTCGGGGGGTTTGATCGTGTGCCAGGTTGCTATGGTAACGCTGTCAGAGGAAGTGGTCACTCATCATCTTGATGAACTCTGGCACCTTGGACCTGGAGAGACAAAGAGGAGGGAAATAAAGAAGTGTGGGTGTGTTAGGGGACACAAATACTCGCACAGAATGACACACAAAGTCAAGTTCACTGTTGCCGTAGCGATGGGTTCATCAGAGGCACGAGCAGCGCCCCCTGCCACTGTGGACGCGTGAAGAAGAGAAATGATTACAGGTCTCGGCAGAGGCCGTTCATTACTCTAAAACTCAAATACGCTGACATTCGGTTAACGGCTGTAAAAAGCCGTAATCCAAGATGGTTTGGGAGCCTCGTCCTCATGTTCATTCACTTAAATGGAGGAAGGAAAAGCGCCTTTTTATAACTCATAAGACCTTGAGATTTAAATAGGGAAAATCAAAACATCCTCCTCTGAGTTACCGATGTGAGTCACACAGCAAACACTAGGCTATTTCCAACATACACCGTAGATGGATTTTGAGATTTGATGACATGGTTTGTCAGTTTTTCTTGGTGCCAGATTTGCTAACCAGACGTTAAAACTATTGCTGAAGAAGGCAGAAAGGACACGAGAGAGCGCCTGGACCAAAATGTGAACCGGCGTAAAGGCCTAATAGTGGGATGGTGTTGTTTCACCACAGTGGGGCAAAGACTACTAGCTTTATCCAACCAGCTGAACATCAGCACCACAACAGTGGTCCATCACTGATGGGGGTTCTTCCTTTTAACAAGGTACATTCTTAGGAAACATGTGGCGTTGTGCAATTACGGAACAAAGAAGAGCGACAGACACACACAGTCACACATCAAAATCACACTTACTGCCAATCTGAAATGTACCCAGACCAGACAGAAACTCAAGTTCTGCCCTCACATTTTGGACTAAATCATCAGCTCTGTCAGATATTAACGACAGGAGCTTCTCCAAATAAGTCATGTGGTCTACATGTCCGTGTCCATTTAAACCTTTTTTTCCTCCCCTGCATAATAACTAAACAATATACACCTTTTCATCCTTGAATGTAAGTGTTAGAATTGATTTAAAATGGTGTGTTCACTTAACTACTAGTACTTCTACTACTTCTAGTAGTACTCAAACATCAACATCTGTTCATCTACCCATTTATGGCCATGTTTTTGTTTCTATAATTATGTTCAGCGGGAATCTAATGGTTCAAAAGTACACAGACATTGAACGAATTCATAGCAGACTGGAGTCTTCTGCCCAAACGTCTTAATGACTGATAGAAGCTCAAATTGTATTTTTTGAAGGCATGTTTCGTTTGCCACAGTTCAGTCAAAACTTCATGGCAAATGATTTACCAGGTAGCTTGAAGTTTCTGAATTCTGATTCTTAGGTCTTTTGTTAAAGGTACAACAGCAGATTAGTTTATAAGTGAAATCCTCTGACCATTCTGAGGGAGGGGGGGGGGGGGTGTCGCTGCGCTTTACATTTGTCCCAGGGGGTTCGACGCGTCGCTCATGGCGTGGTGCGCCGCGGCCAGGGAGAGGGGAGCCCCGTCCGCCGACACGCCGCCCTTCTCCTCCTCGCGGCGCTTCAGACAGGCCGCCTTGGGGTTCAGGTTCCGCTCTGGGCGAGGGAGAGGGAGGGGGGGGGGGGGAGAACTTTAGCCAGGGTTGAACGTGGTCAATAGGTGCCACTGCTGCCCTCTTCTGGAACTCTTTCAGCACTACATATGCTGCAACTACCTTTCACCCCATAAACCTCCATTTTCATAATCCATCAGCCTCAAGTAACTTCAAAGTCAAAGCTGAGGAAACATGGAATATTACCAGTCCTTAAGATGCTATTGGCTCTGCTACTATAGTTGCTTATTTTTGCATCACAAATTACTAAGATAAAATACTGCAGTCAAAGAAAGTTGAAGATGAATACTTTTTCTGATTGTTGATATTGTTGTAATAAATAAAAGTGATTTGGTGCCGACCTCGCACTTGCTGCTCCAGACTGAGGATGACGGCCACGGCCTGGTGGAGGATCAGTAACTTGGTCTGGGGTTTGTCGCTCTTGAGGTGCAGCTGCACCATCTTGCCCAGCTCCTTGAACGCCTCGTTGATGTCGCGGACGCGCAGGCGCTCCCGCGCGTTGTTGGCCATCCTGCGCTCCCGCTCTCGCTCCATCTTCTGCTCCGGAGACAGGTCCTCGTCGTCGTTGTTGCTGCGGTGGCCAACGATGGGGGAGAGCGAGGGAGGAGGAAGCAAGGGTAGGAGGAAGAGGAGGATTTGAGGATTAAAAGCTCAGGTGTTATTTAATGCTTTACAGGAGGATTAATCGAGTGACGAGGCAGCAGGGCATTGAAACAGACCTCTGCTGACTGGTGAGTTCACTTCACCTCAGATTTGTGAGTGTAAATAGGAAGTGAATCCCCTGATGAGGACCCTATTGGGGGCAAACTGGCAGACCTGACATAAGGAAGCACTTTGGATGGATGTTTTTCGTAGATTTGGTGCCGATCTGATACACAGAAACATAAGCTGTGCTGGATCACATGACCGTGTGTTTCCAAACTCTGACGCACAGCATGGGCCACATTTTACTTGTATTGTTCATTATCACATTTGCATCATCATCATGACCCCAACATGATGTATAATCTTAGAGTGCGGGAATGTTTAGAATGTTTCTCCAGATGAGAAATACCAACGTGGGGATGAAGGCTGCTCAGTTGCAGCCAGAACGGGAAATAAACACTGTGAGAAACATTGATCTTTCTATTTCTGAGTCCATATAATGACTGTGCTTCATGCCTGACGTTGAAATATGCTGAAAAACACGTATTGTTTCTTGCCAAAAAGCAAGAACACTCATCCCATTCCCAGGGAAGCTTCTGTTTTCAGTTTCTCTTTTTGGGGTTACAGAAGAAAACTGCTGTCCTGACTTTCTTGAACTGTGGTGGTGATTGTCCAACGGGCCCTGGGGAGGGGGGAGGGGGGGGCTTGCACGTTACATTCCCTTTGTCTGCTAGCCTGACGGTCCTGAGACCTGGTGGAGGGCTGTCCCACTCGCCAAGGAAGGAGCCATTAGGTCCTGCAGGGAATGAGCCCCAGGTTCCACTCCCCAGTGTTTATTTCCCAGCTCCGGGTGCACAGCAGCACCTCTTTGAGAATAGTCACAGTGGGCTCTACTCTGTTGTGTGAGAAACAGTTAAAACCAGGCTCAAGACCAAGAAGAGACTGACCGGGCTCAACCGGCAACTACAGTTTGCAGGATAGAGAAATGCCAGGTGCACATTGCAAACGTCTCTGCGTTAATGGATGTATTTAGCTGCTTCTCATCACACTTGGTCACTTCATCAAAGTCCAGAGGCTGGTTCCCAAAGCACCCACAGCTGACAGGCCTTCCTCGTGCGGTTCATCTTCGCTTTACATCAGCAATTAACCTCCGCTGAACACTGATTGGTGGTAACCGCCCAGCCGTGGGGGAAATATATGTACGATTCAATCAATGCAAAGTAGCATCAAGTCATTTAAATCTCCATAAACGTTTTCATAAAGTGTTTACGACGGCTGCCCGATCCCAGGGGAATGCTGACTGTGAACCGTGGCAGTATTTGGAACCGAAGCAGACACGGACCGGGGTTGGTGGCTCGTGGGCGGTGTGCACGAGGAAGGCCTCTGAGCCCGTAGGTGCGTCGGGTTGAACGGAGGTCCCGGCTCAGCCGAGGGGTTTGATGGAAGCGAGTGTCTGTGAGGTACCTGAACCTAGATCTTAACCTCTCTATTGATTTCAGGTCCTTGCTGTCGCCGTCCTCCTTCTTGGCCTCCATGGACTTGGGGTCCTGCAGGAGGTTTTCGTCCCCCTCGTCCTCCGACTTGATCTCCGAGCTGACGGAGGAGGTGCTCTGGCCCTGAAGGCCTCCGGAGAGGGCTGCAGGAGGAAGAGAGGAGGGGTTAGAGATAGATACAGCATGTGAGCGCTTGCTGTGAGGAGGATGGCAATCCCGGTAACTTCCACAGCGATTGGTGAAATGGCCGCTGTCGTAGTAACCGTCCTTCCGAAAACTCTGGTTATGGTGGACAATTCAACACATGTGAGCGAAACATCGTTTCAACTTTCCACATCTTGCAGAACCTTGCTTGACGTTTTCTCGACAAGTAGCGTGAAGTGGCCCCAACAGAGGAGGACGAGGGATGAAGGGCGAGAACGTTGGAATGAGGACAAACCTGACATCCCGGCAACCAGCAGTCACGTGACCACAAAAGTAGCTGACCGCTGAAGAAGGTAGAGACTGTGAATATGTGAATGTGCAGAGCACAGGGAAGCCTTTTCCCCAACACAGTGCGGAGATGTTGTCGAGTCGTGCCACAACCTACAAACCGTTATCATAAGCAGCGTTTAATTCGGCGTCCTAGTAGCAACTCCATCTGTGATAAATCGACCATTTCTGACAGCAGCATTAGAATCACATGTGCCACCAGAACAGGAGAATATGGAGGCAAGTGCTCCATCACTGCCAGCTTCATCCAAATACAACCAAACCTGAACACTGACATAAGGCACCAATACCAGTACAAGCCACTGCATCTGTATGTGGGTGAAACGGCTAATTTAGGAAAGCGGCGCCAGCTTTCTTCCACTTGGAAGGAAGCTGGCCCGATTCACCGGCTGACCTCCAAGATGGCGCCGTTGGGAGCCGTGGAGACGGGGATCTGTGCCCTTTGTGCTGCGCTCACATCGGCGCAACACAGCAGCCTTTATTGGATGTCTGTATGGATCCATCTTTGGGAAGCTGCCAACTTCTCAACCCGCCGAAAAGCCTCCCACACACACACACGCACGCACACACACGCCTGAAACAGTCGGCCATTTTGAATCTCCGTCTGCTTGACTGGAGGCATTTTGTCAGCGGCTTGGAGTGACGGCCTGTGTTTGCTTTGTGCGCCTGTGTCTCTCTCCATACAATGACTGATTGTGCTCTAATAGATGCATAAAAAAGGCTTTACACTGAGAAACGTGTCTCTGTGCCTCTCAATGTCTGTCTGAAGCAACGTGACTGTGTGAGTGTGTGTGGGTGTGAGTGTGTTAGTGTGTGTGGGTGTGAGTGTGTTAGTGTGTGTGGGTGTGAGTGTGTTAGTGCGTGTGGGTACACACGTTCGCTCAGTCAAACGGACAAAATGAAGTCAACAAAAAGATGTCAGAATGCGGACTGAATCGGCTTGTTTTGAATGTGTTGTTAATAAACTAATCTCCCACAATGCATTGCCGCTGCAACCCTGAAATCCAATTGCCTTCCAAAGATAGTAGTTTTCTATCTCGTTGCTATGTTTCTCTGCATTCTAGTCTGTTGTCAAGATATTATATGACATAAAATAACAATATGATGTGGGAGTTGGGGGGTGTGGTCACTGTCAATCATACCGATCAAACTCCACCCACACAATCCACCCCATTAGCCGAGTGTTTACCTTACATGTGTCTTTACAGATGCACTCATGAATATTCAACGTTGTGATGTTTCTAGGGGCTTTTAAAATACTATGCGTATAGTTGTGCAACAGCTGCAGGAAGAGAAAATCTTTATACAATAGTTAACACTTTTAGGTTGCATACGGCTTCCTAAAGAGGGACAGTATGTGACGGACATGTGGCGACATTTCCTCCAAACGCTGGAGTTCATTGATGCCCAGGAAGGTGAAGAGCACATAACACGACCAAGGACCCGAGCTGAAGCTCCGCTGGCAGCACGCAGGGCATTCTACAACTCACGTATCAGCTACATCAGGCCACCTCTTACAGAGAGATGAAGCAGCTTGAACAATTGAAACACATTCTATTAAAATATAAATCTTCACTCTCTATTTTCAAATTGAGTTTGGGAGAAGAGGAGAAACCACATATGTGAAGGGTTTGTTGCCAAAATAATTTTAATGGCCTCTGTTTACAGCTTCTGCACACACTCAACTGTGTGTGTGTGTGTGTGTGTGTGTGTGTGTGTGCTCTCTCTCTCACCTCATTACACACACGTGGTTCTGGCTGCTGCTTTCTGAACTTTCCCTGCCAGCAGACTCATTTCCAGCCTTTAAAAAAGAGCTCAAGGCTAATTTGCTCCATAGCACGCTCATATACACTCCATACGCTCCATTCATATCACACACACACACACAACGTGTATTTTTACACCCCTAGTTAGGTTTCTTATTTCACTGCTGGGGAGATGAAGTTGAGTTTTTGCCAGCTGAGACAGACGAGTCACTTTCTGTCTCTTTTCTTTCCTCATCGTCTTTCTTGACATTTCGGTGACAATCGGTTTCTTATTTTTTCTGCTGTTAGTTGTCATATTTCTCTCCATTTCATCTCCATTTTCTTTCTTCTTTCCTAATTCTTTAGTTGCTTTCTCTTTTTTGATTTTTTCATTATTCTTTCCCTTCCCTTCAAATACTGCTATCTTTTTACTTAAGTGTTTCCTGTTCTTCCTCACCTGCTCTTCTTCTGCAGTCGTCCATTCCAGCCATCGTTCTTATCATTTGCATCCACTTTCTCTTCAATGTCCTCTTTCCTCTCTTTTTCCTCCTTTGTTTTCATCGCATTTGAGCTCTTTGTCTTCCTTTTAATCTACTTCTTTAAATTCCACTTTTACATTTATCTCTGTGGGTGTGTGTGTGTTCGCCTGAGTGCATGATGGGACATCAGTGGGATGCCTGCGCTTAAATGGGAACACACGCATGCCACATAACCAACACATGCTGATACAGTTTGTCCATCAGCGATTGTTTGCTTTTCTCTCAGAAAGGATTTTAGTAACTTTTTCCCCCTAATGCTTGAATTTAATCAACAGAAATATAAATGAAAAAAACATGAAAGTACATTTGGATGTATAATCCATTAGTCTGATGGAACGGGTGTTTACGAAGCGGGCCGGGTCTCACCGCGGTACGGGTCGGACTGGTTGAGGTCCGGCGATGTGGCCGACTGGACCGGCAGCTGAGGCCCCGCCCCCTGGCCTGCCATGGAGTGTCCGCCGCGCAGAGGCCCCACGCCGCTGCCGTCCTCTCTGTGAGAGCCCACCTGGAACGACAAAAAGGCAATTCAATAGGGTCCAACACTTTGGCAATTCCTTTGCTATAAAATGCGTAAACCCGGACTCAAATGATGGAGGGAAGATGGAGCGATCAACGCCCCCCGAATTAGAGACAGAAAAAAATGAGTTTGGTCCTGTGCGTTAGCCCTCCGCATTGACATTTTGATTGAACGATTCATTTATTCACCCCATAAAATTCTATAATTACTCGATATATATAAATTGTTTATAGTCCATTATTCATCCAGATGTTTGTAAGTGCTGTCCCGTTTCTCTGTTTGTGTAAAATACAATACTTCTCTAAATCTTACCATCATAAGATGATTGAAAGTTACGCGACAGGAACCAATCGTATCTAATTGTTTTGGTAGAAATCCTAATGTGAGAACAGGACGGAAAGAAAAATTGCACTTCTCAACACGGCAAAACAATCACCAAATGAGGCAGTCATAAAAAGCCACAGTGGAGGATGGATGTGGCCCTGAAATAGTCCCTCTGAACGCCGCTCTTTCGCCTCCGGATGCTGCAGTTCTGTAATCGGCCTGCGGGGGGCGGGCTCTGCCTTCCTATGACGCTGATCTGCATCTGATACTCGCCCTCTCTCAGCCACCCTTCCTCTCCATTTGTACGTTTCAGTGAAAATCAGGTTGGAAAACTGTGCTCATCCAGACTGCATGTCCTTGTGTGTGTCTTTTGTGTGTATCTGTGTCTCGGTCCAGGTTCATATCTGCATGTCGGACATGTATATTTACACTTTTTAGTTTTTTTTATTCTTCTTTTCTGTCTTCTTGTATTTCATGAGTGTTATCATGTAAATGCTGTAGGGCTCCGTGTGTGTGTGTGTGTGTGTGTGTGTGTCCGTGTCTGTGTGCTTGGCTGAATACTATCCATCTGTCTGCCCCACGCATGCCCACGCGCACACAAACACACACATGTCCACGCGACAGCACAACAACTGACAATTATCTTAATGCCCATATGTTTAATTGTGGGATTTCTAATTCCCACAGCACTGAGCAGCTTCCAGCAGGGACTCACTGTTTTGGCACGAAGTGGGTCCTCTTCATGTGTGTGTGTGTGTGTGTGTGTGTGATGCTAGCTTTCTCATGGCATCCTGCGGTTCCGATCGCCCCCCCCCCCCACCCCCCCCCTCTCTCTCTCACCCTCCTTTTCCTGGGCTTTTTGCTTTGAACATATCATCAGCAGGAATGTGGCCGGATATGGAACATAATAAATGATATGTTTTTCGTGAAAGCTGTTACGAGAAGGTTGCATAAACATTTTTGAACAACATGAAGCCAAATGGCACCACGGGAGGTCTGTGAAGGTGCAATGCTTGGTTTTAACTGTACGAGGACAATGGCCAGACCGCACAACCACATGGTAGAGACCTGTCACTCAAACGGTGGCCCCGCCCTACAGCATACCCTCATCTCATGTTTACCGCAGAGGTCAAGTCATTTTCCCATTGACTTCTATGGGACCAGAGGAGTCGCCCCCTGATGGCCAGTAGAGAGAATGCATGTTTAAAGCACTTTGTCTTTAGTGAAAACATAAATTGAAAAGTCACACCCCCCCGTGGCAAAAGTGCCAAGTGCCGGCTGTTGGGAATACAGGAATGGTTTGTCTTCTGGGATCTCAGGGAACGCTTTAACAACGTGTTCATTTTTGCAGCATATGAAAGAAGGTCATGAATACATTTTCTTTTTTAAAATGTAATTTCAATAAACAAAACAAAAGAGAAGTTGTTTTAATAAAATCAAACCTCTCGGACTATAGCAATGAACCCAAATGATAATGAAGTAATGACAATTAAAAGGTTATTGAGCCGCATGCCCAGTGTTTGTGCAATGAATCCAGCGCACCCCGTTCCTCTACAGCGGAGGCCTTCATAGCCACACAACCAATGTGTGTGTGATGAAAGTGTTTTACAAGAGCACTTAATGGTGCTGGAAAGTGTCCCACATTGATGCGTTCAACTTTAAAATGCATGCCTCAAATTGCTGCACGCTGTTTCCTGAGTCAATGAGGAATCAAGGTTATTGACGATGATTTCAAAATTGACTGGTTTTCTTTTTTCAGAGTCGGTTAACAGCGAGTTTTTGTTCACCGCATGAAGAACTCCCGTCTCGATCCACGCAAATATCCCAAAATGTCAGCTTGTTTGTGTGCGTGTGTGTGTATTCACTGTGCGTTTCATACGTCTGCTCGCTCCCTTATTCATTATTTGCCTCTTGTCTTCCTTTCCGTCTTTCGTTCCGTTCTTCTGCCTTTCATCACCGCCTGGATTCCCAAATATGAAATGGCAGCAGCGAGGGAGACAGTGACGGTAACGTTCATTTTTAATGGAGGGCTTTTATAGTTTTAACATGCCATCCCGCTCTCTTCATTCAGTTCAATGAGGGAAGACAAGGAGACAGACGGAACAGAAGAATACAAATAAATGACACATGAACTGATCTGCAGTCGGCGTTGCTCCCCTAGTCACCGCAAACCATAGCCCCGCCCACTTACCACAGCGTCCCTCGGGACATCCGGTCGGATGACAGGTAACCCATAACTCATGTAGTCAATAACGACACGGAAGCATCGGAGACAATGTGTTGATTTAGTCGGCTATGATTACAGGCCGTGGTTTAGAGGAGGTACATCCTTTCCAGACTGTTTCAGAGCTGCATTCAAGGACACTTGGCCAGCTGCGATTTGATGGCTGACACCTCCGCCGTCACATGTTGTGTGTGACAGATCAACCCAAGAGGACAAATGAGCGCACCGTGTGGTGGCTGCAAAAACTCTGAATATTGCTGAATACTGAATATTGTCTGCTTGATCTAATTTTGTTTGGCCGCCACCTCTGAAAACACAGATGTCGTAACGTTGTGATGCACCGTGGAGAGTTTTAGACGTACTGCTAACACCTGTGCAACAACAACAACAACATAAACAAACGAATCCTTGTTGGTGGGTTCCACTCTCAAATCTAACAGTTGTTTGCTCGACACCCAATCAATGTCATTATTCTTTACACATGTGAAGAGCCGTCCTCATGCACAGGAGGCATAGGATGCATAGGAGGCACAGGATGCATCATAGGAAGCATAGGATGCATAGGAGGCACAGGACCGCATAGAACGGCCCTATTATCTGTAAACGTAATTAATGTGCAGCAGCATTAACAACTATATCTATATACATTTCCATTATATGTATTTCCACTGTTTTTTTCTTCTGGGCTCGGATGGGGCGACACTAGCGTGCACTTTAGTCCTCCCGATAGAGCAGAGACGTACGAGGAGGTGCTGAGGAGCTGTCATCTGTAATGCTGATGATTAGTGGGAGGAGTATGCATTGTGTGTGTGTGTGTGTGCTGATTACACAGGAAGATGCAGAAGGAGAAGCAGAGAAAGAAGGTAATTTCTGGGTCAAGTTGTCTCAGTGTCTGTCTCTCTCTCTAACAAACTCGCACGTGCACAAACACACGCAGGCAGCTTTGTCCTCCAGCTGTGAGCAGCGGGACGAGTCGCTCTCTGCTGCTGCAGCAACGCGTCCCGGGAAGGAGGAACTCCATTAAGTCCACTACGTAAATTGTAATATTTCTTCCCATACGAGACGCACTTCTGCGATTGGCGTTTTGACATTTTCGATGGCTGTTACAGTCTGAAAATAACCAAGCATCCTGAGGGGGGGGTCAGAGGGACGCTGAGGGCTTCAGCTAAATCAGCGAGGGGAGCCTCCTCTGAGGAGCAGCCCTGATCTGCAGTGAATCTATATCTGCACGCTTTTCTCTCGCTGATCTACGTCGTTTGGACGCAGCCACCCCTCTCCGTTCCATCTGGAGTGTTTCTGTGGATAGGATGTGAGTTACGTTGCTTATAGGAGCTGCAAGCACACTGCACTGGGGTCTACGTTGGTCTATCTCACACACACACACACACACACACACACACACACTTTGGAACAATCTTAATACTGAACAGTCTCTCGTTTGTGCAAACACTTGACAGAAGGCACCTGCCGCAGCAGCGTCTTACACACACACACACACACACACACACGCGCACACACACACGCACACACACACGCACACACAGAGCCCAGCGTTGAGAACTTCCGTGGGAGGAAAAGTACAGCAATATGTTCCAGTGGCGAGATACGTATGTATTTATTTCTGCTAATCGTCTGCTGCGGGTAATGAAGAGTCTTCTGTTGACTTAGAAGAACGAGAAAGAGGACGAAATGTCATTGGTGTTAAAGCGGTTAAAGATTGAACACATCATAAAATATGATTACTCCAAAAAGTGCCAGGCAAGCAAAAACTAATTTGGCAGATTAACAACGTAAGGTACTGTTCTGGCTTATAAATGGACGCTATTAGCTAGTTTATGTATTAGTTTATCAAACTTTTACTGAGAGTCATTCTTTAAATTGTTCATTTTAGCCTGGATTTGAATGTACCTGTTTAACTCACAGATCCTTTACACTAGGTGCTGACAAACAATCAACGCGAAGACACTGGATTCGCCCATTATCAAGGTGGAGTGTATGCATCTCATCATCATCATCATCATCATCATCAGGGAGGCGAGGCAGCACACCAATGTCCAATAATCCAATCCTGGTTGCTCACACATCCTTTGAATAGAAGCAGTGAAGGCGGTCTGCACTGAAACAGCCTCATCATCGAATAGACACCATGGAGCCCATCAACACACCTGGGCTGTACTACACTGTAGAACGGAGCCGCCCATTAACACACCTGGGCTGTACTACACTGTAGAATGGAGCCCATTAACACACCTGGGCTGTACTACACTGTAGAATGGAGCCCATTAACACACCTGGGCTGTACTACACTGTAGAATGGAGCCCATTAACACACCTGGGCTGTACTACACTGTAGAATGGAGCCCATTAACACACCTGGGCTGTACTACACTGTAGAATGGAGCCCATTAACACACCTGGGCTGTACTACACTGTAGAATGGAGCCCATTAACACACCTGGGCTGTACTACACTGTAGAATGGAGCCCATTAACACACCTGGGCTGTACTACACTGTAGAATGGAGCCCATTAACACACCTGGGCTGTACTACACTGTAGAACGGAGCCGCCCATTAACACACCTGGGCTGTACTACACTGTAGAATGGAGCCCATTAACACACCTGGGCTGTACTACACTGTAGAATGGAGCCCATTAACACACCTGGGCTGTACTACACTGTAGAATGGAGCCCATTAACACACCTGGGCTGTACTACACTGTAGAATGGAGCCCATTAACACACCTGGGCTGTACTACACTGTAGAATGGAGCCCATTAACACACCTGGGCTGTACTACACTGTAGAATGGAGCTGCCCATTAACACACCTGGGCTGTACTACACTGTAGAATGGAGCCGCCCGTTAACACACCTGGGCTGTACTACACTGTCGAACGGAGCCCATTAACACACCTGGGCTGTACTACACTGTCGAACGGAGCCCATCAACACACCTGGGCTGTACTACACTGTAGAATGGAGCTGCCCATTAACACACCTGGGCTGTACTACACTGTAGAATGGAGCTGCCCATTAACACACCTGGGCTGTACTACACTGTAGAATGGAGCTGCCCATTAACACACCTGGGCTGTACTACACTGTAGAATGGAGCCGCCCATTAACACACCCGACTGTACACCAGGATCCTTTGTATGCGTCTCCTAAAGGTGCAGTTGTGCTTGTTGTCTTGATGTTTGTGGCTGTTTATTTTGCAAGGATCGCCAGGTGAAGGTCAGAGTCTGCACATATTTTAGGTTCGCCTGATATTACTGAATACACGAGCAGCATAATCATCTAATTACAGGAGGAACGTAATTAAATGGACTGAATCGGCCCCGCTTTAATGCTGTATAGCTGATGAATTTAATTGTTTGGAGAAATGCAAAACAACACGTAATTTGACCGTGCTCTTTGTTTCCCACCTGTTTCCACCAGATATTATAATACGCGGCCAGAAGTACAGGGACACGCGGGGACCACAGCCATATGTGCTACGTGAACATGGGCTCTAATCTGCTGCTGTAACAGCTGCTCTGGTCTAGACAAGAGGACCCACTTTTTAAATGTGACAAACCATCGTGACCCAATTCACAACCGGCCTCATCTATAAACCATGAGGAGAGCAAATCTGTGCATAGAGGGCTGTATTGGCCATTTCAACTTGTATTATGTTGAGTAGGTCAGCCGTGTAGCTGATGTAGCCAATGAGGCTCCTTCATGTGGCTCTAAAGTGTACTGCACTACTGTTGACGGAACAAATTCAGCTTCTTTTTGAACGATTCAAATTCATTAAAAAAGGCAACTTGAGGCCTACTTAAAAAGGATTCAAACTGAATTTTGAGGACCAACTTTCCAAATAAAATGGTCCTTGGAGCTTTTACTCAGGCGAGGTTGTGTCCTGCATCGAACCCAACGTCTCCCAGCAGCAGAGGGACCTTTGGTAGCTTAATCATCGACCCTGAATGAAAGACCTCTGTCCATTCCCAGTGTGGGACGAGAAGTCCACTTCTATTTCTCTCTCGGTGCCTGTGCAGCCCACCAGATGGCGCTCTGAGGTCCACTAGGATGACCAGCACTCATGGACACGCTTTACTTTATACTTCTGCAACACTTTCAGATGTGATGTCATGAAAGGTTTGTTGTTATTGTGCGTTGGATAAATGGAGCAAGGGTAGATTTCCTTCAGCTTACAGGAGCACATTTAGTAAAGAGACGTGGAGCACTAAAATGCATTAGTGTGATTTACAGCAAAGTGATGCGGATTAGGACACTGCCTAATGGACATTTGTCCCCTTTGACCTTTCCTCTCGCACATCCTCCCATCCCATCGCTACACGGAAACATCAGGTCACAGCAACCTCACAGAAAAAAGAAACCAGGTTTTTGTTGGTAGACGCTATAAACTCTATTTGAGTGTGCGTATGACGCCTTTATGTGTATTTGTATGCGTCTATGGTCTAAGGTCTTTTGCATCAGTCTACCACCTGTTTTCCCAGAGTTATGACCTCAGCCTGCAGGCGTCTCCGTGCAACACTGCCAAACTACATACAGCTGTGTGTGTGTGTAAGAGAGTTGTCACATCTGCAGGGGACGGAAGAAATACTGTATGTAGAGAAAATAACTAAGGGGCTACAACTTGAGGAGGTGGGGGGAAGTTAGAGAAAGAGAAACAGAGGGATTGGAAAGGGAAGACGGCGAGGTGAGGACATATTTGGACATAACAAATAAAAGAGTAACATGGAGAAGAGGGAGAGTATGTAGAGTATTCATGAGAACCACTATTGAGCCTCCTTCTTCTCTTTGGGTCCAAACTTCCTGTTTACACTGTACACTCACACACTCCATACAAAGGCCCTGGACGGCAAACCTCAGTGCCATTGGGCCTCCAATAATTGAAATGGGTTGTGTGGCGATGAGTCAGCAGGTTGACAATGTGCTTCCCTGGTTCTTCTCAGACATGGTTTATTTCTCTGCTGGCAGCGGCACTGTAAATGCCACGTGGATATCACGGAAAGGGAAAACACCTCCTCACCCAGTCTGAAAGGTCTGCGCCCTCTAGTGTCCGTGGTGGACAGGTCAATTGCAGCCTGGCTTTTCAAAATAAAATGCTGTCTTTTATTACTTAATATAAGTACATGTGTCAAGTAACTTAGCTATGCTTTAGCTAGTTAATAAAGCAAAACAATTCAGTCTAAATAAGTTTACATTGACTTGTGCTGCTCCTTATACTCTTTTAAGTGCTACGACCGTCCGGTAAAGATGTGGACGGGTTTTCATTGGCGTTAGTGGAAAGTCAGATAGTTGTCATGCATATGCTTAAGAGAAACACAAGTGGAACTGACAGCGACTCCCATTTAACCTCCTCATAGAGGGGACACGGTGAGACATGGTGCGGAATCAGAAATGCCATGAGATGCATCCACAGCCTTTCACCTTCCCTCATCCCTACGAAGATGGGAGCGATCCTTGTGATGCAATACTACAAACATAGATATTTACTCGATTAGTTGACCAATCGGTAGCTTTTGTTGGGCTTGAAGTTCTTAAGCCCATTATTTTTGTCTATTCCCTTGAAGAGACGACCTCACAATGTAGAGGAGGAGATCCTGCCACAGAACTTTGTGTCAATAACTGAACGCTTTGGAAAGCAGCTCAGTGTTTGAATGCATTCATTTTGTATAATAAATACAGTCTAATTCACAGTCATTTGCATACATATGTTAATCTCCTGCTAGTCTGGAGAGTAAAGGCGTCCTTCTCCAAAGAGCTGCTGTGTTTTCAGTCTATCAGCAAATAATCCAGAGCCTGAATAAACACATACAAGCGGCTCTTAATGACAGCACAAGGAGCAATTCACAAGCTTCTGTGTGGGTGGTTTTATGGCCCTCTAATGAAATCATGTTTTTTTAAAACATATCATTTACTTGACTTTATTCCTTTCTATGGTCTGAAATGCAACTGGAATCATTTCAAGACTAAACTAAAAGGTAGTTGGTACAAGGAGTTCACTCTCGCTCTGAACCGCGCGTCACCTCATAAAGATAAACACCAAACGTGTTTGCCGGGACGCGCAAGGACCAGAAAAGTGCTTAAAAGCAGCAGAATACAACTGAATAGTAATTTTTAACTTCAATTTTACAAACTCGTAAATGACATTATGTACATAGTGTAAAAAGCCAAACTAACACTTAGGTTAACCATATATTTTCCCAAGCTTCAAAGTATTTACTGACAGTGGTGATTAACAAGTTTCACCAAGTGGTGTGTGTTTGTGTAGCTCTGGTTTGCTCCACTAACAATACATCAGCCTCTCTAGCTGCTAAATGCTCCCCTGCGCTAGCAGCAGCTCGATGCTAAAACTAAAGCTAACACTGAGTGTAGCCCCCCCCCCCCCCCCCCCCCCGAAGGCATTCGCCTCGTTAGACACTCGTGAGTTGGGTTCACAACTGCGAATCACAGTTCTCATTACTTTGCAATCACTGTGAATGTAAATGAAGGGACGCCTATAAGAACGAACGAAGCAATCCACATGTCAGAGCACAGAGACAGGGGGGGCTCAGGGGGGGCTGGACAGATGTGCGTGAGAAGAAGAGCATCTCTGCGGGGGCCAAGCACACAAACTCCCCTCAGATGCTCTCCGTCCAGGAGAAGACGCTTCAAAGTGAATCCTCTTAACAAAGAGCAGACGGACGGGCCGCTGCTCGGGTCATTACGTCCACAGTCCCAGGACAAACGGCCCTTACGGTCCAGGTCACCGTTTTTGTGGTGGTGTCTTGCATGTGAGGTGGTGTGTATGAACATCTGCTATGTGTGTGTTTGTGTGTGTAGGTGTTTGAAAATGAGCAAAAAATGTGAGGCACAAGTAAACAAAGAATGTCTGAATGACCATGTTCAGTGTTTCCTAATTCTCCTTATGTCACACAGCTGTGTGGCTCTTTGTGTTTATTGTTTGAAGAAGACAAGAAAAGAAAACGCGGAGCGCATTACTGCTGTCAGTCAGCCTCCACACTTTCACTTCTCCTCGCCAATCGACCGCTGCGGAGCCCTTCCACTCAGGACCTACCATGAGGTGTCTGTTGGCCGACAGCAGTCCCGACCCGTAGCCGCCGCTCAGAGCGCCCATGGCGCCGTTGTGCGTGTGCGCGGCGCCGATGAGGTTGTGCATGTCGCCGTGGCCCGTCGAGGGGCCCACGGCGTGGCTCCGCAGCACGTGGATGGCGTCGTCCAGGCGCTCCAGACGGTCCTCGATGCGGCTTTGCTGCGGAGCGGAGAGACACAGAACGAGGTGACGCTCCTCCTCCTTCTGAGATGCAGCTCCGCCCGTCTGGGACACGCTGACCTCTGTGCCTTTTACAATCTTTAGGAATAAATTCTGCTCACTCTATTTCCTGTTTGCTCTAAACTGCAGTGACCAGCTGCTCTAAGGAAATCAGGCTCATTCTCCAGAACAGAACAGAACGTATTTGTGAGCTCAGACAGGTAAGGCCAGTACGTCTCCATAGAGGAGGGGAATGCATGTCATATATCCCACGTGTGGCGGTTGAGGTGTGCGTGTGCGTGTGCGTGTGCGTGCGTACCAGAGAGTGCAACGGAGCCTCGTAGTTCGGCGACGACGCTCCCTGTCCGCCGTTCCTCGACCAGACAGCTGAACTGGCAGCTAGGAGAGAGGAAACAAGGAAACACCATCAGGAGACGGGTTTGGGGTGCAGCAGAAGGTGTGAAGTGGGGGGCGGGGGGGGCGGAACAATTGGTGACTTAGTGTTTCTTCTGCTTAGTGTCCACTGGTCCCTTCACCTGCAGCGGGTTCTGTGAGAGGCTGCCCACCTGTGCCCCCCCGGGGCATGCTGGGATAGGCTCCCGCCCCCTCAGCGAGTATGAAAGACAAGTGGATGGCAGCCTGTGTGCGTGTGTGCGTGTGGCCCCGAGCCAGAGCCTGAGGAAGCGAACCACTAAGGGAGCATGTGAGGAGGGCTCCGGCGTTTCCCCGCGTGCTGCCCGGACACCAGAAACGTGAAGACGAGAACAAAACCAACTAGTGTCCCGTAGCGGAAATGCTAATAGCAGGCTTTTGTCTTTGCAAAGCAAGGTACGAGTGGTTGATTAGCGTGGGCCCTCTGCAGAATAAACATGCTTTGTGTCTCTGTTCCTTTCTGCTTTTGTGTTCGCCGCCACTCTGAGGGGGTCGCGCCTGAATCCCCGGGTCTCATTAGTTGGCCGACAGCGACGTGTGTGGATCCACATCAATACGAGGCCGCTGCACAGAGGCCTTTAAACAGCGCCGCGTGTCAGCTTCAAAGCACTACAAATAACTGCTTTTGGGGTTTTAAAGGTGAATCACTTCTATTCAGCAACACACTGGTGGGGGGGCATCTTTTGCGGCGCGTGCAGCGAGCCAACGCAGATGTCGCCCTGCTGCCCGAGTGGGTCACGCTGGCTCTCGGAGACCCGACCCCCCTCCACATGGATCATTAGGCTCAACAGAGGGTTAAGAGGGACTAAAGCTTTCTGGGCTTATGGGATTGTTTCATTTCAGTTGTAATCAAAGTGGGCTTTTATTCAGGCGGGTGAAGGAATCGCTCATGACTCGTCTCTTTTTCCCCAAATCATTTGATTCCTATTCCTTGCTTTCTCATTATACTGGTTTCCTCTTGTTTTTCGTATCTTGCCTTTGTTCTCTAACCCATCCACTCCTTGTGTTCCTCCCTCTTTGCGCTTCCTTTTCTCCTTCCTCTGTGTCCTTTCTTCTTAGGGCCCCTCTCGTTCCCCTCCTGTCCTCACCACTGATCTCTCCTTTACAACTCGGATCTCATCTCATTAGCTTGCGCTTCTCCCTTTTTTAAATTGTCTTCCCGTTTTGTCTCACAGTCTTTTCTTTCCCCTCTCCTCTATCCATAATACATGCTCATTACCATATGCTAATTAATAAATAATCACCTGGGTTCATTCATGTGCAAATACAAATATATGTCTTACATTATTCTGAGTCCGACTCTGTAAAACAACCCGGCAGAATTAGCCTGAATATCAATTTGCATGTAGTTTGCTCTAATAGGCGTCATTTATAATTTGTAAAGAGCGAAGTAACTCCGACGCAACGATAAACACCAATTATAGTTTAGCAGGCGTCATCCAAGGCAGCTATAGAGGCGAGGCGGAGGGGATGGAAGAGGGGGGGGGGGGGGGGGGCAGGAGGTTTGACAGCGATATGTCAAAGCGCTGCTGCTAATTTAAGCCAACCAGTCGCCGAAATATCAAACGGTGTGTGTAGCCGTCACAATTACAGACCAACCTGACACAACTATTATTAGGAAAAGCCGTTTATCAGCAGAAGGAGCGAGGAGAGTTTCCCACCTCCGCCCGCGAGGGGGAGTCATTGGTGGGGAAGGAAGGTTTATGCCTCTCTTACTTCTTCCTCCTATGGATGACTTTGTGTCATTTGGAAAAAAAAGTCATCTGAAAGGTCCTCCATCCGCGGTGGGTGACTGTGTGACGGTGTGTGCGGTGAGCTGTGATTGGACGGGGAGAGTCATGTGCTACCTGTGAGGGAGGGCGGGGAGCCGACTGGGGTGGAAGGGTTGGATGAGAAGCTGTTGTTCGTGTGGTCCGGAGAATAAATCTGGAGGAGAATCAGAAAAGCATGTAGAATGAAATCAACGGGTGGATCACACAAAGAAAGACATTACGCATTGATGAAGTACTAAGTGGAACTCTCACATGTATACGTGTGCATCTGTTTGTGTTTGCTGCACTTACGGACGCAAGTGCTTTCCCTAAAGCGTCTCCTGTCTGAGAGCTGCTGGCTGCTGCACTCGGCGCTCGGTTAGCTGTGACACACACACACACACAGGAAGAAGAAGCATATATATTCTCGTTAAAAAAGCATGTTTTTCAAACAACATATTGATCATTTATCATCAATGGGTCTGTTCCACACAACTAAAGAGTGCAAATGATCCCTGGGATAGTGGAACTGTCCCACTCAGGAGTTCCCCTTGTTCCTTGTCTGACCCTGAACACACAGTGTGGCAGCTCTGAACCCCATGGAACCCTGTCTGATGGTGACATCGGACCATGATGCACCTCTTCTGGGGTGCATCGAACACGGTTACATAGAAGTTACTGGTTTGACCCGGCTAATACCACAGCGCCACCCGAGGACAGCTTTGAATGGCAATCCTTTAAAGAGCCGACCTCCTCAGTGAAGAGTCAACAGCATCAGCTCCCTCCACTTCGTCACTGGCTGACTGCAAATGGTCGACTTCACGAGTAAATCTGTTTCACACACTTGAAGAGCACTGAGGCCACAGAGGAAGGAAGTGACCTCACAGGACCACATGAGCGCGCCCCCCCCCCCTTCCCACCTACCCCCCACACACACACACAGACTGAGGCAGAGGAACTCATCTCCCCCGACAGCAGATCCCAGATGGAAAGTTTACGCTTGCACACACACATACACACACACACACACACACACACACACACACACACACACACACACACACACACACACACAGACACACACACAGACACAGACACACACACACACACAGCAAAACACATCCTTTCCTTTCATGGCAAATGAATCCATTACAGAAATTGACAGGACAGGAGAGAGAGCAGCATATGTTTTGGGGTTAAAGCCTCATATCTCACTCACGCCACACCGCTGGCCTAGTAAACCATCCAAGGGATTACTGCGATACACAAACACACACACACACACACACTCCTATCCTGACTAGACGCATGATTTAGAACACATGCAGTAGAACATATTTTTCCTAAATGAGAGCTTATAGCTGCAAAGAGGAGAGCTTTACCATAGTTTTGTCTGTCAATAAGAAATAAGGAGTTTACACTCCACACTATGAACCGAGCGAAGGACGAGTCGCCGAGGACGCCCATCAAGCGCTCACTGGAACGCACCAACAAGACGGAGACTTCATCAGAGCTCTTTGACCCTGGTCATTCATTTCTAAAAATGTTAACACGCCGCTGGACTGCAGCTGTGGACAGTGTGGATTCACGTCTTGCACAAAGGACGCTAAGGGGGAATGTAGGTCACTGCATCTTCCCCAGGATCCACTTAAAACACAAGAATCTACCAACTCTGTGTGCAGATAATTTGTTACTAAATCGGACAAAGACAGAATTGAAACACTAAACAGCTCCGACCGGCACCGAAACGACCTGTGAGCGAGTTTGCATTTAAAACAGCGGCGTGTTTTTTTATTAGCCCCACGTTGGCTCTGCACTCATCTGCTCAGGCCTGCGTGTGTGTGTGTGTGTGTGTGTGTGTGTGTGTGCGTGTGTGTGTGTGTGTGTGTGTCATATCTTCATGGAATGTTGGAGACGACTTCCCATGAAAACAAACTTTCAATCTGTTTCTTATTGCTGGTCATGTTTTCTATTGGATTCAAAGCAAGGGGTCCATATGGCATGCTGAGTGTGTATATGTGTGTGTGTGTGTGTGTGTGTGTGTGTGTGTGTGTGTGTGTGTGTGTGTGTGTTTGTTGGTGTCAAGGTCGAACCAAAACAGAGCTCTTCAGTTTCCCGCTTTGCTGCAGAAGTTTAGTTATTACGGTTTGAATCATCTGAGTTGGATCTCAGCAGGTCCTCCTTTATGAGGTGGTAAAAAAAAACATTTTATTATTTTTAAATTCGATTTAAAAGTAAACGGTCCATAGTTTGTGAGCGACTGAAAAGCACTTCTTGAGTACGTCAGCGGCTCCTAGAGCTCGGTGTCTTACCCATGATGCTTTCTGTGCCGTTGGTGGAAGCGGTGCACGAGGCGGTGCTGTAGTGGTTGCCCCCTCCCCCGCTCCCCCCTCCTCCTCCCCCCGCCCCTCGGTGGAAGCTGGACATGGGGGGGAGGCTGGGGTTGATGTCTGCAGACGAGTGTGACGGGTAGCTCTGCAGAGAGACAGGACCGAGTCACTAATGGAGGCCTCCGTGAAACGTTGAGGACATGTCGTGTTTTATAAAGGTTGTTATAAAGGGAATTTGGGACATCCGTTGGTCGCACCCAATAATCCACTAGCTCTGCTCACCAATCTGTCGTGAGGGTGGATCCCGCAGTAGGAGGAGCTCTGGGAGGGGCCGTGGGACGAGTTCCCGCCCCCCAGCATGCTGCCGTGGTAACCCTGCTGGCTCATGCTGCTGCTGCTGCTCCAGGGGTCGCCGCTGTGGTGACCGTCTGACACGCAGAGAGAGAGAGGGGAGAGACAGGCTGGTTCAACATCAGTGCAATGGAACACAAGAACTCCCTGGGAGCACGTGTGCATGCAGATTGGGCATGCAGTAGTCCCCTAACATTTCAGTTGGTTGAGAAACTTTTGTTTGAATTCAAGTGATTAAAGAATTAGTTTTTGCGGTAATATAAAATTGATAATTAATTATGAGCTGTGTAACCTCCCAACCCTTATAATGCATCATTTACTCAAATCACAGACAGAATTAAAATGGAAAGACAATAATGTAATTCCAAACCATTTGACTTGGGTTCTAAAGATGACGATCGCAGTTTTGGTCTGTGATTACAGCTGTTGGTAATCGTAAAGGACAAACATCGGAATCAACAGGTCAGACTTGTTTTTGTCATGTGACCAGTTGTGTACCTCTACTATTAGGCGCGCTGGGCGTGAAAGCAGTTGCTACCTGGCAACGCGCACATCTGCAGCAGAACCTCTGGTCTTTATTCAACGATCCACGATCCACTCTGAGACCTGACGTGTTCTTGCATACCTGGCATGAAGAAGGAGCCCGGGAAGCCGGCGCTGGGAGGTTTGGAGGAGGGATAGCCCGGTGAGTCCCTGTTGTAGTCTGCCGTGCTGGCAGACGGAGCGTACACCTGCAACACACACACACACACACAACGTCACTGAGGGGTCTCTGATCAAAACACAACTTGTTCTATCAGACAAACGCCTCGGGGTGGAGGGGGGGTGCAAGGTAAGGTTTATCCTGTGAATATATTAATCGTTATCCTGTTATATATATATATATATATATGTATATATATATGAGGGGCAAACAGGCTGTGACCCCAGCCGCCCGTCAGCGCTCCCAAACAGGTGACGTAGTTCTTCAGCGGCTGCGTGAGAACACAATGCCTGTGTGTGGGTCCCTGCAGCGTGCCTCCACGTGCGTGTGCGTAGCATGGCGTGCAAACACTCAGCCGTGACGCAAGGCCGCACAGCACGACCCAAACCCTGGAACAGCTGATGTCTCCTCTCCGGCTTGACTCACATCAATAAAATCCAAAGGCTTCTCCCGCCACCCCCCCTGGAAGAGACGTGAGCCGCTCGGTTGACTTGAGGGGATTTGCATACGGATGGAGCACAGATGCGGTGAAAGACGAGCTGATGATAAAACGCAGAAATAAAAGAAAAAGATAAACCAAAAGCCATTAAGACAACAATAACTTCCCACACTTCCTGGGAGACATTATTAAAAGCAGAAAGCTGTTTTTAGATCACTGACAGGTTGTCTCGCAAATGAAGCTTGCAGCTTGTGTGATTTCCTTTGAGTTGCCGCGGTTCACTCTAAAAAGGATCATGTGACCAGGCAGAGGATCATGGGAGGAATCGCAGCAGCAGGTGTGCACAGGTGTGATGTTTGCAGCACGAGGAGATGCATGCGGATACACGGTGGCTTCATTCAGTTCCACATTAGCACCATGTCACCTCTCCAGAGGTCAGAGGCCCCTTCACTGACGCGTTGGACCCCTCCAGGGACCCCAATAGCAAAAGTTCAGGAGTTTTTCAAAAACGTGACGTAATTAATTGTCACTTTTTTTTTTAACAGGTAACTAAAGGCCAGCAGATGAGCTTTACACTAAATGAGCCCTTCTGGTTCTCAGGAAAGCACCAAGGGAGGAAGGTAGGAAGGGAGCAAGGGCACATGGGAGCCACCTTCCTGCGGGGCGAATTTAAGCAGACCTTGCTGCCTTCGCCAAGGAGATTCAGACCCACGGCTGGAGGTCTGCGACCCTATGACCTCAGAGGCGGGACTTGGGTGTGGATGTTGTGGATGTGTGTAATTAAAATAATGATCTTAATACTTCGGCCTCTTCGCTTTTCACTATCGGCCGTGCAGCGAGACTCTGACGCAGGAGACTGGAACTCGCTTCCTTCAACAACACAATCTTTCTGTAACCCAATTGGTCCAGTCCCAGAACCAGAACCACACCGTAACCCTAATTGGCTTCCCACAATGCAACTTGCAGGAGGTCAGTCTCTGTAGTAACCCACACATGCATGCATGCACGCACCAACACACACGAGGTCTGCAGACGTCATTAGACCTGAACTGAAACCCCCTCCTCCTCTCCTCTCCTCTGAGAACTCAGTGTTCTGATGATAAAAACACATTTATTGACCCAAAGCTTGGATGGGAAAGTTTTCACACACACACACACACACACACACACACACACACACACACACACGCATGCTTGTGTCGTTCCTGTATAAAATATTCAGATACATGTTTCATACTTTCCCATTGAATGGGTTGTTAAACTGGCAACGCAAAGCTGCGATGTGTGCGTCTGTGGGAGTGCATTTTTGTGAGTGTGTGTTACGGAGAGACAGAAACAGGTGCAGAGTGTGTTTAAGTCTGAGGAATGCAGAGAGACACAATAACAAACTCGCTTCCTGCATTCTGTCTCACACACACACACACACACACACACACACACACACAGGCACAGATACGGCGCTATTAGAATTCCCACAGTCAGTAGCAGGCGGACGTGGCTGCAAACCACAGTGGAACATCTTCTAGCAGCCCTAATCAAGTACGACCAGAGATGATCGACAGCGATATGAGAAACACAATTCAGTCAGACTAGCGTGACCACAACAGGAACCGTCCAAACCGCCAGAACCAATGGGGTACGGTACCAGAGCCACATCAAACCAGTTCAGTAGTGTGAAACGATGCTCTTTGCCTCAATGGAAAGAGGTTGGACGGGTCCTTCAGTAGGAGCTGCATCGACCCCAGAGTTCTCTGAGTGAGACTCCATGAGTAGAACTAGGACCTCGATCCAACCAGCAGAGACACAATAAAGGGACAGTGACTGCACAATGATGGAAACCAGTTCTCCACCACACCAGAACCCAGTTTCACCTGGTTCAAGGTACTAAACATGTGACCAAACATTGACCGGTGGAAGCACATATGTACATGTGTACATAAATACATATATATATATATATATATATATGATAAATCTGCAGCGTCCACATTATCGTGTTCGTATATGGTACGATGTTCGAGGTCACGTCTCTCACACGATGCTCCCCACTCTTCAAGTGCTAAAGACAACTATTAGCTGACAATGGGATTCAGCTGGGTATCCGGGACACAGAACCCATAAGAGCAAACACCCCGGGGACGTTAAATGTCCTTGTTTCAGTTAGGACTTGTTGACAGCGATGGGAACGCTGCTGGAGCCTGAAGGGTTTCTGTCCGACTGGAAAGAGAAACGGGAAAAACAATAAATGGAACAGAGCGAAATGCTTCGAGTTGGCTCCTGATGAAAAGGGCCGTAAAAGGGGGAAAGAAGAATGGGGCTTTTTGTCTTTGTTTGTCTTTTGATGCTTCTTCTCCGCATTATTGTCTCCAAATGTGGGGAGCATCTGTTGAACCTCCCCTCTGCTCCGGCACAGAGAGGGAAGGGAAGGTGGAGAAAGAGGAGAAGCTCCACCGCCTTCCCTTCTTCTACCACTAATAGCTTTCGCTCTGTCCGCCTGTCCCTCTGTCTGTCTTACCATTAAAGAAGTGATTCCTAGACTCAGACCTCCTGTACTATGGGAGCAGATTCCTAACTCAAGACATTCTTCTTTCCGTTTCTTTCCTTTCCTCACTCGTTTCCTCCTCTCTTCACTTCACTTGGGTCAAACACCAACTGCACTGTGTTTAGTGCTTTCTCAAATCTTGACGTGCGGGTCAACGACAGAAGACAGAAAACAGAGATCTGCATTTTGTCTCTCTCTCTCTCTGTCTCTGTCTCTCTCTCTGTCTCTGTGTCTCACACACACACACACACACACACACACACACACACACACACACACACACACACACACACACACACACACACACACACACACACACACACATTTGACCATGCTTCATCCAAAGCAGATGTGCTGGAATGTGAACACTCAAACGAGCAGTCACGAAACCTCTTGACAGACACACACACACACACACACACAGTCGGCTGCACCTGTGCCTGTCCAATTTTCTCCCTCCCCTCCCCTCCTTACCTCCCTCCCTCCCCTCCCTCCCCAGCCCGTCGCCCTTCCAACGCGCTGCTCCCTCTTGCGTCTCCCCTTCCCTTCGCCTTCGGGCCGACATTTTACCGCCGCAGGAAGCGCAAACACTGGAAGAGACGCGCTGACAAATGTGTGAGGTACAATTGGAAACCATTAGCGACTCATTTACCGCGTCGCGCGTTTTTTCATTTCGGGCCGCTTTGAAGCAAATCCAACCATCCGTCTCCTCCACCTGCCAACAGCACCTGTAGACGGAGGCAGTCACCTCCGCCCGCCGTACCTGCTGAGCCCCGTCCGGAGACAGATGTGGGAAAGCGAGCTCAGACGCGCCGCAGACGGATCAAACACATTTCCAGGGGGGGGGGGGGGGGGGGGGGGGGAGTGTTTTTCCGATGCATTTTATAGCACTGATCTACGCGGAATCCTCTGAAGGTTAATTATGCTCCTGATTCAAAACACATGGACGAGATAAAAACGGTGAGCCTGTGTGTGTGTGTGTGTGTGTGTGTGTGTGTGTGTGTGTGTGTGTGTGTGTGTGTGTGTGTGTGTGTGTGTGAGAAAGCAGAAGGAAATCCCACCCACCACCTCTGAGCCGAGCCCTTTATTCTACCAACCTTCAATTGCACTAATGTGAACCAGATGTACAAAAACACACACACACACACACACACATACACACACACACGCACACACACACACACACACACACGCATACACATACAGAGTTTCGAGCATGGCTGCATAATTGACTCCATATGATGCAGCAGAAAGAGGGAGACAATGAAGAGAAAGGGAGGAATGAAGGAAGAAGAGACACCAAAAGAGCATTACAAATCACAAATAATCAGAAATAAAAAGAGATATTTACACTCTTTAGATTCAAACAAGCTTAGTACCTAAATCCGAAATGGAAAAAACACACACACACACACATGACAGGAAAGGAAGATTTAAAAAAAGGAAAATAACAAAGATAAATTAACCACCACAAGGAAATTATTTTTGAAATAATTCAAATAATAATAATAATAATAATTCAAAGAGACACAGACATGGGGGGGAAGGATGTTAGAAAGTCATGATGGAAACACATGGGCTCACGTAAAGAAACACACATGCACACGGACACACATTTGCAAAAATACCCGCGTGTAATTGAAAACATCCAGAGCCTTCACACTCACAGAGTTTCATGGAGCGAATCACATTCTTCCACACACTAGTAACGGAGCGCACACACGCATACGCACACTCCCTGTGGAGCTGCAGCTTCCTGTGGCTTGATTAGAGCCCCCTATGTGAAGACAAGTGGAATCAGCGTGCGTGTGTGTGTGTGTGTGTGTGTGTGTGTGTGTGTGTTAGCATGCTGCACCTGTGACTGAGGGGGGGTCGAGTTACTCAGACAGAAAACACAAGGGGGCTGGACAGGGAGAGGGAGGGACGGGGGGAGGGGTTACGGGGGGGGGGGAGGTGTGCGAATTGTGAGCGGCTGTGAATTTTCTTGCTTTTAAAAAAGTGTTTTCAGGACGTGTAAGTGAGAACAGGAACATGTGAAATTGGCCACGAGGAACCACTTCCTCTCTCTTACACACACACACACACACACACACACACACACACACACACACGTGTCCTCAGAGGTTATTTTAATAAATGACGTATTGCTCCAACTATCTTGTTTTCCCCTCTCCTCTTCCTGCTTCCTCCTCGTCTCCTTTCTCCGCTTCCTTTCCTTTCTCCTCTCCTACGTCCTCCCGCCCCGTGTCCTACCTTCCTCTCCTGGACAGTCCTCCCCTCCCAGTGAAAGGCACAAGAGATGGTTGTTGGTTTATGATAACTTGTTAAAATAGTTTAAAGGAAATAAACAGTATACTAAAGAAGCGAAAGTAAAGAAAGGATCCATGAAAAGGAACAAAGAGAGTGAGGAGATCAAATTGAAGAATAACAAATCGTTAAAAACAGAGTGAAGAAAGGAAGCAGGAAAGAGAAGCAGGCGGTGCAGTTGTGTGCCGTGTTTACAATGTGGCCTGTGAATGAATTCAAGATGGCGTCATTCTTGCCAACAGCCGCATCATCAAAGAGTCAGACGGAGGAGTCACAGCGCTTGAACTGAGCGAGGCCCCGAGGACGCAGCAGCATCACCGTGTGAGTGGGTGTCGCTGTGTGCGTCAGCTGCTCAAAAATAACTAACCATCCCTTTTGCGTTCGTCAACACCTTCATCCAGTAATCAATACCAGAGCTGCAAAGGGGCGCAAAGTTTCCGAAAAGTTTCCACGAGAATTTTGAAGAAAAAAAAAAAAAGAGGCATATAACAGGGAACTTACATGCAGTTAGAACAGGACGTTCTGTTGTTTTTGAACGTCTCTGTCATTGCCGAGCATATTGATTACTTGGTAAACTGAAGCCATCTTCATTTTAATACCAAGTTTATTTATATACAGAAGACTCCATTTTTACACCATCACCTCGCTGAGCTAGTGGCCGTGTTCGAAAACTCTTAACAGTAAGATATTTGTCTTACTGCCTTGGTGTCTCAGGTGTCTGACTGGAGATATTTTTACGCGTGAAGCCTCGCAAATCACATCAGCTGTTATTGTAACCAGCAATAACGGTTGAATAATGGTTATTGCTGGTTACAATAATGGCGTTATCGGATAGAAACGTGTCTATTTCGCGATAACTTCTCGAGAAAAATCTCGAGAAAACACCAAAAGATGAACATTTAATACAAAAATTGGATGTCAAGCAGATTATTTCATAGTATCTTATAAAAGCGGATTAAACAGAATAACAGATTTCGATCAGTCCTTCCAGAAGAGAAGGAAGGTATTTTAAGAGTTTTCAAACACACTGGAGAGAATGACGGATCAAAGTCGTTTTTAAAGGTTGTATTGGAAATGTTTGCACGCATGTCTTCTTATGACACAGTAAATACAGTTTAATTACCCCAACATTTACAGTTTATTCCTGTTAATTCCTGTGGAAAGTTTCCAACTTTGAATATTCCCCGAATTTTACATACATCCATTTATTTATCCCTTCATTCATCAACCCCCCTAAAGTCCATCCATCCATCCAACCATCGACCCACCGGTTCATCCAACCGGCCACCATCGCATTCAACACACCATGGTACAATAAATAATCAAGCCCTCCATGGCAGTTCATGGGATGGAGTCACATGTCTCTTTCTCGCTCTCCCACACACACACACACACACACACACACACACACACACACACACACACACCGGTCTCAGATCAGCCAGACCTCATAGGTGGCCACAATCCTTTTACCATCCATTCTTCAACAAAACCTTTTGACTAATAATAAAGGAAGTGAGGACTTTTATTCTGAAGGATTAAGAAGAAATGCAATGCGCCCAGCTGCTGCTTTGGATAAGATATGGGTGACACTCTCATCACGTGACCAACGAGAGTCGTAGTCAGTCGAGCTAATTCCCTTTTTGCCGCGTAATATTTACAATCTGAGGGAAAGTACTCGGGACAAAAACACTGCATTAGCATGCAAATTAATTGCCAGAAAAAAAAACACCCTCAGGTTGTAAAGGCCTTAATCCTGAGTGTGTGTGTGTAGGCTAATATCACAGCCTTTCATATCTAATTTTCCAGGAAATTGAGTAGGCTCTTCTCATCACACACACACGCACACACACACACACACACACACACACGATGATTTCAGTGATGGGGGAATATAAGGTCCCATAGTGAACATAATGTGGCTCCATAATATCCCCCATGACACAGGAAATAGCCAGAGGTCTGGGACAGAGTGAGGTAAATGTGTGTGTGTGTGTGTGTGTGTCTGAAAGGAGAAATACCCATCAGAGGAAGGAAATAACCAATCTCACAGAGGAATGAGGGCTCCATAACTGAGTGCATACACACACACACACACACACACACCTGTGTATTCGTTATCAACAGGGCGGCAACTAACGATTTTTTCATAAACGATTAACTGTTTTTTGATTAATCGATGAATCGGATAAAAACGCATTCATTTGACAGTGCAAGTTCACAGTGCCAAAAATCCTTTTCCCTCCACCTTCGGCCTGTTGTTTTGTCGTGTTTTTCCGCCACACCGGTCACCGTGGCGTCGGGACCGCCGCTCAACACTCACACACTCTTTTATACTCAAACATCTGCGCGATGTATCGAGGGCCGTAAAAGTCGTGCAACACAACGAATCCATAAAGGGATTTTCAAGCTACCTAATAATCCAATTTAGTTGTTGCAGCCCTGATTATCATCATTGAGCCGATAAAAAACACATAATGTTCAACAACTTTTTCAACATGAAAATTCCCTTTTTGTCCTGAATATTAATCCAAGAACAACCTTTTTACATTCAATTTTAAAAGCAGTCCATCTCCAGTCGTCTTTCCTAATGACTTCGCAGCAGACGTCTCATTGGTCGTCCTTCCACAGGCCGGAGTCAGTCCCAGCCAACGTGGGGAGAGACACCTTGGATTGGTCGCCAGTCGCCCCGACACAGCCCCGCCAATCAACCCGAGAGCGGACACACACGCTGAACATGCAGACTCCGCCCACAACGCCGCTGGGTCGGTCCGACACCGTCTGCTCGATATTAAAACTAATATTTCAAATATTAGGTGGAAATATTTGAACCCACAAATTAGAAATGTTTCATGCTTTTCAGTGTGTAGTCGAACCTCGGCGTGAAACTTTAACACATCGGTCAAGCAGCTACTTTAGTTTTTACTTATTTATTTCATAGAGATATTGCGACGTTGGGCTTCCGCACACACACACACACACACACACATGCAAGCATTCAACACCATTACTAATCCTCCCACTCGCACTAAAACCCCGTAAAGAGCCACTTGCGTGAATGACTTACAGCTGCTTAAAAACTAAAAAAACTATTCACACATGACAGGAAAAAAAGGAAGAAAAGGAGATCATCTTTTAATTGATTTTCTGACAGCGATTCACTATTATTATCATATAATTATTCATATTATTATAATAATGATAATCAAACACAACAATAATAAAATGTATCCGCACATTTTTAATCATAGCAAAAGTTGTCAAAAATTCTAAATCTATTTTAGACATGTATGTGTTGGTGTAGAATCCCACCTGCGTGTGTGTGTGTGTGTGTGTGTGTGTGTGTTGAGATGCTTTCCCCATCTGTGGCGGCAAACGTGAGAACTGTGTGTTTGATGGCGTGTGTGTGTGTGTGTGTGTGTGTGATGGGGCACAGGCTTTCAGGCCAGAGAACAAAAACATTTCTCTACAGGTGACAACTTTTAACGAGTCACTTCCACACTCGTTTTATGAGGCTCCAATTTTCCTTTCAGCCACCAGGACCTTTTTCTTTCTTTTCTCCCTCACCAATTTCCTTTGGTATAATTACTGCCGCATGCTGCCGACTGCCAGCGGGAGTCACAGAGCGCAACGCCACCATCGACACTAGAAACTTACCGACGAGCTGAACGCAGAAAACTCCCACACACACACACACACACACACACACAGACACACACAAACACAAACTAGTGACGACTCTCACTGTCTGCTTTTGTTCATATTTGTTAATTGATTTCAGGAGTCCCAAATGATCTGTCTTTCATTTTTCTATTTCTAGAAAATAAAAATGTGTATTTTGCAGAGCCTGTTAGCTCAGTAAATAATTAATTCAAGATGTTATAAAGTGAGACACAGATCTTTAATCTATTAAGGGCCGCAGCCTGGAGGGACGCACACGTTGGCATTCAGATTCACATTGTATGACAACATCTCTGCGTTCAGTCCGAGCATGATGTTTGTACCGTTATTTAACTACGTTAGTCACTTTGTTACCTTATTACCCGTCACGTAAAAACAAACCACAATCACATGTTTCTCCAATTAACCAAGAAGATGAGTTCCTTTCCTGTAGGAGAGCTCTCCAATCGAAACAGCTACAATGCAGCACATGACTCAGCACACACTGGATATACAAACATTCCAGCGAGGTATCCGGAGCGAGGCAGCCGGTTTCAAAGGTGAGTGATCCAAAGAACATCACCTGGTGGGATGCAGCATGTGCACAACAACGAGAGGAAGGACGACAACACCCGCAGAGATGGGCGAGCATTTCCCCCGGCTGTCTGCTGCCGCCATCACACACACACACACACACACACACACACGAAAGTGTGCTCTCTGATGGCGCGGTGGCAGGCGGCCCGGAAGCCAATCAAAACGGCTGTTGCAGGTCCAACGGGACCTCTGGTCTCTGTTGGGTTGAGAGCAAGAGCGGAGTGTGTTCAGAGAGTGTTAATCATTTCATTTTACTTAAGAGGACATTTTATTATTGCTGACACAGAGAACATAATTTACAAAAAGCCATCTTAATTTATTTTGGTAATATTTTGCATATTGCAATCTGCACGGCTTTATTAAAAAAATGTTGTAGCTTGGCTTCACAAATAATTATTCAGAGAGTAAAGGAATCGGAGCGATAACACACACCGTACAGTCATGAAGGTCATGTGACCTTGAAGACACACAGGAAGCGCTGAGCAGCTGTCAACCACTCAGCTGTATAATGCAACACAAATCAGCTTATTGAAGTTTATGCTTTAAAATAACTGTCCGTCCTAAATTAGCATTGTTTTTGCTACATTGTGGGTATATTATGTGTGTGTGTGTGTGTGTGTGTGTGTGTGTGTGTGTGTTGCCTTCCCTGTCCCCCTTCTCTAAGATGGCTGCCACAGCAGTTAAATCAGATCTGTGGATTTCCACTCAGAAAGTTTTTACAACATGATCGGGGTCATTGGAGCGCTGTGTCGCAGGGAACCCGTTGCCAAGGCAACGCGCCGGCAGGCCCCTAAACAAAGCCAAAAAAGCTAAGATGGCTGCTTGGCACGTTCATTATTGAATAGACTGCAGACGGAGAGTGCGGAGAGCAGCGAGCACGGCTGCCGGTGGGATGCTGGGTCAGTTATCCCGTTGCCACGGTGATGTGAGCTGGCAACGGGCACCAGGGTCTCGTTCACCACGGCAACGTAGCGTGGCAACCGCAGCATCCGGCACATGTCCTAACGCAAAGCAAACGCTAAGATGGCTGCCGCAGGAAATGATGACAACCGGGAACACTTTCCACCTGCTGAGTCGGCACTAAATAGTTACCGTCTGAGGGTTCAAGTTCATCAGATGAATGCATGTACTGCCTCCTATATCATATAAAATGTCATTGTACTAAACTTTCATTCACAACATGAAAGGCTACTTCTATTTGAACAATTCAGCAAGGTGTAAATTAAGGTCACCAAGCTGCACGTTGAATCTAGTCACGCCATCCATCATCATGTCGTTACGCAGGGGATCGTTTAAATCTACACCATTACAAGAAATATAACATACTCAGTTTTAAATGCTGTCAATTTATACATTTCCCCGACACCTTTGTAGTCTTTTAAAAAGAACGGCCGAGTGAGCTTCAACCACTAATGTGGAGTTGAAGGGTCGGAGTCATTTGCCGTTTTAATCATGGAGATGAACGCATCTCAAAGTGCTTTCAAATCTGCAACATACACCTGTCCTGCAGTTCTTCTGCTCATTATTTAGCAGTAAAAACAGATTACAGCGAGAGAGCTGGAGCGAGCACGAAAGCACTAAACAAACCGAGATACATTAACACACTTAATCCTTCGTCTCCCTCATTTTGGCTGGCGGGGATTTTAACCCTTGACCTCTTCCCGTTGTGAGAAGCTGTGCAGCCATTAGACTGATCCGGGGCCGCGGCGTTCCATCAGCGGATCTCTTTGCGCCGTCTTTAAACGGGTTGTGCACATTCCATTTAAAGCCATTTCACACGGGTTTGATGTTGTTGATACGAATGCATTTCACTCAGCTTGTTTCCTCAACCAACGCAAAGGGGAGTCAACTTTGCTGAAGTAATCCTCTTTCAGCACATAGGGGAAGGAAATATTTGGGAGGAAAAAAAGGGGGGGGGGGCAACATTAAGGTCCTGTCAGATATCAAATTCAATGAATCCAAATGTAAATCTCCTGTTTGAGCCTGGACCTGTGACCCCCCCCCATCAAAAAAACACCACGGATGAAACGTTTGCTTCAGCCTGCGAGCCTCTAATAGCCAACATATGGAAGCTGGCTCAGTTGCCAGCCACACAATCAGGACTACATTATTTGGCGCACACTGGAATAATAAAGGAGGCAGATCAAAGAGCTGATTACTTGCTGCTCCGGAGCTGCAGGATTATTCTCTGTTCTCCCGTCACGTCGGCCCTTCAGTCCTCTTTGCCTCCTTCTTTCTGTTCTCCTTTCTATGAGCAGGTATGGCCCACTTATTGAAAACGAGCACTTTGTGGAAGCTGGGAAGCATCCATCTTAATGGCTGTTCATGGTGTGTGTGTGTGTGTGTGTGTGTGCGGGAGAGAGCAGCGATGCTGTTGGCTCAGGACGCATTCGAGCACAAACAGCAGCATAAAACAAATCTCACTGGCTGGAGGGTGAAAACAGACGGCGTCATGTCGACCAGATGTTTGATCACATGCACGCTCCTTTTTGAAGATGGCGTGAGACTTTAAAGCCTTGCGTTTGCACGTCGCATGTTGGACGTCACCGTCCTGGTTTTGGGATAAAAAGGTGACGCGAGAGTCCGGAGCACCAAACCACTGCAGTGCAATTCTCCACAGACAAGCCACCGTCGAATGAAAAGAAGGAAATAAATCCCCACTGCATAAAACATGATCAACTTGATAGTGACTCAGTGGCTCTATGGCTGAACGCTGCACTGTGTGTTCCTCACAGCGCTAAACTGCTAACAGGCGCGTGTGTGCGCTCCTGCCCGAGCCGATACGCGCCGCCGCATTGTGCTCCTGCAGCGCTGTCGGCGCGCTGTTGTTTAAAGTGTGACAGCTGTCTGGTGTTAATCAGCCAGTCCGTGCAGCCTCCCTAAGAGCTCACCACAGCATGGCTGACCCACTAAGCACACACACACACACACACACACACACACACACACACACAACAACAGCAGCCCCATTTTCTACTTTGATAATGAAGACTTGGGAGTGAGGTTGTGTGCATCTGTGTGTGTGCGAGCGCAGCCCAGGTTTAGAGTGGTGTCATACAGTGTCCAAACAGAACACACACACACACACACACACACACACACACACTAACAACTTGACTCGCTTGCCAAATGCCATGTTCGGTTACTTAAGCTCGTCTTTCGCCGTGATGCTCGTGCTTAGAAGAGGCTTTCGATCACATGCAGAAAAACCAAAAGTCGAGTAATCACCGGTTCTCCAGCTGACAGTAACAGCAGTGTGTGCATGTACGTGCGTGTGTGTGTGTGTGTGTGTGTGTGTGTGAGAAACCGAACACGCCTGAAACTACAGCGACAGACAATCCGAGCACAAAGATGTGAGAGCAGGAGTGATGCAGCAAAGCCCGCTTCAAAACTACACAGGATGCATCTACATGAAAAACAGAGGGGCTTTTCTTACATCTCTATGAAATTAGGGTGCAGAGAGTACGAGATATTACCAGCTCACCAAACAATGAACCAGAGAGTCCACACAGACTCCTCAGCGAGCGCAAAGCTTCAGAAGTCTCAAGGTACGTCCCAGAATCCCACCTCCTGCCGATGGAGTCAGGGCCTGCCTGTCCCACGGGGCGCCATTGGTCGGGACGGTTCGCTATCAGGACCCAACACCACCACAGCTGGTGGGGGGGGGGGGGTGATCGATTAGTTAGCTCACACGGGGAGTATCATCAGCTTCACCTAACGCTCTAATATGGCTGCCTGATGGCCACAAACACTGAAAACACACGTCCGTTCATTAACGGGTTAAAGTAAACCCTGGAATCCAACCTGCAACCTTCGCATAGAGCCCAGACTGGAGGGATGTTGAACCGTGAACATTTGTCCTGCAGGTCAGGTGTTGTTGGTCAAATGCAGCCAAGTACTTCTTTAAACATCTGACCACCTGCGCCACATTGTATACAACATCACTTTGCAGTGGACAGAGCAGTGTCAAGCAACAAAGTACAAATACTTGGTTACCTTACTTAAGTAGAAGTTTTGGGTATCTATACTTTCCTGGAGTATTTCTTTTTCAGGCAACGTTTTACTTCTGTTCGGTGGTAGGATCCTCTTTGGACCACATGGAGCTTCCTTAGAGGAGTATCTTCATGACCATGGGTTTGCCGATTCTGTAATAGCTCATAAAGCCTTGAACCGGTTATTGAAAACCAGTACTTTTATACTTTACTTAGGTAAAAGCCTTAGTTCATACTGAGTGGATACAGAATTCTTTTTAAACCCAAGTATCTATGCTTTTACTTGAGTAATGATTTTTACTGATACTTTTAATGATACATATAAATATATGTTTCTACAGGAGCCCGAAGCGACCAAACAAAGCTCTTCCCGGCTCGGCACACAGGAGTTTTGGTTGGTTGCAATCTGCAACCTCCCCACTAGATGTCACTATGTCCTACACACTGGATCAGAGCTGATAAACTCAAACCTCTTCACAAACGTGATGTTGGATTCTCTTCCGAATTTAAGTATCGGCTGCTAAAGATTTCAACTAGTTTGACAGCAAAAATGTCTGCTACTATTTTCCTTTTCCCGTTTCCTTTACATCAGTGATTCTCAAAGTGTGGTACGCCAGAGACTATATATAAGGAGACATGCCACCTCCTCAATCCTCAATACAATAGAGACGTAAATTAAGGTTGGCGTCGTGAACCCTTGCGCATGCGTAGTAACACTAACCTGTGGGGGAAAAAGGCGTTTTAAACCTTATTTTGGGGAAAAGTCATCAAACATTTTCAGCGATTTTTATCATATTCTACTGCTGTTTCTATACATGTAGTTTTTATGTCCCGATGACCCGTGAAAGTGTAGTTCTGACTCTCTGCCCATTCATTGAGATAGGAGGCGGGTCTTGTTAGAGCTGCCCGGAGGCGTTGCAAAGATGGCGGCGAGTGGCATGACTTGCCTAAAACGACTTTGGGTACGCGTACCACTAGTGGTACACCAAAGAATCACTGGAAACGTGATTTGTTTTTACTAAGCATTTAAGTACAGCACAGTTTCATTTAATCTTTAAGAACAGTTTTTTACATGTATTTTAGTACAATGTTTATTTAACTTTTATTTTTTTAATACATTTTAATTGAATCATTATTTAAGTACAGTTTTTTTCCTATATTTAAGCACAGTATTACTGTTGAAACTGTAAAATGTTACAATGGCTGACAATATTAAATATTCTTTAGGAATAAAACCTCTGCCTTGTTTTTGATGAATACTTAGGCCTACTATGCTACTGTATAGAGTTGGTCATTATGGTGGTACTTGGAGAGCCAAGTATTTTCTGAGGTGGTACTTGGTGTAAAAAGTGGTTTGAGAACCACTGCTTTACGTGATCTGGAGGCTTCCCAGATGTGATTCCATAGAGATCAAAATGGAAACGAGGTATCATAAAGCACCATACATCTCAGGCATTTAATCATACGCTGCCCTCTCAGTTCACCGCATCCGTTTTCTGGTATAAAGTGCCATGGCAACCCATTTCAAATTCAAAATAAGAACATTTTAACCTCTCATAACCAATAACATCCCGCACTATTAGATATAACACCACATTAAACCCCCCGACCTGAAACCACACATAACAAATAAAAATAAGTACGCTGAAACTCCAAATCCAACGTCAGAGCGTAAAAACATCAGGAGGTTGCAGCAAATCAACCACAACCAGAACACGCAGACACACAAATGCAAAGCCAAGCGCGGATGAATAAGTCATCATACACCTTTATGCAAGATTAAACCAGAAAACGCCTCATTATCACCAACATCAGCAGCCACTGACGTTCCCATTGCAGACACGTGACAGCCATGACATCACTAATGACCTGCTAATTACCCTCCCTTACATTAGTGATGAAATGCTGGAACATAAACGGGAAAACGGTCCCAACGCTCTTGTCTGGGTATCGGAATGAGAAAACATGACGAGTCCGTAAAGCACAGCAAATAAATGTATCAATAAGAAAAAGAAAATTGCTCAGTTCATAAAATTCCTCAAAAAGCAAGTTGATTTTCTCCTCTTTTTCTATCCAGTTCATCCTTCTTCATTATCAGTTTATCTGGTTATTGGTTGTGATTCCTTTAATAATTAGGTAAAAATGAAAAGATTAGGAATCTTTCGACGTCTGATACGATTCTGTTGTCACCCCCAAAACGTCTTCAGCAAAGACACCGAATCGGCCGACTTATCTTATGGGAGAACATATCAGGGAAACGTTGCTTTTCTCATGTATGAACGTAAAAACCAACAAACAAACAGTGACCACTGACAGCATCACCTCCGAGAGACGGAACGAAAGGTGGTCTGGACAGGTTTAGGGAGCGAAGAGGGGAACTTATTTTATAGTAAGGAACAATGATGGAAAGGAGGCGTGTGTGTGTGTGTGTGTGTGGCAGGGCTCGACATTCGCGATGGCCAGGTCGGGCTGCTCAATGTGGCAGACGCATCCTTTGTCTTTTTCCTGGCGTAGCTGAGCAGTGTTGCCATCTCGCCTCTCTGTTCAGAGTTGCACATGTGCAGTGGCAGCCGGGGCCTTGCCAGAAAATGGCGGCGGGCCAAGACGAAGTTTATGAGCGAAGCTGAGGATTGTAAAAGGAAAAAAAGTGGGGGCCGGGGGGGTCTGGGGCCGCTTGTCCCCCTAATATACCCTAATATAATATAGGGGGAACGTTGAAGAGTTTAGTTGGGTGCCGTCAGACCCTCAGCTCTTAAACAGTCAAAATACAAATCTGCGGAGACTCTTTTTTTTTAGAACAACACACAGTGGCCACAACAGATGGTGTGTATCTTCATTGACTGCCATTCGCACATCACTTTGTGTCCCCACGACAAGGTGAACCAGTCCGAACTTCCTCTCATAAATAAGACACATGTGACCAACAGAATCCCAATCGGAGTCAGAAGTGAGCAATGATTAACAGTGTCTTTGCTGTGTTTTCATATCCACTAATCAATCAAATTATTTTTGTACTGGGGAGAAGAAAGTGATTTGACGAGCCACATGCCAGAGCGGGCACGTTAAACAAACTTGTGTGTGCGGGTGTGTATCGGCAGCATCAGTGTCAGATAATCTGATGCAGGAGGATTAAGTGAAATTCTGAGTAGAGTTCCTGGCTTTAACGTGAGGACAACACACACACACACACACACACACGCACACACACACACACGCACACACACAACCATTGTAGAGCATGAATGTGTTTATCATCGGATACAAATAAAAATGTTCAAAGGAGTCTATGGAATAGATTTGTATCCTCGAGAGCAGAGGACAGCACACACACACACACACACACACACAGCAAAACAAGTGGACATGCACAGACATGATGACGGATGGAAACACACACTAAAACCAACCAAAAACTCTTGGTTTGGTTTTTTCAAAATGTATAATAAAAAAAGGACAGAAATATGAAGAAAAGGAGCATGGTGAAACACACACACATTTACACATTCAAACACACACACACACACACATGCTCATATAGCAGCGTGTGTTAACAAAGAAAGGACACACGAGCGCACACTCGAAAATCCGCAAACCCTTTTTTAGTTCAAACAGAATAACTTAAGCAGATGGAGATAGAGGCCTACACACACACAAATACACACACACACACACACACACACACGCACACAATGCATCTATTTATAAAGTTATAATTGCATAACACGCTGTGCTCTAATTCCAGCCTACTGAGCACACAGGATGTCCACAAACACACACACACGGACTCTTTATTAAATCCTCATAGACGGAACAAAGTGCACGTGAACATGTGTGTTTGCATGTCATTTAAAAACACACACACACACACACACACGCACACACCACCTCTCTATTTGACCAGTGTGTCCATGAGTCGGGGCAGTAATTACATAATGTGTAAGTAAGACGCAATTCAAAAACAATTATGAAAGAAAAAGACCCTAAAAAATATATTTACTATATTTACAAAATTTGAGAAAGAATAGGTACATTTAATTATTCAACCGATACTGTTTGGCCTTGACCTTTGACCTCTGTCTTCAAACCGGGTGTTTGATGGCGAAAGGACTAAAATGTTAAATTAACAGCAAATCATAAATATACAACAGCATGTAAATGCACAATTCTTTTTGCATTGATTTAAAGAGACAGAAAAGGAAACTATTTTATATCTGATAATAATTGGAGTAACAACACAAAAACAACCGTTTGAATATCTGAATAAGAGACGGATGCAAACGTTCTCACGTTTGTGGCGGCGTAGCAGCGGCCGCGCACTGGATGGCCAGAATCGTCTCTTTAAAGTGTTTTAAGTGTGTGTTTTGCTGTAGCTGCACATTGTGAGAGGACCACAGGATTTTGGCAGGCGGCTTCAGGACCCTCCTAATTAAAACGTGCTGAATATTCAAATGCTGCGTTAGCATAACAATGGCCGGCTGGCCGGCCGGCTTTTAAATGAGGCCTTTTGTTTTTAGCGCAGCTCTCTGCTGCCTCATTAAGCCGGCAGGAGCTTAAGTTAGCGAGCCGACAGCCGCTAACCGGGCCTCTAGCCTCGGCCCTGGCCTTCCTCCTCCTCCTCCTCCTCCTCCTCCTCAATCCCCCCCATGCTCCCAAACCAAAAGCAACCCCGGCCAGCCTCTCCGCTGCTCGGCCCCGCCGGGCCGCGGCTTGCTGCTGCTGCTGCTGCTTCCCGGCTGTTCCCCGGACCACTCTGTCCCAGTTTCCACTTGCTCCACTTCAGTGTCCGTAACACAGGACCAGCCTCGCCGACCAGAGCCCCCACAAAGGGACAAAAACCGGACCAGGCAAGATCACTTTTTCATCGCGGAGATTCTCCCATGTGTGCGTTGTCTCTCTCCGCCATTGGACGGCGGGCGGGAAGGAGTGGCGGCCGAGACACAGAGCGGGTGTGACGAGGGGGGATGGTGGGTGAAGTGAAGAAGCAAAGGAGCTTGGCAACAGATCAAGTCCGTCGGGCACAATGTGCCATCCAGCCGGCAAACAAGAGCGCTGCCACTGCCGAGCCCCCCGTGGCACCGCAGCGCGGAGGAGCTCCGGCGGGACAAAGCCGGGCCTCCTGACCGTACGCAGGCAGAGCGGCTGCAAAAAGGGGCACAAGGCCCCCAGGGGCCGCCGGCCAGGCGGGATGGGGTGCTCGGCGGCGGGAACACAGAGGCCGACGATGAGACTCTGCCTCTCTGACCTCAGATCAGTGTTGACCGCAGAATCAGAGCTTACGGATACGCCGAGACCAAACGTCGGCACAGCATTAAGCATTTAATATATATATATATATATATATATATATATATATATATATATATATATATATATATATATATATATATATATTATATATATATATATATATATTAGTAAATCAATAAGTACAGGATGTACAAAAGTCATATCAAATCCATTGGAAAATATTAATGAAGACAAGAATTAGAGGAGCTTCATAAATCTCATAGAAATGAATGTCATAGAAATGTAAAAATGTATTTTTTCTACCAAAATATAAAGAACCTAATTTGGTGTTTTTCTCCTGATAATCAAACAATATTTGTGGAAAAATATTTACAGCTAGCGCCTCAAATGTGATTGATAGATCGTCTCTCAAGGCCGGTAAGGGCCTGAATTGGAATTTTAAAAATGAACTGTTTCTTTTTTTTATATGATAACAATATATTTGGAAATATGATTATCTTCATTCATGTACGATTATCCATGTCACTGTTTTTCCCACGTTCGTTTGCTGTCTCCTCCTCTGTCTTTCCCCTTAAGCGCATGCAGAGCATCAGTTAGGAGTCATAGATGAGACAAAGGCAGACGGACAGTTCGCTGACAGCTGGATCCGTGGGAAATCCCAGCCTTCCGTCTTCATTTACACCTGCGACTTGCAGTCAGTACTGCTTTTTTTTAAAGCCATGAAACCTGTGAAATCCCCCCCCCCCCCCCCTCCCCCCTCCCCCACACCCTTCCCCTCACTCTGTTTTATGCACTGTTTCTCATTTCTGGCCTTCACCCCCCCTCACCCCTTTCACCCTGCTCTCTTAAGCACCTGACCCTGAGACAGGTGTTTTGCAGGTGGGACGGACGGGTTCATCAGAGGTCAGCAAGCTTCATACTTGCAGGAATGATTTTTTTCCTTGAATCAGTGTTTTTAAGGGTTTTAAGAAACACATTAATATATTTTTATTAAGAAAAAAAATTAAGGGAAGTATATATTTAATAAACTTCTTTAAGGATGGGTAGACCTCTAACTTTATCATTTTCACGGGATTTGTACATTAATATTATTTTAATGTAAAAAAACAAAAGTATCTAAATTTGCATTATTAATGAGAGATCATCACTGATATCAATATTCAATAGAGTGAGAATTTTGCAGGCATGCCTTAAATACATTTTTGAGGTTATAGCTAAATTAAACTGAATATCACCACGGCAAATATAATTCCAGGCCCCATGTACGACAGAAACCCCGTTTTGGGGAGCGAATAGAGGAAAATGAATTTAAATATATAGAAAATATAGATATAGATATAGATTAGTATATATATATATATATATATATATATATATATATATATATATATATAGATATATGAAAAGCGACAGGTCCCTGAATGGAACACACTCAAACAAACCAAGAAAACCCACGTGTGTCAGTCAGTCCGCATCCCAAACCGTGCAGTCTTATATATATATTAAAAAGCTGTGATTGTGCTTTTACGCTCTTAAAAAATAGAATTACGCCCAGAGAAAGACAAAAAGAAATCTGCAAACGGATTAATAAAAATAAAAATAAAAATCTGCCCGCATTACGTGGGAAAAAAACAACAGTTAAAATATAGACATTCGTTGCCTATTTTTACATTCGTTTTTCTAATAGCGGAGGTGTGACACGCGCACACTGTCACGCGCCACGTTCACATCACATTTCGTCTGTTCAACCTTTTACCGACCAAACCGTTACAGGGCACAGCGCGGCATCTCCAGCCACTTCCCCCGCTACACGCACACGCACACACACACACACACACACACACACACACACATTTTATTTCTCAATCAACAGCATCGCCGTTTCTTTAAATGAAGCCCGTCACAGAGTCACAGTCAGTCCGACGCGCTATCGGGTTGTTACGTTAGAAGAAGCGACACTGGTCACATTCACACCTCCTCTCCCTCCCTCTCTCACACTCTCTCTCTCTCACACACGCACACACACACACACACACACACGCACACACACACTCTCTCTCTTCTTTCTCTCTTTCTCCCTCGCTCTCCCCAAAGCCCTGGCGGAGGAAGAAAAGAACCCTTTGGGAGGGATGGAAGTGTGGCTCTTACCGCTTTGCCGTTGTAGTAGTACATCAGTGAGCTGCCTGTCATCCCGGGGATGGTGTACGCGCAATACATCGTTCCTCCACAGATGGAGAAAAGAATAAGCCCTATTTCTCCCTCTTCTGTCTGCGCGTGTCTCTCCCTCTCTCTTTACTCCCTCTGTTTTGGTATATTACTCTCCCCCCGCCCCTTGTCCTGTCTTCTTCGCCACCTTTCTTCTTTTCCTTCCTCCTCTTCTCGCTTCAACTTTTCCCGGATTTGTTTTGATCTCGAACTCTCGCCGCTCCGCTCGCGTGTCCCTGGTCGCGCGGTTTTTTTTCCCGGTCGACGATTCCTTCAGTCGCATTTTACCACATGAACGAGCCGAGGCACGCGGAATATGCAAAGTAGGCAGAGAGAGAGAGAGCGCGCGCCAGAGAGAGAGAAGGGGAGGGGCACTCATCCCCCCCCCCCCTCTCTCTCTCTTTCACGCGCGCGGTACATGTACGGAAAGAGAGAGGTTAAAACGTGGCTCAAGCACATATGAACACGCGCGCGCGCACACACACACACAAACGGAGTCAGGCGGTCGCGCGCATGGTTACCTTTAAACTTTCCACAGTCACATCCAATCTGGAAGTCATCCCCTCCGTCTCTGTCTCGCGCGCTCTCCGCCCTCCTCGCGCAGTGCTGCAGTTTGCCGCCTGCCTTGAACTGAGCCAAATATTCACTTTTTCCACCGGTTTTCAGACTTTTTGTTCTCTGGTTTACCTCCTCTCATGTTTTCTCCTTTCACATTTCATCCCTACTTCATTGTTTTCTCACTCCATGTAGTCCGTAGTTTCCCCCCTACTCCTCTCCCGTTTCTTAATTTTCTTCACTCCGTATTTCCTCCCTTCTTTCCTGGTTTCCTCATCTTTTCCCGTCCCTATCTTCCTCCTTTCCTATGTCCTCTTGCGTACACTTCAGATGGACTTTTTCCTCATCTATAATTTCCTCTTCTTTCTTTTCTTCTTTCCTCTCCGCTACCTTTTCCTCATTGCCTCCTTCTCCTTTCCTTCCCTCCTTCCATGTGCCCTATGCTAGTTCCTCCCACCGAGTTAATTCCACTCTCCTCTTTCCTTTATCATTAGATTTCTCCAGATGAAATCTGAAATGCCTCCTGGCCAACATGTTGATCTTCATCCGTGTTTTCTTGAGTTTTGTGCGTTATTTCTTTATTATATTTATATTCTCACCGGCCACTGGATTGGTTAGCAATTATATTTTAATGAGGCTGTTAAAGTTAAAGTACACCTGCAACTGATGCAAATATTGAGATGAATTCAAGGAAACACTATTCAAACTCGTTCGGGCCAATAGGTGGCGCCCTAAACACCTCCCATTTATTGATGCGAGTGACTAATTTTTCTTTCCTGGCAGACAATACAACTTGAATTAATTAACTGTGTCTGTGAAGGTTTAACGTGGCTTTTTTATCAAAAACACAATAGCGTTAAAACAACAGTTTTGTGTGAGGAGCTGTTCAACTGTATATATTTGCAACATGAAAACAAAGTCTCATTGGTCAGATGGCGCCATGGAAATGAAAGGTAAACTCTAAAATACAGAGAGAGCCTCAATTGTAAGTCTGATTGACATGCAGGTTTGTGTACAGACCCATAAGCACAGACTCCCCAGATTTAGCGCGACGCTGTGCAGCTCTGCAGGAAGCATTTGGAAACCATTATCTGATTTCGATCGGGTTTGTTTTTTTGACGCTGGCAAATGCAGAGTTCTTATAGACTCTGGACGCAACCTCTGGTTCAGGAAAGAGAAAGTGCTGGAGAGCCTAAAACTTGCATTCTTTCTAATGACCAGCAGGGGGCGACTTCTCTGCCTTTATAGAAGTAGAGAAAATAGTAAACATTGAAAACACGAGTTTATGGTCTCAATTTTCAAGTTTCAAGTCGTCTTCAATACAGCACATTTGTTAATTCGGCAACTTGTGATCTATTTAAAGTCAAATAAACCATAAAACAGCTTTAGGGCGGGGCTCCTTGTGATTGACAGGTCAAGACCAATCTAATGTCCGGTCTCTGAGTTTTCTGGGTTCTGGGAGATGTCGGAAATTGAACCCTTTTACAATGTATTTTAAGTTCATGGAAGTTAATTTAAACATTTTGGTTGCGAAAAAAATATATATTATTCAGCATTGGGTTGTACTGTTCACCTGCGAAATGCCAAACTCAAGGCCCAAAAACGGCAGTCCACACACAATGGTTGACGTACAGAAGTAATATTATTTATAGTTTCAAACTTTCCTTTGCAATGCAGGCTTTATGTTGTAGTCTGTTTTCATATGGCCAGGCCGAGATAACCCTCAGTATGACATCATCAGTGCATTGTCAAAGCTCCTCTAGAACCGCAGACCAACCTCGCACAACTATTTGCCAACTGATTCACTGATTGTAAAAAAAATGGGTTCCCCTTTAAAAAAACATGAAATGACACACAGAAAGGGGAAGAGGGAGAGAGCGGGGGAGAGGGAGGGAGAGGAAGAGAGAGATACAGGCAGACACCAGTGACAGTGATTCAGTCTTCCAAATTTCATATTAACATCGTCATCATTCATCCTATTCAAACAAATAATAGACTTCAAAACAAGCGAGCAGACCTGCCAAACCTCTCTCTCTCCCTCTGTCATTCCGTACCTCTCTCCCCTCTCTCTCCCTCTCTCCCCATCTCTCTCCTCTTCTTTTGGCTTTAATTTGATTAAAAAGCGAGCGGCAGGAAGGGGAGGGAGGGCTGATGCACATCTAATAAGTGGACCATCTGTCTGCAGCGCTGGCTGGCTCCCAGCATTGTACCCAACCAGACTGCATGGGACATGAAGGGAGAAGAGATGGAGGGACGGGAAGATTGAGGAAGAAAGGGAGGGAGGAAAGACGAGAGAGTGGGGGTGAATACAACCCAAAAAGAGTCGCCCGTTTGAGGAAAAAAAGCACAGGCAGCATTTTTAATTTTGCCTGACACTTGCTTGGTCAACAAACCTGCACAGGAGATGAAGGCGAATGAAGAGGAGGAGGAGTGCTCGGAGCAATGCATTAGGAGAGAAGGAAAAGGTGAGGCATTCGGCAAAAGGGGGGTGAGGACAATGTTCGGGAAGGAAATAGGCAAGTGGAAGATGGCGGAGAGGAAAGGGGAGAAGGAGGAAAAGGTAAAAAGCAAGGAAGGCAGGGGTATGTTCTCATAGAAGCTGACCTTTGACCTTCCATCCTGCCCTCTTCACTAAGCCCCCTCCCCTTTCTACTTCTGAGCCGCCTCGCATCATTCTTCATCTTCCTCCCGCCTCTCTCCTCTCTCTCCCCATCCCACAATTCATTCCTATGGCTCCCTTTCTGTCTCCCTCCTCAATCCCACCAGTTTCCCTTCTTCCTCCTCTCAATTACTCCCCTATCCTTGTCGCTCCTCCCTCTCTCCTCCCTCCCTCATCCTCTCTTGTGCCGATATGACAGTTAATCCATGGTTGAATTATAATCTCACATTTCATCCCGATTTCACACTGACAGGTTTTTCGTAGATGAACACCCAGTTGTCCATCTCTCTCCCTGCTCTAGTCTTTCTCAATGTCTCTTGTCCTTTTTCTCTTTTTGCCTCTGAAGTTCCTCCTCTTTTCACAGGATCTCTCTTCATTTCCCTGCTGTTTTCCCTTTGAACTTTCCTGCCTTTCTTTTCTCCCTTTGTGCCTCTTCAACTTCCCTACTCATCTCTTTTTCCTTTTCCCATATTCATCCTCTTCTTTGGTCCTTTTTTAGTTTTTTGATGAAATAACTGAAAAATGATTTCTCTCTCGCACACATGGATCGGTTTAAAGGCCTGGGAACTCTCTCTCTCACACACAAGCACACCTACCCACATACACACACGTAGACACTAGTGCTGCCAGCTTTAGTCGTTTAGTCGACTAATCGGTCGATGTCGTCTTAGTCGACTGACATTCTCATTGGTCGACCAGTTGCATATATATTTTTTTTTACACCAATAAAGACATTTTCATTGATTTACTCCTTAATATTTATTCCTTTATACACAGTTATATATTAGTGTAATCTAAATAATTAGCCTATGTTTTATCCCCACCGTTAAATGCTTTCATTTAGACTGTTTTGTAACAGCGCCACAGTTCAGCGCACCGCGTAGAACACTCGGGAACCGCTCGTGGCTGCTGCACTGCTGCCTCACGCTTAGAAAGGAATATGGGGAGTTTTGCTTTATTCATTCAGTTAGAACGCTACTTCTTTTGGCTTTAGTCGACAAAATGTCCAAGAAGTCTAAATCTTTTGTCTGGCTGCATTTTACAAAAAAGCTAAGCTCTTACATTTTTGAAACGGAGGCGCATGTGAGGCAGATTGTGAGTGAGTCAGTGTGTGCCCTGTATTTCCATTCAACTGTTGAACCTGTTGAAAAATTAAACTGGAAGAATGAATCCAACAGGCTCCTTCCGCGCAGCTATTGGATATTTTTTGATGCACTATGGTTGGATGTTATGTTGTATCACGTAAAGAGATACACGTGCCAATAGAATTTCAAGAAAAAGTTCAGACATTTTTCTACAGCGAGCTGAAGTCCGGCTGTGCTGCCTGCTAGGAGGTAAAGCAACGTGAATGAATCACTGAAATAACCATGCAAGGTGAAAGTAAGCAGCTGGAAACAGGACATAAGCCAAAGTATGAAGGGAGCAGTCATGGCGAAAGCTACAAAAACATTTTATGCCAAACACAAGTAATAAAAACACGTCCTGCTTATTACATTTTTTTTTGAGAATATCCCATCAACATTGTTGTATATCTATCTTCTAGGGATGTAACGATTCGTTTTAACAACGATTCGATTTGTATCACGATTCATGGTTGTCGATACGATTGAAGGACGATATTGGTTCATTTAGAACGATACGATCCGAAATCGATTCAGTAACTTTTTAGCCAAAAATTCAACCAGTGTGACTGAAATAAATACCTGGATACTGAACAGTGCAGGTGAAGTTTCCTAGATTCCTGTTGTTTCTTGAAATGGAATCAGGTATCAATTAATTATGAATATAAATAAACAAGTAAACAACAATGAATAGCAATTCCATTCACATTTTATTTGAATAAAGTGCAAACACTGCTGTAGCAGCGTAGCAGAAAAAAAACCTGTATTAGTGATGTACACAAAAAAACACCCCTGCAGGTTTCCCCCTACCATCCCCCGCAAAACATCTATTTCAACCCCTGTGGAACATCCCGTCGGCTTTGCCGTTAAACCGGCTCAGTCCGTGACAGCCTTTATCAAAAGTGCTAAGAAAAAAGTCTGACGTGCTTAAATCCAATGGGTTATTTCCTGGTATCGATACAATCGATTTATTACATTTTAACACATTTTTACGATGTTAGATCGATATATGTCGTCCATAAGGCCAACTCGCCGAGCACAGATCAATGTAGTTGGATCGGATGAATATAAATCGATACATTGATGTAATAGATGGTGATCAATAGAGGGAAGCAGGTGATGGATGGATTAGATAGATATATGGATGGATGGATGGATGGGTGGGTTGATTGGTGGATGGATAGATGGATGCATGGAGGGATGGATGGATGGGTGGGTGGATGAATAGATGAATGCATGGAGGGATGGATGGATGGATGGGTGGGTGGATGAATAGATGAATGCATGGATGGATGGATTGGTGGATGAGTAGATGGATAGTTGAATGCATGGGGGGGAGGATGGATAAACGGAGGGCTGGATCAATAGAAATTGATGGAAAGTCAGCCCGACATTAAAGAAAACTTAAAAGGAGTCACACCAAGAAGATTTATTTCTTTTCTCTCCGGTGAAATCAGGATGAAAATACAAAAAAACCTGACGTGGCCTCAATTCTGACAGAGAAAATCAGACGCTAATTTTCCTCAAAATAAAAAAACAAATTGAAAGAGAGACGCACACACAGAACCCAAAGTGTTTGGAGAGGGTGTGTAAGTGTGTCTGTGATGTGAGTGTTTGACTTTCTCAAGAAGCGATTGTGTGTGTGTGTGTGTGTGTGTGTGTGTGTGTGTCTGGCATCCATCAGAACCACAGCTTGCCGAAAAAACAGTAAGCACAGTGCAGAAAGAGAGGGAGAGAAAGGGAGAGAGAGAGAGCGACAGAGAGACAGAGAGAGAGAGAGAGAGAGAGAGAGAGAGAGAGAGAGAGAGAGAAGGGCGAACGAACGAGCGCTGCAGCACGCTAATTATGTATGCATGATTTAATCTGCAACTCAATAATATGCAAATATATTCATATGTTAGTTTCTTAATTAAAAATGCAAAGCAGCCCTTATGGTGATTTTCCTGTGATTTTCTTTTCAGCCTAACAAACAGAACATTTTGGGAAATTCAACAAATTGGAGGGAAGCGGTACGGTGAGGGAGGGGGGGAACAAACAAAACTTCCTGTATATTGAGAATAAATGAGGAACAGGAGGGTGGTTCACTTGTTGGATAAGTTAAGACAAGTCACATGGAGAGTATTCCTGCAAACTCGTGTATCAAAGTTATTCGTCTGTAAAGCAAAAGAAATATGGATTTGAGGCAGAGGTATGTCTGTTAAGGTATTGAACCTCAATTTAATAAAAATTGTGCATTATTGACAATCAAGCTGTAATGGTAGACCTTGCGGTCTCTCCTGCGAAGTTACGTGGAAGAGTGACTTCATGAAGTTCAAACTCTCTCTCAATCCAGATAAGGTAGCATTAGCTGATTTGATGTTAAAATCTCCGTCTGTCCTTTGAAAAGCAATTTGCGAAGGTATTAGGTCCTCTAAAAGACTACTTTAACCGCACTGCGGTTAGATCGATGTATCAATTTCTATTCCTCCGATCCAACTACATCAATCTGTGCTCGGCGAGTTGGCCATATGGACGACATATATCGATCAAACATCGATTTAAAATGTAATAAATCGATTTTATCGATACTAGGAAATAACCTATTCGATTTATGCACGTCAGACTTTTTTCTTAGCACTTTTAATGGTAAAGGCTTTCGCGGACTGAGCCGTGACGTGATCACGCAGTATGCAGGTAACCCACCGCCGTCCCGAGCCCCGATTCAACTTCCGAGTTTCACAGCAAATCCAAAGGGATGTTCCACACGGCTTAAAATAGCGGGGGGGTTTGTCGGGGGTTGGTAGGGGGAAACCATTATTGCAAGGGTGTTTTTTGTGTATATCACTAATACGGGTTTTTTTCTGCTACACTGCTACAGCAGTGTTTGCACTTTATTCAAATAAAATGTGAATGCAGTTGCCATTTATTGTTGTTTACTTGTTTATTTATATTCATAATTAATTGATACCTGATTCTATTACAAGAAACAACAGGAATCTAGGAAATTTATTTCAGTCACACTGGTTGAATTTTTGGCTAAAAAGTTACTGAATCGATTTCAAGTTATTGAATCGTATCGGATCGTATCGTTCTAAATGAACCAATATCGTCCTTGAATCGTATCGACAACCACAAATCGCGATCGAATCGAATCGTTCTTAAAACGAATCGTTACATCCCTACTGTTTACCTTTGTCTAAACAGATATTACACGTCAACTCTGGGACTGATAACTATTACAAAATGTCCTCTTGTCTGAGTTTGGGATTTTTTTGTTTTTGTAAATTTCTTTTGAACTTGATTAGGGTTAGGGAAAGATCATGGTGTGAGTTATTTTAAGCATGTCTTTGACTTAGTGAAGTATAGAAGGTTAAGTTGGCGACATAGTTACTTTAAGGACTTTGCTGGAACCTAGGAGACTGGGCGACTGTGGGGAGCGCGGTTCGATCCAACCCACATGTGGATGTGTCCTTGGGCAAGACACTTAACCCAACATTGCTCCTGTCGCTGCGACTACAGTGTTGAGGAGTGTCTGACGGGCAAGTGCCACTGTGAATGGTAGCTCCTGTCAGTGTATCAGTGTATGGGAGTGAATGGGTGAATGATGTCATGTGGTGTTAAAGTGCTTTGATTGGTCGGAAGACTAGAAAAGCGCCACACCAGTACAGGCCACTTATGAGACTGCGCTTCGCAAACAATGTATGAACTTGAGTTATGTCACATTGGAAGTCAAAGATGTTTCCTAGGTGAATGTCCTGTGTGTGTTAGTGCAGTAGACATTTCTATGGTAACATCAAATACACATTTGGACTGTTGGTAGCCCCTCCTCGGATGGCCATGATGTCATGGCTACTAGTCAAAGGTCCACCATTCAGAATATAAATGCTAGGTTTCATTCCAGAAAGCTCAATGTTGAGCTCTACTTGGATGCCCAAGCGTCCCGGGCAGACAGCTCTGACAGGCTCAGTCGGTTCAAGAGTAACACCTGGCTTCGGACTTCCTGGGGACCTGCCGTCCTCCTGCTGAGCAGCTCATTGAACGCAGAGTGCAACCTACTCGTGGCAGAAAGGCCCGCTCTGCGCTCTGTGCTCAGGTGTACTCTACACAGAGCGTGCTCAGAATGGAAACAATGCTTAAAGATGGAGCTAATCCACACCACCAGCATGCGTTAAGCGGCAGCGAGTGTGCTTCATGTGTGTGTTGGTTATGATTCTAATTTGGCTATTTTTGAATTTGAAATGTTTATTCAAGAAAATGTTCATCGATATTCCTGTTTCATTGACTTTTTTTGCTACATGTTTTTCTTCCTTCCCTACTCCCACAACAAGTTAAAAATGTCTATTTTGGTTTGGCACTTACTTTGTGGAGGTTGTGTTGTATTACAAATACAGATTGGAAAATGTTTTATTCCATATGCAGTGTATGCATTAAGGGCTGTGCGTACCCAACATACCTTCAGATGTGTTATTATGGTCTCAGATGCACAGTGGACTGAGCAAAGGGACCCGAGCCACGACCTCTCTAAGCCTTCTTCTGCAGACTTGAATATAATTGATAAAAACTCTGATAAATATCTCTCAAATTTGTTTGGTTTCTTTCCGTGATCACAAATTAATTTTTCTACAATGAAACGGTTTTGACAGCTTGTCATGTTAAAATCACACAGCATATTAGCTGTCAGCGGGCACCACTTTCCACACTACTTGGTGTTGCATTAAAAGAAGTGCCGACATCTGACAATTAATATTCAACTGCAAAAAAAGAAATAAAAAAATACAAGCGTTTTTGTCAGGAACCTCAAAGCCAGCATATAAACACGGTTGCTATGAAAATGATGAATCTGGGAATGAGGTCTTTGAACAGCTTGTAGGCAAAAAATATAAATATTAAAAATGATTTGACTCCCCATGAAACTAAAGTTGGAAAAAAGAAGAAAGCGTGATCGCGTTAGACATTCTGTGCAGTCGATCAACAACAACTCAAAGCAGTTTTGTCTCAACAACTCATTTGAGCGTGTGCATGTGTGTGTGTGTGTGTGTGTGTGTCTGACGACATGTGATTTTCATTATAGCCTTTCAGCCAATCAGAGGCACGCCAAATGTTTGGGCTCAGGAATGCACCAGGGAACGTCCACATCTGCAGCAGGCATCCGTGTGTGTGTGTTTGGGTGTGAATGCGTGTGTGTGTCTGTATCCAGGAGAGACAAGGGTCTCTGTGGAAGTCCGCACAAGGACATGAAGGCAGCAAACATCTTCACACCGAGGCCGTCTCTTTGACAAAAAAAGACACGTTGAAATGTCTGAGGCAGTTAAGGGAGAAAAACAAAAATCACACCTGAGGCCACGGGATCAAACCGCCAACCTCGGCTTTAAAGCACAACTTTTACGAGGTTAGTTGGGGGTCTAATTGACCAGTAGTGGAATGATATTTGAGTAGCTAACAAGTTAGCGGGGACAGTTGGAAAGCCATTGGTACTCCACAATGAGCTAACGGAGCGCAAGCTAGCATCAATTCAACATCAGTGAGCAAAGCTAAACTAACAGTGTAGTGAAAACCTGTGAGGACAGATTTTGTCGAGGATGCTCATTATTACGAGGAGAAGCTAGCATAGCATTCGGAATGAGCGACCAGAGAAAGACGCACAGCTAAACTCTCTGAGCGTTCCTTTGAATTTAAAGAGGCAGTTTCCCACAAAATGGTGGTGCAATGCATCTGCGTGGGACGTCGCTTAGGTATTTGACACCTGTCGCCTGAAACGTGAAGCATTAATACCGTTGCTATGGTGACTTGTAGTTTAAAGCTTTTCAGTTATATCTGTTCCAATTCTCTTTACATCCTGACCGCAATCAATTAATCAGATTCCCTCTAAAAAATATGTTATATAATTTAGTTAGATATTACTACTAGTAATAACAAGGCTTTGCGGACTAACAAAATAAGATGGGTCCGTGGAAGCTTTTTGTTTTGTCTCTCTGCATGTCAAGCAGGAAATAAACGCTCCTTGTCTCACTCCTTCTCCTCCTTATCCTTCTCATTTCATATTCTGCCGAGGCCCCGTACAACATTGCTAATTTGAGAAGCATGCTAACAAACACACACTCTATTTTCAGCACAAGCGTCTTCAGTACTTCACACAGGAGGTGACGTTGTTGTGTTTTTATCTTCTTCCTTAAGTGATTTTACTGCTTTAAGTTCCCTTTTTACAAACTCAACTAGTCAAAGGCTTTGCTTCTATATTTCATTTTTATCAACAGATGTTTTTGTTTATTTTTCAATTGTCACTTTTTTTTCTTTCAAATTAGACATGCGCGTCAGGGAGTTTATGTTTGGCTTGCAACGCGCCAACCTTCATGACTAACATGGCGACCGTGTTAACTGTTGAAATGAAAACACCAAAGTGCTGATGCTGAACTATTGAGCTCTCACAAACGCAAACCTTTGGGTTCAACAGCGACTGACTGCTGGGGTCTGTGGCTCCTCTGTGGTACCCGGGTCCGCCTGAAGGGGCCAGTATGGCTCACCAAAACCGCATCCCTGCAACACCCTCCACACCCCGCCACACACACACACACCTCACCCCCCACCCATCCCTCCTCCACCCGCGGCCCACCAGGGACCGCCGGCTCTCCTACTGTGCCTTCTGCAAGACCTGGCGTAATTTAATTAACGCTGTCGACTTTAAACAAAACCACATCTGAGCCGAGGAGAGAGAAAGTGAGAGAGAGAGAGAGAGAGAGAGAGAGAGAGGGGGTGAGAGAGGAAGGGGGATTGGAGAGAACAAACAGGGAGCGGAGCAGATCGCCCTGGTCAGATCGCTGACAGGATTTAAGCGGTTCGGGGTTTGAAAATACTTGTTTGGGGTCCATTTAAATAAAAAAAATAATGAAATCCCAGGATTCCTTCTTGAAAAGACAAATAGCGGAGGACATCAAGGTCTGCTTTATAAAGGCTGGGGCTAATAGGGAGCTGAAGATGAAACCTCTCAGTCTGGATCTTCTAGTTTAAAGCTAAAAATACTAAACGATGAGCTTCAGGTAAAAAATGGGATTTTTTTATCTCTGCAGCTTCGTCTCTGTTTTAAAACAATGCTTTCTCTGTGTTTTGAGATGATAAATGCTTTAGTTTTGTACATTCTAATTTTTTTTAGGAGAATGCATTTTGTATTAATAATATTTTATAGAATCTTATAAATTTTAGTGCAAATTTGGGATTTTAGTTACTTATTTGTTTGAGCCTTTTACAGTTTTACAGTCCATGTTTACCGGATTCCATATTATAGGTGATTATAGGTGACAAAAATCATATGGGTCATATCTAGAAATGATGTAACTACATGAAGACAAAACTGTACAATTGCATTAACTAGAAACATAAAAATGTAGTAAAGAGTAATATTTCCTTTACCTTAAGAAAACTAAAAATCCATAATATAATAGAAGAGCTTTGAATTCCCTCAAAAAATAAGCTTTTAAAAATTGAATTAAAAACGTTATTTTAGACTATCAAAACCCCAATTTCTGGGAAATATACAATTTATAATAATTAATCAGAATTTGGAATTCAGGAGTTTTAAAAATCTTGTTACTAAATCATGTTGTTTATATTCAATCAGATCAAGTTCCACAATGCTTTAGTGTGCAAAGTGTGAAATATTAATATAAGCTCTCTCTGTGTACAATCAATCCGTTCAGAAGCCAGTCCAATGGCTGGACTTACTGTCTGCATGAGAAAAGTGTGTGTGCGTGTGTGCGTCTGTGTGTGTGTGTGTATAGAATTGGATAAACCAGGAAAAGGAAGGAAGCAAACCCCATTTATATGGAATGTAATTGAGGATTAAACAGACACATTTAACATTTTACTGTTACTTCCTGTAATTGCTTCATTTTCAAGGTTCCATTAAAGCCATTTTGGGGGGATAATCTTGATATATAGATTACTGTTCACTCATTCAGCATTAGCAAAGCTCTGAGGGCGAGCTTCGGAATCAGCTTGAACAACAAATTAACTAAAACAATCATATCTTAAGGAAGAAAAAAATTCCCAACACAAACACCAACAAAGAAAAACAACAGCGAGACGACACTGTGCAACCTGCTAATGTTAGCAACTGATGCCTAATTTCCTTTTGATTACAAAGACATCCCACGCTCTCCTCTCAAGTGACGTTTAATTGTTTCTCAAAAGTAAATCATCAACTCAGCAAACGAAATTTGACAAACAACAATATCAAAACTTGCAGCGGAGGGAGACGGGAGAGCAGAGGGCGGGGGAGAGAAATTAATTCATTAAAAGAAAAAGACCCATCTTCTGCAGGGGATGTGAAACAAAGATGAAAGAAAACAAGCTAAAGACTTGTCTTTTTTTCAAGCAGAAGCAAACGGAGGGGCAGTAATTTGCAAAAATCGCATCTGAAATCTGAATTTAGAGAAAAAGCTGCAGTGTACGAGAACAAGTTCGATATCTAAATTTGAACATCACACACATCAAGCACAGAGTCCTCGAAGGCTCTCAGTGTGAACAAAAACGAGAGAAAAAACAAGCTGAGAGGCTGAAATGACACTTGGAACCTCTTTGAAAGTGTATAAGTCAAATCAAGCTGTGTGCTTTAGAATATAGAAGTGGTCTGAAAACATCAGCCGAACATATAAAAAAGTTCAACTCTTCACCTACCAGAACTCATTTGACACAAATGTTATCAGATGTAGTGTGTGTGTGTGTGTGTGTGTGTATCTTTGTAGCTTAGCTCTCATTGCAAATCTCTGAAGTGTGACACAAGCTACGAACAAAATAGGTTTTAGTCCATTAAAGTTGCTTATTCTTATTGAACACTACTAAGGTGGATCCTCTTTGAATTAAATATTTTTAAAAATGAAATTGAATCTACTTTTTAGTTGTAAAATAAGGGAAGTTTGAGGGTCAGCCAAACCCGGCCCCGCCTACGAAGCACCGCCTGCCAACCTCAGGCCCGAGGAAAACGTTCCCATTTTACAGCTCAATACACCAAATTATACTTCAGTGCAAGAGCCAGGATTTAGTTTGACGGTTTGTCCAGCAGGGAGTCAGCGACGTTGGAGAATCCTGAAACCTCTTGTTGCTTTTATTCGCGAGCTTTGCCAATTTGCATTGAGTTAGCATATATATGGTGTTATTGTACCAATAACACTGCAGCTTTGGTGGAACCTTTTTGTTTTTTTTTCTAACATGACGATTGTAGATTTTGCCCCTTAATTATTTTACACAGTGGCCAAAGCACAGAGTCCGTTCATGGCCAGTATGGACTGTAGGAATGACTACACCAACATGTTGATCTCGCAACATGCGTGTTGCGAGAGCGAGAGCACAAGCAATATTCAATGGAAGCCCCAAACTTGAGCAGAGCTCCAGGTCATTCGATGCCCTTACATCTCCCAACTGTTCTTGTTCTGTGTAGAAATGAAAGGCTCCCAGTGCGACATGCCTACGCCAAGCAGCACTCCAGGCTAAATGTAGCTGGCCATGATCAGCCATTTTGTAGGTTGGGGTTGTGGGATAGAGCATATTATATACAGTATATATGTAATGACGGCCCTCCCATGCCCGCAGGTACAAACATACGGTTTGTGTGCGGGCTGTTTACCAATGGTCCATTTTGTCACAAAGAGAACTTTTGTTTTTGGCCTCTTAGTGTTGCCATAGCACCCAACCACACACACACACACACACACATTGCAAGCATTCCCTGCGTGAAGCTGTGTTTGTACTCAGAGCAGGTGCGGCCTTTGCAGAGTATGCGTGTGCGTGTGTGTGTGTGTGTGTGTGCGTGTGTGTGTTTTCATGACTTGAGTTACATCCAGTACAAAAACCTCACAGTGTTCTGTAAAGCGGTGACGTCTGGCCCGCTCATCATCATCATCATCATCATCATCATCGAGACACGTTTTTTGTATCCCATTTCTGTCATGAATCTATTTTGTGTGAGTGTGTTTGTGTGTGTGTATCCATAGATGTCATAGCACAAACCAAGGGAAATATTCATGTGATGTCACAAAAAAAACCTTGATGAAAGTACTTGTATTGTTTTGTTGTTAACGATCCGAAATCTTACTTTATTGAAACACAATCAATTTAACAAATGACTGATATGATACGATCAGTAAAATGTCGAAAGAGCTTCCAGAGGGCAGATCAAGTAAATACATAGTGTGTGTGTGTGTGTGTATATATATATATACACTATGTATTTTTACATTCAAACCAGTGAAAATGAATTGCAGGTTTGTAGTTATCAGCTTTAATCAAATCATATTGGTTCTGGGATTAATTTGATCTATGTAACACTATATTTAGAAAACATATAAAAACCTATATAACAAACCTATAAGTATAAAACATATCATACTTCTTTAAATTTTTTAACATAACTGTTAACATAACTGTTATTTTAGTTTCCTAGATTTGTTTTAGTCAAATGTATCCCATATGGCGTTACTTTTTATAGTATGTATACTGTATTCTTTTCTTCTTTATTAGGTAACTCCTGTAAGGAATCACAATTAACATGCAGTAGACACTGATCAGGTATCTAATCAAAGCTTTATTTCTGTGTCAGGAAAGCAGCTTAATGTTCAGGTCAATTTTAAACTGCATTTGAAATATTTACATTAAAAAAGATTGAGCCCCACTGATGTTCAACCAGCACACACAAGCGTGTAAAAATATATTATATAAACTAAAAAAAGATACAAAAAAAATATAAATCTGAAACTCAATAAATAACCAAAAAGAAATGCTTGTGTTACACAATTAAGAAATGGAAATTTTGCACAAAAAGGAGACGGCTGCTGAGGAAATCCACGAAGACTCATTTCACTAATCTCATCCTCGTCGCTATTGGCAGCAAATATCAAAACAGGAACATCTGAGCGGTGGAATAACGCACTGCTCACATGTTCAATCTCTCGCTACAACGTTGTTTCACAGAGTCCCAATAAGAGAAAGTCTGCAGTTAATACAAAAATATTCACGAGGTACTTTTCTATGGATGTTAAATGTAACAATTAGCAAATGCCACTGCCGCTCTTAGCTGCAATGTAATGCTTCGTCCAGGATTCCTGCACACACGTGAAATACGTTGGTAATAATAGACGCTTAGTCGGCGCAGTCCATCGCTGCCTTTGGAAATGCCTCCTGTGGTGCCAGACATGTTTCAAGATTTCTTTCTTTGTCCACAGATTTTCAACCCAACATTTACAGGACACATGTATGAATCCATGTGAATAGGAGGAGGCAGGCTTGCAGTATTGGGCAAAGTGGGCGGAGCTTTATCCAAAAACAAGCAACATTAGCTAGTTTTAACCGTAATTCCTAAGGTTTGAATTTATTCATTTATTTCTAAAAGTGTTTGATGTCAGTAGTATTTTTTCCCCAATGCCTAATGTATATTGCTTCTCTCAGCCTTTTTACAGTATCTATACTTTGGAAGATACGCACCATTAACAGCCACTACATAGAGAACAGATGCTATGCTAACAGAACGCCTCAGTGTGTTGCTTAAGCGTTTCAGTGGTTAGGTTTGTAAGTTCAGAACTAGAAAAAGACTGTGACTAAACCCGAAAAAGAAGTGATTATGAAAATGAACACCTGTCAGCAAGCTCATGTTTTTTCCAGAATAAAAGCCACAGAACCAAACATGACCCAACAGAACCCGCCAATCGAAGACGTCTAACACCTAAACCGAAGGTATCCATGTAAAAACAACACCGACAACGCTCTGTGTACAATGAAAGGCTCTCTCTGCCCCTCACACCTGATACCGATGCCAACAAGCGGGGAAGAAGGGGCCTCTGAAGGTTTTTCCCTGCAGTCAAACCTCCTCTCCATTTCACAGACACGCAGGTCCTCTCCCCGCCGCCGCGCTCTTGATGTGAGCGCGAGGAAGCAGGCGGGATTACTCGCATCACAGAGGTGGAAACAGAGAGGTCTGAAGCCGGGAGACAACGCAGAGGACGAGGAGCCAAAAGCTGGATCATGTGACTGTAGACCCAACACTTTGTTCCGATGGGTCCGGAGGTTAGAACGGCCATTTCAGGGCAACCGTTATCATGCAATCAAGCCAGGACGAATATAACTGCGTTGGAATCCAATCAGCCAAAACCACGCGCGCACGTGGCCTGGCATGTGAAGAGAGACGAGGAAAAGAACCCAGCTGAGACCTGCTACCGGGAAAAACACAACATTTCCTGATTTTGCTGGTTCAAAATGACACCTTTCGAATAACAAATTAGACGAGGCGCTTTTACTGCAATTGGGCGATCAGATCACACGGGAACGAGACTGAATACAAGCGTAAACATCCACCGAAACGCATCAGCATCCTGTAACTCAAACACTTTTCCAAAAGGCTCCGGATTACATTTGACCTCGTATGATTTTTAGAGTACACAATAATGAGTCTTGATTCGTCCACAACAAGGGCGCAGAAGGAAACAACGTCACCTCCAGTCAATTTTTCAAATCAAATTCGCTGTTTTTTGTCCAAAACGTCCGAAGGTTTCTGAAAGGCCACAGAGATGTGACCTCACCGCTGTGTCAAACATCTTAAAAACACCAAGGAGCAGACGCAGCTGGCATGTTGCTGTATTTTGTCGTCCGGGTTTCATTTCTGGCAGCCTGGAGCCAGGAAGGGCATCGCTGCCTTCCTCTGGTTAAACAAAACCAATGCTCACCAGCGTTCCTCAGCATGCAAAGCAAGGAATTGTGATGTGATCATAAGTGGTCATTCGAGACAGGCGTGGGAGAGCGTTCAGGGTGTGAACTGATGTACTGTCGACTTGTGATTGGACAGCGTTGTGACGACACGCGGCGCTGCCACATGAACCGACACCAGAGGAGGGGAACAAAACCAGGAGCCAAATCACAAAACCACTTCAAACTAACAATGTAGTTCTGTTATTGTTAGGTCGTAGTTTTCTTGCACATACCACACGGTGTTGTTGCCTTAACCTGCACCGTAATCTAATTCCATTCTCATACGTCCACTTGACAGCCACCGCGCTTCCTCACAGCAGAACGCCAATTTAAAGGTTACAGACTAAGCAGAATCAGTGTAAAGAAGCTGTGAGAAGCGTAAACCTCATCAGTTCAACATCCTTTACGGCAGTGGCTTTGATGAAATCTGTTTAGGGCTGCAACCACAGACTGAATGAATAATCCAATGCAACGGCATAAAGATGACACGTTCTGTAGGTCCAACGTGTCTTCAGATGTTTGAAATGCAGTTTCCAGTGAGATAAAAGGGAGCGGCGGAGTAAACGCTGATGTGGACTGAGTTCAACCCTCAAGGCCTCCGACCAGCAACACGTCAACAGGAAAGACTTTCAATGCAAAAATACCCAAAACCTCATCGATGAATACATGTATTAAGGAAGTATCGGGGAAATGAACGCACGGATAAGAGAGAGCATCATGCTCCTTCTTGACAGCCGACACTGTGAGCATTTCCAAGCAGTATACAAACTGGCAAAGGGGTATTACATGAATTTTCATTTACATTTTCAATTGACAAACAACCGCTACTTAAAATAACCTCATATTGCATTACATCAGTGATTCTAACAAATATTTATATATATAACGTATTATAAATATGAGAATTATCATATACCTGAATGTTAATGCAAAAATAATATCAGTGAATCATAAAGATACTTTATACTCATATTATGGCTACTTAGATGCACAAATATCCTATACAATTATACAGTTGTATAAGCAGATTAAAATACCTTCACTCTGTGTGTATATACCATACCTATATTTTATATTGCAATTAGACATAATAGAAATGTCTTAGTGAGAGAATTGTATTTGTTGTGATTTGAAGATAAAAATAATCACTTAAAATGGTAACACAGTGTGCTTTAAACTATTTACCAAACGTTTGCATTCTGCATCGAAATGCTGAATGGGGGCAATAAAGTAAAAATAGGCACCATTGGATTCCTTTTTGTCTTTATTGACATTACCTCATTTCTTTATTGAGAAGAGTCCAAAGACTCCAAAAAATAGGAAGGAAGGGCAACGAAAAGCTGACAGCTGTTTGCGTCCGACTCCGACAGCAGCAAATTGACTAAACCTGGCAACGTGTGCGGCTTTTCTTCCTTCTGCGACTCCACCTCTCTCAAGACATCCGTCCTTTCCAACCGGCTGACAACCTCCAGCGAAGCAGCTTCCGCTCCTGAGAGTTTTAGCCCACAATGCCAAACATCTAACAGACAAATGGAATTTATAAAGGGGAAATCTATTGCTCTTAAGGTAATTTTCTCCTTGTTTTTCAGTCAATACTATTAACTTTGTGTAGAACCTGGCAACGCGTGCAGCGTAGCCTTCCCAACAGCCCTTCTCCTTTTGCAAAAACACTCAAAGCAGCGATAACACCGCAGACACAATAAAGAAAATAATCATCACTTACTGAGGACGGCAATCCGGGAGGGACCTTCCGCACTTTCTTTGGGTGAACCTCTGAAAGAGAAAAGAAAAAAGCAACAAAACAATCCATGAGGGTTTATCAGGCTCCCCTTGGAGAAAAGAGAAACACTGGTTTTTATTTGTTTGAATTTAATCGATTAATCGAGAGGAAAAAGAGCAAGGCCGCTTTTCCCACCGGCGGGAAAATACTTGACAAAAGAAGCTTTCACTGCAAACAGAAAAAGACGGACATGGTTGATTGGTTGATTCTTTCTTCTTCTTGTTTTGGGTTCAATAAAAGGAGGCAGTGCAGCTTTTGACATGTTTATTTTATTTTTCAGGGTTTCTCTCAAAGGGAGTAAGAAGCTGCCTATTATCTGGGAAGGTGAGACTTTGATGGAAAAATGAATGACTGCCTTTTTGTCATTTAGGAATTGGCCTTCCAAGGCTCACGCTACCAAGGCTGCGTCTAAAAGACCCCCGTATATGTGGAGGGATAAAGTTCCCTCCACACAGACACACACACACACACACACACACACACACACACACAAACAGGACGGTCATATGCGGACACGCACTCGCAAATGCTAAAAAAGCCCTGAACTGGGATCCGTCCAGGTTAAATGTTTCACCGAGGTCACAGAAGATTCATTCCCAGATTCAGAACCCGGCTGCAAAGACGCATGGCTCTGTCTAAATCAGGGGTGTCAAACGTACGGCCCGCGGGCCGGAAACGGCCCGCCAGGTGGTTCAGTCTGGCCCGCGGGATTAATCTGTATTATTGAAAAAAAATAAGAATACATTTCATTTTCTATAAAATCTGCAGTTCCTATGTTGTCCGCTAGTGGCGCTGTTTCACGTCTATCGCTTTACCCGCATTTTCTGTTGACCCTGGCACCCTCTTCAGTGAAATTGAAAAGTGGACACAATGTCGGATTTTTCAAGAAAAATGGACCTCTTCCCACATGTTCATGGAGGTGAATCACAATCACTGTGATCAGTTTTTATGCATGATGCACTTAAATAAATGTTAAACTGGGTGAAAATGTTGTTGAAATTGCACATTACTTTTCTTAAAAACTCTTAGGTTGTTGATAATATATTTATTAAAAGGACAATTCATTGCATATAAAGATTTTTATAATTTACTTCTTCTCTGCACTAATACAAAGAAGAAAGTGGACTTATTGTTAGTTCTATGTAATTTTGGAATGAGTTTACTGGTCTGGCCCACTTGACATGCGATTAAGTTGTATGCGGCCCCCAGACCTGAATGAGTTTGACACCCCTGGTCTAAATCATGTAGCATAAATAAGCTAAACAAAGACAATTTGAAGAAGGTGGGGAATGTACAGAATGTACAGAATGGACAGAATGGACAGAATGGACAGAATGGACAGAATGTACAGAATGTCCCGTGTACAATAAAAGGCAGAACAGTCGAGCACTGAGCTCATTATCTGCCATCTTGTATTTGATACTTTTTCTCATTCATAACAAATGGGTTCTTGACACAAACACAGAGATTTGTATTACAATTCATTTTAAGTTTAACTTAATGTGTCATCCTTTGTTTCTATTTGTCTTTATTAACTTGTGGACTGTTTTATTGCAGGGATCCGTTTGTCGGTGTCTGTGCAGTCTCACCCATGGCGTCCATAGGCAGCGTTCTCCGGCGCGGGTTGGAGCCGTAGTGCTGGTAGTAGTGACCGGCCGGCTTGGTGGGCGACGCCGCGCCGGGACTCCCCAAAGCCATCTCGCCACCCAGCGTCGACTGGTCCACAGAGACAAAGAGAGAGACAGGCCGTCAGTCACATGGACCAGAACGGATGCACAATAGAACAAAGCAGGAGAGCATATTTCTGATTGGACGACCGCAGCACAAACGGGATGCGATACCACCTGACCTGGAGGAAATGTTTAGGGTAATGTGAACATCAGCGTGTCGACGGCTGCTTCACTGCAATGTTCCCTTTTTTGGGAAGTATCCCAAGGAGTCAAGATGCTGAAGTTTCTTCCTTTCAAGGCAGCGTGAAATGCTGTGAAATGTTGGTGCATGCAAACGATGGTCAAACGATGGAGTAGAGTACTGACTGCTGGAAGGCTACTTGAAGTGTAGGAATTTAAAAATGAGCTCCAAAGGGAAGCGGCAGCTGGAACGGTGAAAGACAATTGTAATGTGAGAGGAATGTCTCAGAGAGAATACCGGAATCATTTGGAACAGGGTGTGTCGATTAGTGGACGAGTGAGAATGGTCGACCAATCAGAACGCTGAGAGCAAACCGAATCACGTCATTGTTGAGCTCAAGTATGCCGGTCAAGTTGATGTATTTAATGTTGACAGGATGCTGAACACGGTTGAATTATTAGTAATGCTGTTGAACAGGTAACGGTCTTAACCAGTGTCAGGATATTGTTTTTTCACTTTGTCAATACAGTGTTTTTACTAAGTGTACTAAAATAAACCAGTCCTACATGAAGCGTATTGGTGCTATTAGCACTGCATGTGTAAGGATGCTGTTCAAGTGAAATTATACATTTCTTTTTCTGCACGAGTGTGGCGACGTCCAAACAGAAAAACACCATTTTTTAGGTGAAAATGCACAAAACAAATCCTCCATTTATTCATGTTGTAAATGACAATAAAGCACAGGAAAGATAAAAGCAGGCGGACCGAATTACAACCCGTCTCTCGTCCAGGACGGCGTGCCGGTATTTACCTCGGTGAGCGCCACCTCATGCCGCTCGCCGTGGAGAAGGTCCCCCCCCCCCCCCCCCCCCCCCTCCTCCCCCTCTGCCGCCTCGTCCTTCCCCTCACTCCGTGACTCTGTTTACGGCTGCGACTCAGCAAAGCGCTCACACTTTGTCCCCGCTAATTAAGTTCAGTGATTCGTTGGCAACAAGTGGCGTCTGAGCCGGTCCGGGAAGGGGCGAGGGCGTGAGAATAGAAAAGGCACCGGGGAGAATGCAGCATAGGAGGGAAGAGGTGAAAAAGAGCCTGCGACCCCCCCAAACCTCCTAGACAGACTCAACCACTCCTCTGTTAAAGTAAGGACCTCCCCCACCCCCCCTTTGTCGTTAAGTAATAAGTGAGCAGGGCGTCTCAAGCAGAGGAGGGGGGGGTGCACTTGGATGGAGGTTTTTCGGGGGCTAATCTGAATTCTGATCAGTCGCGTCCGTCCTCTGAAAACAAGAGTTAGCTCGGCGCTGGCGGGCCAAGTGAGGGCTTTTCTCATGCTAAGCAGGGCCTAAGTAGGCCAATTACAGGGCCGGCCTCGGCCTCACCGCCATTCTCCTGCTTAAGACAAAAGGGCCCTTGTCTTAAATAAAGTCAGTCACACACAGACGCAGACACACAGACGGAGAGGGAGTCAGACACAAAAGGCACACACAGACACACACACACAGTGATTCAGTCATCCTGTTCCTCTGTCTGTGTGTGTTGCAGTGTGTCATCGGGGGTAAAAGGAGGTTCCCTCTAAAACAAAAAAGGGTCTCGTTGATTGTGGTGATTTTTTTTTTTCTTTTCCCCTTCTTTTCTTTTTTCTTCTCGCACTTGAGCATCGATGCCAGGACGGGCCAGACCGGTCACCCCGGCAACCAGACGGGGCTAGAGGAAAGGCAAAGCACCCGCATGTCTCTCTCTCTTTCACCCCGTCCAGCTCGATGTACCTGCTCTGCCCCGTTAGTCCCGCTGTGTGCCATGTGTCATTGGAAACAGAGGTTTCAAAAGGTCCAAAACAGACGTCCGGTGTGTTTTCTGACTCCAGAGGTGCATTTGTTGGTGATCTAAAGTCACCATAGCGCTGCCTAGCTCCATGATAATGATATGTCTCTTTATATTTGTATGGATTTCCATCTTGTTTTATCTTGTTTTCTCAGTCTCTCCCTGATGCTGCATCTCTGTCCCTCACACACACACGCACACACAGACACACACAGACACACACACACAGAGGTCTGTGTCTCACTGAGCTGACTGGGCCTCGGTACCCAGCTGCTCACAGAGATGATATTAGCTAAGATAGATTACCAGAGAGGTAAAAAGAAGCAGAAAGATAAACCCGAAAAAAGGACAACAGAAAGTCGGAAGATGGAGAGAAAGAGGACTAAAGACAAATATGTACGATATTTTAGGAAAAAATAGTGGGGGAGAAGAGAGACAGAGCAGCATGCAGAAGGGAGACAGTCACGAGAGGACAAACGAGTCAGGACAGATGGACTAAACCGACGCGTTGACCATTTGAAACATTACTCCTCGTCTGCACGTCAAACGCGACGAATAGAGCAAATAATTGAGTAAGGGTGAGAATTTTTGACACTTTGCTCAGGGAAGCTTTTGTGATACTGGATTCCAGTCATGTGTGAATGGCTCCACGTCACATTTAAAGCATCAAAAGAGCCATTTCTTTTAGACATAACATTGTTTTGTTTGGTATGTCTTTGTCTTTTTTCTCCCTCCTCAGTTTGTACCCACGTCTCCACTGGGCCTCAACAGAGGGAGAGACAGAGACAGAAAGAGGGAACAGGAACAGGAAGGAGTCATTAATTACCAGGAAGTGCTGGCGAGGCAGCGGCGCACCTGTACGCCAGCTTCGTTCCAGCTGACACACACACACACACACACACACACACACACACACACACTCCTGAGGGAGCGAAGCCCTGAGGCTGCTACCAAAAAACAGAAAGAAACCAGCAGAGACACAAATAACTCACCCATCGGACATTACACGCAGGAGGCCATCGGTTTAATCATTCACTTACTTTTGATTTGTTTTGTCAGTTTGTTCCTGTGTTTGACTGATACTGTAACAGATGCCGAAACACAACGTTAATAAGTGTTTTCATTTAAAGAAAACCGTTTTCTATCATGTTTCTGAGATTTCATCTAATCAGCATAATCTAACGTCTTGTTCAACTGTTGGGGCACGTTTCAAAAAGGGGCGGGGCTTGAGAAAGGTATAGCTTTTACTCGTCATCAAAGGATCTTTAAATAGCCAAACTAAGGCAGTGGTTCTCAACTGGATTGGCTGCGGGACACGTCCCCCCCCCCCCCCCGTCCCCCCTCCCCTCCCCCCCCGTACCCCCTCCCCACCTAGACAGTCCGCGACCCAAAGGGGGCCGGGGGGGTGGCAACATCATTTTTGGATGGGAGTCTCTGAAACACCAGCTGCCTTGTGTGTATGTGTGCGTGTGTTTAGAATGATGTCACAGGAAGAAAAAAACCTCAGGGACTGACAACAACAAGCACGGACTCACTCACTCTCTCTCACACACACACACACACACACACACACACACACACACATCTGCCTGCAGTAGCATTCAAAGCGGCCAGGGATCGACTTGCCAACGACAACTTCCTCCGTGTTCCTACCGCCCCCCCCTCCCCCCGCAAAAACACACACACACACACACACACACACACACACACACACACACACAAACGCGCAAAGCAGTTCAAAGCATTTCTCCTTAATTAGTGCTCAACGCTTGGCTTGACAAATAAATAGCGATCATTTAAGAACACTAACAGAGGAATCAGACAGCACATTACACCTCACAATATCTGGCAGCTTCCTGCAAGCAATTAGAAGCGGCTTGGGGGGGGGGGGGGGGGGGGGGACACGCTAAATCAAAAGGAGAGGAAATACAGTAAGGGAAGAAGGATAAAGGATAGAAACTTGATAGAGAAGTGGGCATTGTAGGGAGGAGAGAGGGAATGGCGGGAAAGAAAATAGGTGAGGTAAATCCGAAGTAGGGGGGTAAATCAGGGAGGGTGTAAAAGAAGGACAAAGGGACGGGGACGGAAAAAGACAGACGAGTAGGAGGGGGACATGAGCTGATACAGAAGTGAGGGAATTGTTGAAAATGAAGATGAAAGTTGAGGAGAAGAAACTAAGAAAATAGGGAAGGATATCAAAAGAGAAAGGGGACGAGAGAGTGGAAGTGGAAAGAAAACGATAACTGCGAGAGGATGGAAAGAAAAGGGAAACAGGCGAGGAAAGGACTGCGTGGTTGGTGAGAGTAACCTCTACCCTTAACCCCAAGGAAAGGTGAGGAGGACAGAAGTAGTGAAGGAAGAAGGGAGCAAGGGTGAAGAGGGAGAGTGAAGGAGAGGGGTAGAGACCCATGAAGGGGAAAAGGAAGGAGGTAGGGAAGGAGACAAAAGCTAGGCAGCGCAGACAACAGGGAATGACCAAAAGGACAGAAGCACAAAGGGGGGGCAAGAGAAAGGAACGAGGGTAAAAGTGAGGACAAAAAGGAGGAGCGACAGAGAAAATGAAACGAATAAGGTGAGAGACAGTGAGACCAGGGTAAGAGGGAAACAAAAGGTTGAAGGCCTTGAGAGGAAAAGGATGGAAGGAGGCGAAGAAAGGAGAGAGAGGAAGAAAAAAAGGGGGATAGTCAGTAACGAATGGGGAGGAGGCAGCACGTGAATCAAGATTTATATTGGAGAGATGAAAAGAGAATGAGAAATAGGCTTCCCTGCAGTGCCATCTTGAACTGATTGCTCGCATCATGCCTCAATCCCAGCTGCCTTTACTTTATAGTTTGTTGTAGAGACATTTTAGTCATTAAAACTCGGAACAAACACACACCGAGTGCAGCAGAAAAACTTGCCAGAGAGGACGTTCCTATTTGGGAGGTGCGCAGGTGCACATTTGATGCATTTAGCAGATAACAGCAAAACAATTTCCCTCAGAAGCTGGTGGAGACCAAAAAGGAGTTAAAAGAGACACGCTTTGTCACAGAAATGGGAGGAAATCATGCAATCGTGCTCCACCCAGTAGTCAGGCTTCCCCACGCTGCTCCACGTGTACCTGCTATCTGACCAATGCCGACACCCCGCTGCAGTAAAAGGATAGCTTCTCTAAAAAGGGTTGCAACAATATTATGATTCAATACCTTTGTCCTTGCAATCATGAGCTTGTGGAAGCATGTTGAAAATATGGGTGAAAGAACATAAATATACACTGTGTATATATATATATATATATATATATATATATATATATATATGTTTATATTTGCAATATTGGCCTGAACCATCTCTTTAATGCCATGCACATTCATTCTGCATATATTTCCTATTTAAGGGAGGTTCAAGGATCCTGTGGGATCCAGGATGTTGTTGCTTCATCTGTCACAGATAAGAAGTCCGGCAGAACTGAACTCTGATGAAGGAAGCACACATGAAAAATATCAGCTAGCTTTCCTTGCATCTCGAGGATCAAGACCAGTTTACTTTTACATAAGTGTGTGTGTGTGTGCGTATTTGTGTGTGTGTCTGCGTGTCCGCTCTGTAGTGTAGGCTTGACAGCTCAGTTCTGTCGTATGTCAGTTACCAGCTGTTCTACTTCAATCTGTGTGTTTCTCTGTCTGTGTGTGCGTGCGTGTGATTGTGTGTGTGTGACAGGCACCATGCTGTTTGATGTTGGACACATCAGTGAGGGGAGAGGGTTAACTTCACTGACAGAGAGAGAGAGAGAGAGAGAGAGAGAGAGAGAGAGAGAGAGTAGCTCCCTGGTTTTCCTCCTCTCTGCCCGCGACCGACGAGTACTTGTTAAAGCAAACACTGAGTCGACGGCAGGAATCAATCACACGCCTTTTGGGGATGAGTAAGGGATGCAGGCTGCTTCTCTCAACGCCTGGTTTTTCCAGGTTAAAACACAGTGCGACAGCAATGGCATATGATTTCAATGGCAATGTCTGTGTGTGTAAACGATCCAATATGAGCAAGGTAGGCCTTGAAAACTATACATGAATATGGAGCCACTTTAAAACCACACCTGGACAGAGGGTCAGAATCAGCAACAAAACAAAAGACAGAATGAAAAGCACTGAAGCAGCCGATGTGAAAGGTACAGGGTCCGTTATGGCGAGGTAGTGACTCCCGTTAATGCCCCGTTTCATCTCCAACCGAGCACCACATCTCCTTGGTTTGTAGTCCGAGTAACGTTGAGCCACGTTAGCGTTAGCTCAAATGTAGCCCAGCTAACTTCCTTTTCTGAGGTGGATGGTTCAGTGTGAACATTCAGTGTGGTTGTACATATTCACTGAATCGTCGGCCTGGTGTTCTCACAATTCAGGCATGCAGATTTGAACAATCCTTTATGTTTTGAGTCTGCCACGTTTACACAATCACTTAAGATCTGATAAGCGTCTGGCTTGAGCCAGGCCTTTACAAAGAAATGTGCAGATTCATACAAACACATCAGAAAGAAAGTCAAAACAAAGTGAACAAGTGCTACAGAGCAAATTTGACTTGTGCGATTAAGTTATTACATCTCATCCTTTACAGACACTGATGCCTCCACCAATCAGCAGGCACAACACAAATATGGGGACGTGCAGGCTTAAATTCTGGTCCTCATGAAATGTTTGGGTTTCAACCAAATCAGTCAAAGACCTCAACCACACCTTAATTCCAGAAATCTTATCCTTATCCTTTTTTTAATTCATAAGAAAAATCAATATTTCTGATCACTTTAGCCACTGTACTTCAAAACCAACGCAGAGGTTCTCTCGCATCCAACTCGCAAATCTTCAGAGCTCCTTCCTCAAAAAGCACTTCACAACATGTTTTGTAACCAAACTTCTTACCTAACTGGGAAAACACATTCCTCCATAAAAGGGTTCAAAAGGTGTTTAAAGAAAACCTTGAATTGTATCATTTTCAAAGGGTTGCTTTAATTTTTTTTTTTTTTAATTAAAAGTATTAGTAGTCATCCATGATATCTTGTAAAATATTTTCTGTAATAATAGCTCATACATAATTAATTTCATGTTCTGTATAATATTGTCATTTTTAATTTAGGTGCAGGCCTCAAATAAGCCCAGTCGATTTGGCTCTTCCTGTGGACATTTTGTTTTTATGTGAGACATTTATATGTTACAGCTTGAGCTGTGCAAAGCTAAAAGTATTTCAATTTGCATTCAACTTGTTTAACCATTTAAATAACATGATCCAAATTGATTTGAGACGCTAAAAATGTGTGATTGATATATTTCCCCCAAACCGAAAGGACCCCAGTAGAGCTCCGTCAGGTCACAGCGGCACCCGGGTGGTCCTGTGCGTGTGACGGATAGCACGCACAATCTGTCACCTGTCACAGCTGATGTGTCAGCGCGCATGCAGTGCACTGTGCTGTTGATCCAGTCAAATAAAATGTTATATAAAATAGCGTCAATGTGTCGGCCGGAAAATGAGACTAAACGACGAAAGAGCAGCTGCATCAGTGTGTGTGTGTGTGTGTGTGTGTGTTCAGAGATGGACAGCAGCTGCTAGAGGAATATCTCACCAAACGCATAGTTGCACTGAATGGATGTTGGAGGAGATACATTTATGAAGGATAGAAGGAGGGATAACAAAGTGTGGCCGATCAGGATGTGGTCGATGCTCAGAGTGGCTTCATTAATATTTCCCTCCAGAGAGTCTTTGATTTGCCCTTGTTTTTTTTTCGTTTTTTTCTCGCTGAACGTCAAACCAGCTCTTGGGGGCTTGTTCTTCCAGCTGCCGCGCTGTTGGTCGGAAAACAGCCAATGGGGACGGCTCGTAGGACAGACGGAATGAAGTGATGATGAACGTGCAAGCGAACCAGATTCCATCGTAAAGCCCACAGCATGGGAACCACGAGGACTCTCTCCCTCACACACACACACACACACACACACACACACACACACACACACACACACACACACACACACACACACACACACAGAGTAATGCCTGGCTTCCATAAAGACACATTCCATAGATGTGTGGAAACAGCAGCGAGCGAGACAGAGAGAAATGAAGCTCCATCTGATACATTATTTATTGTTAACTCCTTAAAGGGGGTCAAAGGAGGAAGGCCTCATGCAAGTACCTCCTAGTATCTAGCTGCTGTCTGCAGGGCCCCATAATAACAGCCAGCGAGTCCTGTGTTACAAATCAATTAGTTTGGCATCGTATGTTTTATTACTATTATTTTTGTCCTTGTCTGTATTGTAATTGTGACAGCCAGTGTTATTGTTATCCTAATTATTATGAAAAGTATGATGATTTTAATTATGATAATAATGATTATGATCATTAAGATGATCACTATTATCATTGATGTAGTTGTTTTCATTGTTCTTACCTGATGAGTCCATTATGTGAGATCGGCAGTGACAGACACACACAAACACGCACGCACACACACACACACACACGCGCGACCGGACAAATAAACTCTTCATGTTAGAAAGCAGAGTCGCAGTCTTACACACTTCTCTGCGCTTTCCATCTGAGCGGTCACTCACCCAACCATAATTAACCCTATAATTAACCTTATAGAGACCGTATCTGCCCCACGGACACCTTTGTTAAATTAAAGCGTAAACAACCGAGGAGTTCTAATTAAATAACTTAATTAAATGTTAAAACCATTAATGCAACAGTGCAACAAATAGGAGAGTTAAAGGGGACTTTTGAATATTATATCTCTGTCATCTAAAGCTGTTTTAGTAACATGGATGTCAGATGGGGAATATTTTACCTTAAATGAAGCGACTCCTCCGAGTCATGTTAATACTCATATCCCTCGAGGCACAGGCCGAGGGGGTGGAGTAGCAGCTATTTATGACTCCTGCCTTTTAATAAACTTTCAACCTAAACTAGATTATAACTCATTTGAAAGCCTGGTTCTCAGTCTTTCGCAACCAACCTGGAAAATGTTCCAGCCGGTTCTCTTTGTAATAGTGTACAGGGCGCCAGGTCCTTATTCAGAATTTTTATCTGAATTTTCACAGTTCTTAACGAGTTTGGTCCTTAAAACGGACAAGGTAATTATAGTGGGTGATTTCAACATTCACGTGGATGTCGATAACGACAGCCTTGGTACTTCATTTCTTTCATTATTAGATTCAGTTGGTTTTTGTCAGAGGGTAAATAAACCAACTCATTGCTTTAACCACACACTCGACTTGGTTCTTGTGTATGGTATTGAGATAGAACATTTAACAATCTTTCCACAGAATCCTCTTTTGTCGGACCATTGTCTGATAACCTTCGAATTTCTACTACCGGAACCTCCTCCTGCCAAAGGTTTCTACAGTCGATGCCTATCGGATACCGCTGTAGCTTCATTTAAAGAAGCGATTCCTTCTGCTCTAAGTTCAGTGTCCTGTTTCAAAATACCGGACGACTCCTATGAAAACTTCAGTCCGTCCCAAATCGATAATCTTCTCGATACTGCTACGGACTCTCTGAGAGCGACGCTGGACGCTATTGCTCCTCTGAAAAAAAGAATGGCAACAAGTAGGAAGTTTGCACCTTGGTATAACCCTCAAACCCGCAACTTAAAGCAAACTGTACGGAAGCTTGAACGACTATGGCGTTCCACCAAATCAGAAGGATCTAGGCTAGTCTGGAAAGACAGCCTTAAAACATATAAGAAGGCTCTCCGGAGTGCAAGAGGATCTTACTACTCATCACTAATAGAGAAAAACAAAAACAACTCCAGGTTTCTCTTCAGCACTGTGGCTAGGCTGACAGAGAGTCACAGCTCTGTTGAGCCATGTATTCCTCTGGACCTCAGCAGTAACGACTTCATGAACTTCTTCAATGATAAGATTCTGACTATCAAAGAGAAAATTGATGGTCTCCTGCCCTCAACTAGTGCCGACCCGTCCTCGGATGTAGGAACCCTGGGTGCAGCAGTGGGCCCTGATGCCTACTTGGATGGCTTCTCTTCCATCACCCTGGATCAACTGACTTCTACAATTTCGAAGTCTAAATCTTCTACTTGTCTCTTGGATCCTATTCCAACGAAGCTGCTTAAGGAAGTTTTTCCTTTAATTAGCACGCCTTTGCTGGATATTATGAATCTGTCCTTGTTGACAGGTCATGTACCACAGTCCTTCAAGATAGCTGTAATTAAGCCTCTTCTTAAGAAACCTACTCTTGCTCCGGAGGTGTTGGCTAACTACAGACCGATCTCTAATCTTCCCTTCCTCTCGAAGATCCTTGAGAAATCCGTCGCAAGTCAACTATGTGACTTTCTTCAGAGCAATGCTTTGTTCGAGGACTTTCAGTCCGGATTTCGAGTGCATCATAGCACAGAAACAGCCCTGGTGAAAATTACGAATGATCTCCTACTTGCATCGGACCAAGGACTTGTCTCTTTTCTTGTCTTGCTGGACCTCAGTGCCGCCTTTGACACCATCGATCATCGTATCTTGCTGCAGAGACTAGAACATTTGATTGGTATTAAAGGAACTGCACTTAGCTGGTTTAAATCCTATTTATCGGATCGATCCCAGTTTGTGCTTGTAAACGGAGAATCCTCGAAGACCACCAATGTTGGTCACGGAGTCCCACAAGGTTCTGTGCTTGGACCCATCTTATTTACCCTTTATATGCTTCCTTTGGGCGACGTTATCAGAAAACACCGCATCAACTTCCATTGTTACGCAGACGATACTCAATTGTATCTGTCGATCAAGCCAGAGGAGACCGAACAGCTCGTTAGACTTCAAGAATGTCTTGGAGACATCAAAACTTGGATGACCTGCAACTTCCTGATGCTAAACTCAGAAAAAACAGAAGTTATCTTGATAGGCCCAGAGCGCCTTCGAAGTCAGCTGTCACGTGATACAGTTTCTATGGATGGAATTTCTCTGGTATCCAGCAGCATCGTCAAGAATCTTGGAGTTCTCTTCGACCAGGATATGTCCTTCAACTCTCACATAAAGAATACTTCAAGGACCGCCTTTTTTCATCTACGTAATATATCGAAAATCAGGAATTTCCTGTCTCAAGGTGATGCAGAAAAATTAGTTCATGCATTTGTTTCCTCCAGACTGGACTACTGTAATTCTTTGTTTGCAGGGTGTTCTTGTAAATCTCTTAAGCCTCTTCAGTTGATTCAGAATGCTGCAGCACGTGTATTAACAAGAACTAATAAAAGAGACCATATCACGCCTGTATTGTCTGCTTTGCACTGGCTCCCTGTTAAATCAAGAATAGAATTTAAGGTTCTTCTCCTCACCTACAAGGCGCTTGCTGGTGAGGCACCTTCTTATCTTAAAGAGCTTGTAACACCGTACTGCCCTGCAAGGCAGCTGCGTTCTATAGATGCTGGGTTACTTGTTGTTCCTAGAGTTATTAAAAGTAGGATGGGAGGCAGAGCCTTCAGTTATCAAGCTCCTCTTTTGTGGAACCAGCTTCCACTTTCAGTCCGGGGGGCAGATTCAGTCAGCTCCTTTAAGATAAAGCTTAAAACTTTCCTCTTTGATACCGCTTATATTTAGGGCTGGCTTAGGTTTGCCTGGACCAGCTCTTAGTTACGCTGCTATAGGCTTAAACTGCCGGGGGACTTTTTAGGACACACCGAACTCCTCTCTCTCTCTCTCTCTCTCTCCCCTTTTACTAAAATCCACGTTGCATTAATGCACATGACTAATTCAGCTCCTTCCCGGGAGTTCTTTGTGCTTTCTCGCCGAGCAGGTCTCTGCAGATCGTAGTCCGGTCAGGACCCTGGTCCTGACTCTGGCCGTGGCCCTGCTGGCCTGCTGCTGCTATCATCATCATCGTCATCATCATCATCATCATCATCATCATAATTTTAAATATGATTCATATCACTATTACCCTTTCCTAAAATCTTTGCTTTCCCTCCCCACAGTCTTCTGTGGATGGTGGTTCGATCTGACGGTGGTGGCCCCTGCAGTGGTCCTGTCATACATCTGACCGGCTACTTGGAATTCTTTGATTAATTTCTGTTATAGAAATTGAATGTATTCTACATCTGTATGAGTCATTCTGTACACATGACATCCATTGCAGTCTGTCCATCCCGGGAGAGGGATCCCTCCTCTGACGTTCTCCCTAAGGTTTCTTCCCTTTTTTCCCTGGAAGGGTTTTTTTCATTTTTTGGGGAGTTTTTCCTGTGCCGATGTGAGGGTCTTGGGACGGAGGATGTTGCATGTGTACAGACTGTAAAGCCCTCCGAGGCAAATTTGTAATTTGCGATTTTGGGCTATACAAAATAAAATGAATTGAATTGAATTGAAATGAAGATGAAGGCAGCCATGGAGGGACCCGCTGTGCCTGCAGTCTCTTGACCCGTCCGAGAGGTGTGGAGGTCAGAGGTCGGCCCGTTTGGAGAGCCCTCAGAGTGTTTAAGGAGGAGTGAGCACGATGACACACCGGCCGCCGCTTAGATCTTTGACTGCTGATATACAATAGAGATTTACACATGTCTGATCTGCATAACTCCCCCGCGGGATAGAAAAGCATGTTTTATCCTGGAAGCTGTGAGAACAGTCATCATGATGAAATGTATCTTTGTGATGGTCCTCAAACACATCAGGAGGGACAAATGCTTCTGACAAAGAGAAGGAAGCTTAAAAAACGTATTGTTTTGTTAAAAACATTTTATTCTAAGTCACATCGAAAATCTCGTCCCTGTGAGACTTCAGCTTTAGAGCACCAACTGGGCGCTGCGCTACTAGGAGACCAGCAGTCATGTGACCAACTGAGCTGCAGCCTGCTGGACACACAGGAGGAAGAGAGGCTCTAAGTAGAGGTTCTAAAGATGGGAATAGCTGAAAGTATATAGCCAGTTTTAGACACAAGGAAAAAGGCTTCTATATATACACTCCAATGTTTTCCTATTTGGGTAAAATAAACTTAAATAATGAAGCGTTTTTTCTTGAGTTTTATACTGCATAAAAAACATTTATGAGGTCTCTGTACTTCAGGCCAGTATTGTCGCGTGTCCACGACACATATAGAGACCCACTAATTATTATATATATATATATATATATATATATATATATATATATATATATATATATATATATATATAAAATGTGACAGGAGTAAAATGCCCCTAAACGGCTTGACCTTCACCACATGCATGCATGTGTGTCTGCGTGTTCGCCAGAGTTGATTTATGGTTATGAAAAATTGTACACATCTATATACCCAGTTCCTTTATAGAAGTGTGTGTGTGTGTGTGTGTGTGTGTGTGTGTGTGTGTGTGCGCACGCTCCCTTCTTTAATAGGTAAATGCAGCATCTGAACTTCGTCTCTGAAAGCTTCAAAACGGAGCCTTCAGCACTTTCTACTGAGTGATGTGTGATGGTACATGTGGCCTGTGTGTGTGTGTGTGTGTGTGTGCGAGAGAGAGACGGGTTAAAGCCTTTTTTTTATGCATTCCACCAGAACCTCACATCCAGCCTGCTGCTGCCTCAGCTGTAGCTGCCGGCCCACAGCTAACCTACTGATCTGTGAGGCGATACCTGGATGACAGGCGTGCTTTGGTCTGGCAGAGAGTGTGAGTATATTTGTACAGTATGTGTGTATCTGCAGCCAGGGAGAAAGAGAGCGAGAGAGAGTCATCTTCTCCCATCCAGGTGATGCAGATATGTCTGCTTATGTAGACAGAATATCCCTAGGCCTTTCGATAGCAGCATTAAAGCAGTCCAACTGTGAGTGTGTACGTGTGTGTGTGTGTGTGTGTGTGCCTGCTGTTTGTTACACTCCCCATGAGGGTATTTCTGCTGTGGCGTTCAGGTGACGACAGAAGCCCCTTTAAAGGAGGGAGAAGTAAACAACACAGTGACTCCTGGTGGTGTTTTCCCTGTGTGACGCAGAAGGAAAACAGCACAGTGACATATCAGTAACCGCTGACGGGACCAGCTTCACACCGTCAGCTGGTTGCACTTTAAACTACCAATTGCAATTGTTTATTCGTAAAATACCGAACTACTGCAGCTCCCTGACAGGTATCACAACGCTTGTGACATGTGACAACTGAGTTATCAAACAACTGTCATGTCAAGAAACTCAACTGTGCGGCCTCCCTTACTGCAGAGGATCAGTGAGCGACCCCCAATGAAGCAAGAGGAAAAGAGGGGTCACGACCCCGGCAGCTGAATATCGTCCTATCAAACACACATCTGCAGCTACAGGCACCCAAAGGGGATATTGATTCGAGTCAACTGCTGCTTGCAGGGTCAAGAATAAACCTTTGAAATGGGACTTTTAAGCCAAGACAAATAAGAAAACAGAATGTGTACAGTGTGTAATTAGAACCCAGATTGCGTCTAAAAATAGAACAATAATTTGAAAACGTTCTTCTTTCTTCAGACATAAACCCAAACCACATGAGCTGAAACAACACGAGTCCTTTTCCGTCCCTGGTGTGCTGAGCGTATTCATGCCATCTTCAGCCAACAGACGAGGGCTTTTGGGGGGGTGTTGGTGTTTTTAGGGGAGCTGCTGGAGGGATGGGCTCCTTCCTTGGCAGGGGGCCACGTTTCCCAGCCCCCACCACCCATTAACAGCTAAGAGAGAATCACCAGTCCGACCCAGTCAGCCTTCCAGTTTGCACCGGAACAAAGCATCGTTTTGTACCAGATAGAAATGGACTGCTCGAGTAAAAAGGCTCGGTTGTGCAGGAAATAACACTGAGGTGTAATGTTGCGCTGCACCCCAAAACCAACGGCTGTCAATTCGTCCATTTTCAATCAAGATCACAGAAGTCCTAAACATCCACTTATGCACCAATGTCTCTGCCACTGTGGACTGTGGACCAACAAAGATATTTGGTTGAGGACAAGAAAGGATGGAGATTTGTAGACGGTTCTCAAGTAGACAGAGGTCTTCTGTCAATGCGAGACAATGTGAGACGGGAGAATCTACCAGGTGGATGTTTTGGACCTCAGCTGCAGGTGGATTTACAGATCGGAGGTTGTGACGGAGCCACTGAGTCAAGGTGTGTTCACGGATCAGCTGAACGGCGTAAAAGAGCTCAAATGTGGAACCCGCCCCTCCATTTACCGACGGTACAAATGTATTGGATTCGCTCAGAGTTGTGGAACAAACTGGGGTCATTGGAAATATTCCTGCTGTTAGCGCGCGAGCTCATCCTCCCCTCCAAGTGTTTTTCTTTTTCCTTTTTTTTCTTTCACTAACGGCCGCCGATGAAGCCAGAGGATTTTGGACCTCAGCCCAGCATGTAAATTTATCTGCCATTTCCAAACAATTTCCATCAGGGGCCATTCAGACTGTGTAACAGGATAATTTGACAGCAGCCCAGTAGGAAAGTGGCCAGTGAGGCAGTAATTTTGATTTATTTCATATTTTCGTCCTCTACAGTTTAGTTTGTAGCCTCACAAAAGGCCACAGCTGGATATGCACAGAGCTTAAAGATAAAAAATCACCAAGTTGCTGATGGGTGCAACAAAATGGACTGATGAAAGAACACATTTCAATGAATGAATATATAAGTACATGAGCACTGCAGATGGAGAGACTAGAGAGACCGTAGAGTGATCTCTGCAGATTATTACAGCAACACAACAACCAATAAATGCATCCATAACTGATGTATGGATGGATGAACAATCACCTATTAAGAATATTAGCACACCAGAGAATGAGTGGGTCCTCAAATGACACATGCTGAACATAATACATGAACAAGTGAACAGGTTTAAAGGTAAATCGAGAAGGAATGAATGAGTGACAAACGGTGGATTTTTAATTAAAAGATTACAAATAAATAATATCAAGACAGCTAAAGGGAAGAATGTGTGAATATTTGAATACACTAAATGGATGAATGCAAAGTTGAAGGCTGAACTAAACAAGTTGATGAAAAACCTGCATGTTTCACTCTTACCGTGTGCGTGTGTGCGCGTGTGCGTGTGTGCGCGTGTGTTGTCGTTTCTGTAGAGATTTCCCACATACTACTGCCACGGTCACAAAGTAGCGTATACAGGTACGTGTGTTTGAGCAGCTGTGGAAGGCATTCAGCCGACGTGAAATGTAGCGGCATCTTTTAGGGCAGCTTTCACTTTCATCAGCACCAAAATGCACTTCTTTGATCAGCTTTAATTAATAGATGTATAAATAAATAAACTCAACGTTTCCACCAGCCTGCGTTCCTACGTGATTTGTTTGTTTTTCCAAAAACCAGAAGGAGGTCATCAGATGTCAGCGAGCAAATCAAGCTTCTCCCCGTTTCATATTCCAGAGTTAAACGCAAACATCTGCACATTCTCTCAATCAATAATGTACATCTTGTCATGGATGCATGTGGTCCATGGGAACTGAGCTGGAAGATCACCGTGCACTGCTATTACCACATTCTCCATAACACCTGGCGCCTCCGCCGACCATTAATATTCTTTTCAAAGGGAATTAGACTTGAAGTTAAAATGAATAACTATTAGTGTTGGGAAATTGGGAATATGTGGTTGGGATAGGCATCCGCCTGGAAAAGATCAGAATACATTTAACAGAAAGATGTGGCAGCTGTTGTTTTAGTCGTCGAGAGGATGATTGACGCACAAGGCGCTAAATCATGAAATAACCAAATCACTTGTTGTTCTGCTAAAGACCTCCAGACAAGTAAAAAGATGACTTAATACTAATTAATAAATGGATTACATTTGTTGTGATAAAACCACTATTGTGATAAAGCCAAAGCTTTATACAGATAAACAAGCAAAAAGCTCCAATCAGACAAAAAGAATAACGTCGACGATTAGCTACACGGCTGAACCGCTCTTCATCTGCATTGGGCCGGCGGTGACCTCTGCGACATCTTCTGGTGTCAACGCAACTTCGAATACGAGAGGAAATATGTCATCAACACCCTTCCTAAAAGAAGAGGCGACCGCGGTACCGACCTGGTGGCAGTGCGGGTTGGACTCTCTGCCGTACGAGTAGGAGCTCCTCTCCGTTTTACCTGCAGGAGGACGAGAGAAAAGAGAGCAGAGGGAGTCAGATCTTCAGAAACAACTCATTCATCCCAGCTGAAAATGATTCACGGAAAAGAAAAGGTAAGCAGGTGACCACTGTGCAAAATGATAGAAACCAATGAACCATTCAATCATTTCTATCACAACGTGTCGGTTGATAAAGGTTTTCTTCATTCATATGAACTGCATTTATTTCAGACATACAACATCATCCGTTGATGGAAAATGGAGCTACACAAATGACCAATGGGAACGTGGCGACGACCATTGTTCACTATTTCCCTGTCATTTATTCGGTGCATTTTTAAGTATATTGCAATCGTTCTTTCATTCATTTAACGTATCAGTCATTGGCACTTTGTTCAGAGTGTTCTGCAGAAAAAGGCCAAAGTGACTTTTCCGGAGGACTGCCAGTGTGTGTGTGTGTGTGTGTGTGTGTGTGTGTGTGTGTGTGTGTGTGTGCGCGCGCGCGTGTCCTTGTGAGACATCTGCTGTTGTGATCCATAGAAACCTCTACCGCTACCAGCTCCAGCTCTGAATCCGGGAACACGACTTTCATCCTCCACATTCTTTTAGGTGCAGATGTGTGTAGAGCAAACACACTAAATACGATAAAAAGGTCCAACACTCCTTTGATCCCTGTTCATTTCAATCTATCCGTGGAATCTTTAAGACTTGTCATGTACGCTCCACGTACGCCTCCGAATGACATTCATTATACATGTACCTGTAGTGCTATTCATCGATCTACACTGTTTGGGTGCGAGCAGCAGTCTAGTTAAAAAGGCATCATGGTCTTTGTCCCTCTAAAGCCTGGACCCTGCATCAGATGCACAGTCCAAGTACATGAGAACAAACAACTAGCTCAACTAGACGTCCCCTTTGGATAATTGTGCTTACAGAAGATGCATGTTTGAGAGGCACCAAAGCGGGGAGATAAGTATTGATCAGCGCGGGACATGAGGTGAAGCCTCCAAGACACAAACGCGCCGCGTGTGGCCGTGGAAAAGGGTCTCTGAGGACTTTTTCAGAAAGAGCGCCGCCGCGTGCAGACAACAAAGCTAATTTCCCCTCCCGCTCCCCAACGTGCTCCCCTCTCCCCCTGAGCGCTCGCGAAGCCACTTTGAGAGTATTTTTAACCAAGGGGACCTTCTTCTTGGATGAAACCTTAAATCTGCAGCCAGTGTAAATATCAAACCACGGTTAGTGTGTAATTACTTTCTGCGGGTCGGTGATGAGATGGAGGGGTTGGGTGGCGAGCATGTGTGCAGAGAATGGAGCGTGTACGCGGTGAAGGGTTTGAATCAGGCGTGTATAGACCGCCGCTGAAAGCACGCCAACAGGGTAGTCGATGCAGAAGAGGTTGATAATTACAGGCGTACAGAACGGGACCGTGGTCGGCGAGGAGCGTGTGTGTTTTTTTGTGTGCGACCGATCCAGCGGCCTCGGCTTCGGCTAAGACTGATGCCAGCTGGGCCGATTTGGCCCTCATACAAAGACTCCCACACAGACACACACATAGATACACACACACACACACACACACACACCCAAATAACTGGAAATCACCGACACAGATGTACATACACACAAACTAACATACATACCGTATATGGAGCTTCATACACACACACACACACACACACACACACACACACACACACACACACACACACACACACACACACACAATGTACTTTTACATGGTACCGAAATATATCCACACACAGAATCATGCACAATTAATCCAAAAGATGCAATACAACAGCCAATGCATGCAAACACACACACACACACAATCTCTTTCGATACAACAGTGCAAACACCTTTGGAACAAATACAAAAATCCTTAAACTATTGTACAATTGAGATGCAAAATTTATACTATGAATTATGAGTATAAATGCAAAAAAAATAACACCAAAATATAATATTCAACAAAACAGATTTTAAATATCTCTTTAAAAGAATTTAAAACCAAATAAGCAAAATTAAACAACTAAATAAATGGTCGATATTTTATACAACTTCTGCAACAAAAAATAGAGCAGTTTTTTTTATTTTTAAATGAGCTGCAGAGCTTTTTACGATCCATCCCAGCAGTACAAAAAATGTAATATTCATTGGTCATATATATACACACATACAATACACGGTTCTGTAACTGGCAATTTATTTATCTCTTTATTGACATTGCAAGAGATCAATAAAAAGATGAGCACTGAATGTATGTATCTGTAGATTCTTTTTACTGTTTTATTTTTAAGTAAATATTTATTGCCAGAGCCAAATATTTATAACCTTTGACCAGACAATGTGTGCTCGCACCGTGACTTATGCCCATATAACCACAATTGGTTTTCGCAATATTGTCCTGCGTGTCTGCAGTGGTAAAGAACGTGACTCCTGACATTTATATATTACATGAAAAAGGACTTTTCAACCATCCTCTTTTGTTTTATTTGCCAGTGCAAAAACATTCAATACTTTTAGAACTATACTTTTCTAGATTTTATTAAAGTGACAGAAATCTTGAAAAATAAACTGTGTGACTGAATGATTTTTATGATTGTTTAGTATACGTTGTAACCTACCAATTGAGATGACAATGGCCTAAATAAGGAAAAAACTGTAAAAGATACATATTCTGACTAGTTGCACGAGGCCAGTTCTTCTGTCCAAACACGGCGACCTTTTCACCTCTGCTGTCTCTGAGGACCGAGCTCATGTATTACATGCACTTCTACCACCCTGCCATTTTAATTCGGCTGTTAAAGAGCAACGATAAAGAGAAAAGCATCATGGGAAGGGTCAGGCACAAGATCGCACACACCGTGTCACCGTACACCGTGAATGGACACACACACACACACACACATACACACACAGACCTTTTTCCATTCATCAAACATATTCAAAGAAGAAATTTGAAGGAAAACATTACACTTATTTTTTGTTGAGAGAAAAGAGCTTTGATTAAATGTTCCTGTTCAGCGGACTAATGTGAATACAAATCCGATGACACAATTTGACCCATTTAAAGCACAAATTCAGAGAACGCCTTTCAAAACAATCAGCATTTGCAAAGTTCACCCAGGAAAAATACAAAAAATACATTTACAATTACGGACTTCAAGTACATTACTACTGAAGCCCTGAAATCCTCTGATGCTCTCAGACTCAGAACCTCCTCTCGCTTCTTTTCCGTTTCTTATAATGAAATCGTCTCTATGGACCTCTTTGGTTCCTTTGGTTTGTGCCGAATCTTATTTCCAAGGAGTGATGCTAATGCGATGCACGTCCCGTAAGGCCCTACCAACCTCGGAAAGCTCTTTAAAAAAAGACGTATTTTAAGTGGTACATGATCCTGCAGTATCTCTAGGAATTTATTTCAACGTTTTAGAGCACCATAGAGGACATGAAGCCTCCATTAATTAATCACAGCAGAGACTCTAAAGCTTCTGACATCCGACCAAAAGATGATCATGGGTGTCATTAGATCTTATAAACTGCCTCCATGAAAAGTTCTGAAACCACAACAACGCTGCAAGGAACAAAGGGGTCCTTCATCTGTTGAGGGCTTTTGTAATACACTCTTGAAACTGGACATTTTCTAGGTAACCAGCAATCCTCAAAAGACTTTAAGATCCGAGGTTCACAGACCCGTCTTCTCTCTCATGACGTCTCAGGACAAAATCTTCACAAAGGCTGAGCAAACAACCCAAGCGCCTTCGGGAACATGCCAAGTACACGGTTTTTCATCCATGTAGGGCTCAATGAAACCTCAATTTTTCAACTGCTGAAGAACTCTGTGTGTCCGCCAACCTGTCAATTACGAAACATTACCTCTGGTTTGCTCTTTGTTCACACACGAGCGCTGTTCCTTGGACGACTCATTAAAAAAAACTGTCAAAGGTCCATTGATCCGATGTTACCTTCAGGAACTCGCGGTCCAGAGAAGTCGCATACACAAACGGACCCTTCTTATTAATATATCTACGGTCTGTATGGCCGCCTAACCTGGGACTCTCGCAACCATGAGCAATAAAGCCCCAAGTAATCCAAACACAAACACCAAACTACACTGCCACGACTCGACCTTCTACGAACTGCGTTTCTTGGAGGAACGCTGCAGTGACATTTTCTCCTGGAAGACGGACATAAACAGGCTCATTGGCTGTGAGGAGGACGCGACCCGCCACTCATTAGAGCGTGCTGGCTGCAGGCGTCCAAAAGGTGCGGGGGGGGGGAGGGGGTCAGCCCACTCTGCCAAATAACGCCCATGAAGAAGTCAGTGAGCTGGGGGACCGAATCCCTGCTAATCAACAACGCCGAGAGAGGAAACACAAATGAGCTCCATTACAAGCTGGGAGCCAACGGGAACCGGCTCATTAACAAACTTATGTTTTCTTCTTTTACTTCTTGCACTGGCAACATTTCACTTCATTATTCTCCAGTAAAAATATACATTTTTTAGAAGTCAATGTAATAATACTGAGATTTCGCCTCATTTATTAGAGGATATACATACATACACACATTTAATTTTCAGGTACTTTTCCATATAAACTGAAATCACTCACTGAAACTACATCCTACGCAAGCTAGTTTCTGTCAGGATTATCAAACACCGGTCTGCACATAGCATACAAAGTACTTGGATCTTACATTTGGTGGTTATGTATTATTCAGATGAACTGCACACAAGGCTTCCCTTCATGGTTTCCTCCTTCTCAAATTGATTCAACTTTACAAGCTTTTTGAAATAACTAAGTAATAATCCCAAAGGTCAAACTGTTTTCAAAGCTCATGTGAAGTTAGCATGTTGGAGATATTTACAACAACAACACAATGACCACTAATCTTCATATTAAGAATCTGCGCAGGGTCTAGTGACCAGAACGTCTTGATTTGTTTTAGGAAAAAAAATTGTCAGTGCATTTGTTTTTTTTGTCACGCGATAAACGTGAAAAAGGTTTCACAATTTCAGGATTTTTAGAATTTTCATTTAATAACTGGCTGGAAACATTCAGCTCACAGTTTGGGCAAAGCTAAAGTTTGTTGGTTGCCTAGCAATCAAAAACGCTAAAATTCAGATTGGTGCACCTCAGGATTTCAACCGTAGAAACATGGACCGACTAATCAGGGCCTGCTTGTACTTCTTATTTTCTTTCCGTCTGTTTTTTAACCCTGCATGTGTCCAAAACCCCGCCAAATAAAGCACATCGGACAAACACAAAACCGCTTTGTGGAGCAGCAGACAGCTCTGCCTGTCTCTCTGCGTTTGGATGAAGGCCAGCCTCAGACACCGAAGGTCTGTCTCCACAAAGGGGTCCGATTGTCAATCTCTTCACTTCACGCGATGTCACACTGTCGGGGTTTTAATGGTCGTTGTTATCGTTTTACCTTTTATTCCCGTATTTTTACCAGCATGCTCATTGGCATGCGTTGTACGGGACAAGCGCGCGGCACAGCATCATGCGAACCATGACACTCATACTGCAGAGACACGCGTCCTCGACGTGGGTATAAATAGTGGATTTTATTGGACCCGCTCCACAGCAGAAGCCCACAAAGCACAACAGCACTTTGTATTCATGGCTGCCTCCTGTCAGACCTGTGCTGTCTGCGTTGTACTTAGTTGTTTGTCTCACACTTTTGCCAAATAAGCCTTTTATTTATTTTTTCCCCATTGTCCCCTTCCTAATTCAGTTTCCACTGCCTGATAGGGATGGGTCATTGGCCATAGTCTGCTTTCGCCTCTGCAAAGAACAAAACCCTCTGTCTCAACACTAAGAACCCTGCAGCCTACAACCTTTGCATAATATTTTTTCGCCGTAAGTTAACACTACAGAGTACATCATATCGGAGCTGCCACAGATTGTTGTACAAGGCAGGACTGCAGCCTCCGATTGGTCGATACGTCAGCAAGCGAGAGCTGCAAAAGACATCTTTTCTATCAAGGAACTCCCCCGTTCCGATTTAAGTGACGCCATCCTCACTGGGAAGAGCGGCACGAGTCAAGAAGGGGTTAACGAACGTGTGGTGGTGGAGAAGAGAATGAGAATGACTTCTTCCATATTAATGCTCATCTTAATTACTTTAATGCAGTTCCATTAACTAAAGCACAGCAATTATATCAGTAGCAGTAAACACAGAACGGAGCAGGATAGGAGAGAGGAGATGGCAGAGAACAAGAGAAGACAAAAGAGAAGGTAACAAGAGTGGAGAGCAAGAAACCAGGGAAGGAGAGGAGAGGAGAGGGGACATTGTCCCTGCAAGGATCCAACAGCTACCGAACCGTCCAAAGCAATTCATTTGAGCGGAAAGATGAATAAATAAATATGTATCCGCCAGGTGTACAGGCACTTTACTTTTGAGGAGGTAACCTCACAGAGACACACAGACACAAGGGACGGAGTCCTGACGCTCTTTTCATCTTTTAACTTGAAATGGAGACGTTAGACGTTTGACACCCGTCCGTCGGTGGTTCTCCCTCCATCAGAGATGATGGTGATAGATGAAAGTCTACAGACTTTTCACTGAAAGGAAAGACTCAGACGACGTGATCCCCTCTGACATCCATATAATGAGTCCATTTTAACAAACTATGTGACTAATAGTGCGATTTGACGAGGACGGCAAGATGACGGGCAGGGGAGAGAAAGCGAGGAGAGGGGGAGAGAAGGTGCTTTAGGGAGGGTGAAGGGAGGAGAGGAGAAGGGTTAAACTCTCTCTTCCTGCATGTGTGTGTGTGTGTGTGTGTGAGATTGGGGGAGGGTTGGACCTGTGCAGACATGAATCATTTCGAGCAATTCAAGCGTTTCCATGACACCGCTGGGCACCGGTCCAGAAGTTTCTACAAAGTCTGCGAGGTACCGACACACAAACACACACACACACACACATGCAGGAAGAGAGAGTTTAACACACACACACACACACACAATAGAACCAACACAAACGATGCTGCCAGCACTGAATTAGAAATCATCTATATCTTTATTCATGGCGTGGTCTTCCTGTGTAAAGCGTTAGTTTTTTGGGAGGGAGGGGCGGGGGGGGGGGGGGGAGGAGGAGAGGGGGAGGGGGGGGAGGGGTTCATATTAATTTAACAGACGATGGTCGATGAGTAACCATCGACAATCCCCCTGTCGCCGCCACACGCACACACTCCCCCAGCAGGCATTGATTTCCTGGCACCCAGCGAGTGAATACGTTAAAGCACAGATGAACGTATACGAGCATCCAGCTCACATCTGTCGGCTTCCACCTTCAGCCGTACCACAGCGCATCACATGGCCGACTGGACCGTTCATCTTTGCACTTTTATTAAAGTTTGATCTATTTTTATTAAACGCCACCATTGATTCATTTTGATATGAAAAAATATTCTTCTATATTAAATCTCTTTGAAACACATTTCTTATTCACTGATTTTCACTGAAGTCCAAATGTTTGTAAAAGTATTTTTAACTGGCCAAACAGCATCTAACGCAGGAATGCAGGTTTGGGATTGGTTTCCATTTAAACCAGTATCTTGCACACACTGGTTTACTGGTGTTGATCATTCTCCATGTCGATGCAGCGATGTAACGTGCAGCGGCAGCAGAACGGCTCTGAGCCACCTGTTGCTGCTTCTTCCGCGATGGCATTTGTGAGATAGCTGTTGAAACAAAACGTTGAGTTTTGTGGAATTCCTTTTTACGATGTGTTGGTGAAATGTTGTAATGACCCTGAAAGCAAACTGAGAAGCTACCAAATAGAATAATAAATAAATAATATTCCCAGCCTGAAATCTAGGGCTATCGTTTAATAATTGGAGTTTACCTGATCACATACAGAGGTTTTAATTTTGCATGATAAAAAAAATGTGGTTGAACATTAAACCGAGCTCCTGTTTTCCAGGATGGAAGATGGCTGTAAGTCCATGAACCTTGAGTGGACTTTGTTGGTGTGTTTTCCAGACCCCGTCACTGCAGTGCGTCCTGGTCCTCTGACGCAGCTGCAGTGCGTCACGCTTAATAACAAGTTGACAGATTCTAGAATATTTGTTTTTTTGGGATCATGAAAAGAGTCGACGTTGTCTATATGGGGACAAATTGGCCTCGCAGGGGTTAACAATCTGCACACAATGAAACATGCAGACATGTTGCTGTGCTTCGATGCTAACTGAGTTCAAGCATATTGACCTAAAAAAAGAATGTAATGTAAGTAGCATTATTTTCTCTAGGAGACGACGTATTTGCTGGTGGACGGTCACAAACGAAGAGTTGGTTTGCTCCGAAGCAGATGGGTGACAACTCTGAAGCCGCCATGACACCTCCATCGTTCCCATGAGTGTGACCCAAAGACGCCCCCCCCCCCGCTCCTCGTTACCAAACAGGCTTCATTATCCAACCGCCCCTTCACCCCTCCTCCAACCTGGACTCAATAGATAAACAACACAAACAACAATCGGGGGGGCCAACCTTCCAAACAGCAGGACTTCCACAGGAAGACTGTTTCACATTAATATGCCAGAGCAGCGTGGCGCCTGAGTGGCACTGCAAAAAAAAAAAGCAAAAAAATAATATTCGAACTGAGGAATTTTGATCAAACGTCAGTTTCTAAAATTTCCCGTTTGCGACGCTTCGCTTTCCGTGAAGAGAAAACAGCGGCGGCCAGCGAGCGTCCTGTGTACGTGTGTGTTGCTCTCAGACAAAACAGGGCTGCCGAAATGCGGCAGGCACTGCAGATTTTCTGTTGGCTGGCTGACAGCGGCGTGTCGGTGCCAAGCCCCGCCGGCGGAAAATGACTAAAAGACGCATAAGGCTGGCATTAGAGAGCCCCCACCCCCCCCCCCCCCTTTACATCCCCTCCCCCTATTTTCTCCTTCTCTTTTTTGTCTTCTCCCCCCTCTCACGGCGTCTGCTTTGGTTGGGGTCTGACTCGATTTGGCGACATTCGCACCGGTCCATGAATTTATCAATGCCTTCACTTCAGAAAGCATGGCACCGGAAACACAGCAAGAGGTTTTATGTAGATTTTTGTCCTTTTTCTTTTCTGGACATCACCCCGTCCTGTGCTCCATGAACGCCCCCTGACCTCCCTCCCCCACTCTCACCCTCACCCTCACCCACACCCTGTCCTCCTTCAACTGTCGCCCAATGAGAATTAGTGCATTTGAGGGTTTAAATTTTCCCCCACCATATTTCTCCCTTTTGTCTCAATGATTTTCGGGCAAGAGTTAGACAACAAAAACCAAACAGGGACACAATAGCATCTGGAGTTACATCCACGAGGCACCGAGCCCATATTCATCCCCAAAAGCTGAAAACAAATGGAGAAAACAGCGTACTCCAATTATGCTCGGAGACAATTAAACACAGCAAAAAGAAAGGGAGAAATCTGCTGTTAAACATCCAGGATTACCTAAAAGGAAAAGCCTGATTCAGTGTTCGGAGTCCATTATCAACGGAACAATATTTAGCCGCGGTGCAAACAAAGGCGGGACGCTCCATTCGTAGCCGTAAATGATGTTTCGGGCATTGTGCGGCACCCAGACGACGACTGCTAATGTCGAATTAAAGAGGTTCTTAGAGGTGGATTTGACACGTCCCCTCTTGTCTTTCGGGGCTGGGACAGCTGGGAGACAAAGAGGGAGGAAGCGACGGCAGGAAGAAGGTGTGAAATTTAGAATTAGCAGCACAATGTGGAAGTATTAAAGTGTTGTTCACTGCATCGCTCGAGCTCGCCAGAGTTCTCATGTGACACCGGCCGGGAAATTGAATGTTTACGCAACTGTGTAGATCATTTTTATCAAATAAAAAAATATATTAAAAGAAATACTCTCACTGTCACATTACAAACAATATCCCACAGTCTGGTGGACAGTTTGTAGGAACCCTTCCTGTACTTATTCAAGGCTCTTTATAGCTCAAATTTATAACTCCAGAAAGATTTCAATTCAAGAGTTTTGATTCTGAGGAAGAAGTAACAGATTTTCTGGCTGGTTAACGGGAGAAAGGGGGCTAATCGTGCACACAAATTTACAAAATCAAATCTCCAACATACAGTCACAAAGTGATTCATTCTGAGCGACATGTCTGGAAGTAAGAGGAGACACTGCTGTTTTCTCCCGTCTCATTCAACCTCTGTCTCTCTCTCTCTCTCTCTCTCTGTGGGAGACGAGGAGGGGGAGGAGAGGCGACCCCCGAGGGATGTATGACGGGTCAGGTGCTGTCAGGTTTCGTGGCACGGGGACGGGGGGGGGTCAAAGGTCAAAGTATCCTGTGGTTCAGATTTTCTCCTGTCATGGCCGTCTATCTCCTTCTCTGTATCCCTTTACTCAAACGGTCCTCTCCTTCCTTTATCATTTTGCTACCTACTTGACTCAGTGTTTTCTCTTCTTGCACTTACCAACTCCTCCAAGCATTGTGATGACAACTATTTTAGAAATGTATTTGTGTATGACTGCTTTGCGTGGGTTTTCCGGAAACCGAACCGCAGTAAAATGTTGGCACTATTTGTTTGTGGAAAACACAGTTGTACGTTGACCTTTTTCAAACCCCAAACTTTGCTGAAATACCTTTCATCAACCTGATTTAAGGTAGAAATACAACCTGGCATTAAATTTTCACTTTTTATTCACTTATTCCTTTATTTTTGAACCAATTTATAGCCTTAGATTATTAACCCACAGTATTACATTTTATTCCTTGCACTATGTCGTCTGTTGTTATGCACCAACCGCCAAGTCAAATTCCTTGCATGTCTGACATATTATGGAAAAAATGTTTCCTGATTAACATTTGGAAACAACTGGTTAAGTTTATAAGATAAATCATGTTGTATTATAGTGTCACAACACAGCAGCCTGCGGCAAGATTATAACGTAACATCGTACGGTAACAGCGTACGGTAACTATGGTAACAGCGTACGGTAACAGCGTGCGGTAACAGCGTACGGTAACAGCGTGCGGTAACTATGGTAACAGCGTACGGTAACAGCGTGCGGTAACAGCGTGCGGTAACTATGGTAACAGCGTTACTAGTTACTTTGTTGCAAAGGGCATGTGACAGGAGATGGTCAGTGAGAGAGGGTCTGTATCTGCAGGTCGGGGAGAGTGTTGCCCTCCATCTAGCTTTGAAGAAACTTTCTGATGAAAGCCCTCAGCAGGCTGCAGGTTGCAGTCTGGTACTTAGTTCATTCATGAGTGCAGTCACATCAACAGCAAATGCAACATCGGTTATCCAGTCTACATGTGAGAGCTCTGAGATGTCTTGGATGCTCTCAGGTGCTATTCTCTTTAAGCACTTTGCCTGGGCGGAGCCACCTGACAGTTGTGTAGCAGCGTCATGTCACTGTGCTCATGCTCGTTGTTTGGGGGCTAAACGCTCACTCCCCCATTGCTGTCCTTAGCGCCATCAATGAGTGGGCTATCCATCCCCCTCCTGCACCCTGACTCCCACTGTAATACTTGTACTTAGGCAATGCGTTGACGTCGGAACACCTGGACTGTCTGTAATATGGATCTGGGAGCTGCGTCTCCTGGTGTAATTTCAGCTGTGACCACCTGGCTACAGAATAATGACATATCGGCTCCCACACGCTGTGAGAGAGCCGGTGATCAGCGCGGCTTCATGACGGGAGGGCAGACCCTACCTGACGGGGGAGGCGAGAGGAGGGCGGAGGGAGATCGGGGGTGGAAAGGGGAGGAGAGATGAAGATGGCAGTCACCTGCTTTCCTCGGTTACTTAAGTCGATATCAGATAGAGAGATAAGCACAAAGTAGGTTCCATTAGACTTCATCAGAGACTAGAGTGGGTAAAGGTCAGAGATCCACAATGGCATAGTTGTGCTCAACAGCGAGAATATCTTCACTAGTGAGGACAAATCAGCATAATGGCTTCAACATGCTGAACGTTATGTACAAATAAATCATATTTATGAACCTGATAAAAGTTACTGAACTGAAACCACTCACCACTGGGGGCCAATTGATTCCTCCGACCATTGAATTCAAGAACAAAGAACTCAAGAACTTGGCGAGTGCCCCTCCAGCATAGCTGGTGTCCGCGCCACTGCTCGTGGTTTGGTATCGACCTTGGGTGGTTACGGTCACAATAGCCAACAAATTGAGCATGGAGGCCTTTTCTGACACGGAGGGCGGGATTAGCTGCGGCCATTACATCTTACTTTAGAAACCGAGCATGCAAAAGTGTGGAGTCGTCTCCACTCATTTATTAAGTCCTTATAAGACAAGACTACTTTACCAAAAACATCTTCCTGGACGTGATTTTTGCAATGGTAGCCCACACGTCGGGGCACTTTGCGCCACGCACCGAGGTAGAGCCGCTTCAACACCAGCAGCCTGGTGTTTTAAGGCCTTTGTCAGCTCGCTTCCGATTCAGCGTGTGCCAGCAGAGGCTCTGCCCGCTGCATTCTCATGGCGCTGCCCTGCAAGCGTGGGAAGAAATCGGAGGAGGCTACCAGGTTCACCCACGTCTGCTGCCATGGAAACCAACCAACGTACGGGACATTAAGGCGGTGGTACGTGAGCAAAGTGTGCGGGACACTAGCCAGGCGGCTCCAGTTGTCTGCTCCTCGTCCATAATGGGGGTTACACTGATGAATAACACTGTGCAAACTCCGTTTATACTTATTGTTGTTGTTTATTTATTTAACACTGAAGCTAAGGACTTTTCATATCGCCTATTAAATGGCTCATCATTCTCCTGTGAACATTAGACGATAGACTACAGAATATGTGGTTGTCGAAATTGCTTCAGTTTAGTTTGACTTCTTGCACAAATGACAAACTGAGGGGCTGCGTCATCCTCTTGTATCAATCTAAACAAATAAAAAAAAATAATAAGTAATCAATTAAACAATTTAGGAATCAACCTTTCCTGATCGATCCCATCCCTTTCTTTCCTTCTTTTGTTCATACATGGGTGCAAAGCCAGCCCTCCTCTCCTACAGTTCTGAAGTGTGTGTGTGTGTGTGTGTGTGTGTGTGTGTGTGTGACAGAGGGAGCAGGTGATTGGTTGGCAACAGCTGGAGAGAGAAAGGAGAACACAGCTGCAGGGATGGAGAGGAGAGGAGAGGAGAGGATCTCAGTGATCTCAGGCTTTACCACAAGTAGAAATATGACGGGCCGCACCAGCCGAGTCGATACAATTCAATCCAGCTGCAATTCATCACAGATACACTTTAGATTGAATACAATGCTTCCGCCCGGCTTACGTATTGTGCATCGGTTTTGGAACGCGCAAATCAGACGTGCAACGTCGATGTGTCCTCACTTTCCTTTAAGACGGAAGCAGATTTTTTATACTGATACTACATATGCTCCGATAACTCAGACGACCGCCGCGTTGGGCCCAAATAACTGATGTTTGACACAAACCCAGTCGTATCTCACTAACTTTCACGGCAAAATGATATTGATATTTTCACAACAACACTCCTCATATGACAAATATGAATCTCTGCTTGCCGTAGTGGTTAATTGCCTGATATACACCTCAAATAACAGTTCCAGCAACACGTTTCAATACCTGCATGTTACACGCATCCGCCCTTTTGAAAATAAACCTTTATCAGGAAAAACTGCTTGGTGAGGCTCGGTAAGGTTGTGGAATAGTTGATTATGGGGACAAGGGGCAAAATAAGTGAGAGGTGAAAATATGAAGGAAAAAAAAGCATTATATTCTAATGCTGCCATGGTCACCAGCAGTAGAACATGGACCTTACACTTCTCCGCCGTGCTTTAACACAAGCAGGACACAAAAACCGCCAAAGAACCGCGAGAAGGCAGACAAAGTGGTGCTTTGGCGGGAATCACAGCACCTTGTGGTATTAACACACAATCACCGCCTCTTGTCTGGGGCGCACACTGCTGCTCTTCACCCGCTCTGCTCTCAAAAGGGACGCGGGAAGGATGAGGACGAGGGGAAGAGGAAGAGGAGGCATCCTGTTCCTGCGCTCCGCTCTTTTTCTTCTCGGCTCGGTCGGCTCCTCGTTTTGTTTGTGAACATGTCGGAGCTGACGCCAGGGATCGCTGAGGGGTTTGTGCCGAGAAGAAGAAGAAGAAGGAGGAGACTCGGCACTGATTGGACGGCAGGGAGGGGATCTGATCCCCGGGCTTGATGATCACTAACTTAGTGACAAGGGTAGGAGTAAAAGTTTAAAGAAAATGCTCTAGTAGTTTGATCCAATTTGGAGATTTGTATTGAAAATGAACTGGAATATTATCAGACCTGAGTGGTGAGTTCCTGGGGTCCTTGACCTCTCTTTAGTGTAATTCACATTGAATCCTTTAACATCCACACTCACATTTCAATTTTATGGCAATATTCCAAATTTGATGTGGCTAATTCCGTTTGGATATATTTGGAATTATGTGTTAGTCCAAACGCACTCCCACATACTTTGGAGTGTGAAGTTTTTCTAGATTTTGTTTCTATTTTTTACTTCACCAGCATTTTATGATAAAATGAGGCTTTCTTGTCAAACATATAATTCATGCTGAGGTAGAGGGAAAAATGCTTTGTTTCTCCGTGTTGACTACCGTATATTTTTCCCAGAACAAGGTTGCATTGTTGTCCCCTGGAAGGAGGCGGGACTTCGCTCTGTGACGCTGAGGGCAGCTGCAGATGACGGATAATCCTCTGTGTCACCTTTTTTTTCAGCTAATAAATCAGCCTTTATTCTAAGATTTTCTATTAAGCCTGTTATATATTTTATACCATTACTTCTAATAAATACCAAATATCTGCAAAACAACAGTCTGTGAGTTATTAAATCCCACTGTGCTCTGCCACACGACCCTCATGCCAGTCGTCTCTCAGCAGTCGGATGGAGCAAAAGAGATTTTCTAGATTCCTATTCCCTCCATTTATCAACCAATCAGATCACTCAAAATAAACTGCCCGGAAGTGACGACCACGATCAGGGTTTGTGTGCGCGTGTGTGTGTGTGTGTGTGTGTGTGTTTTTGGGGAGTGTGCTGGGTGCATGTAAGGGCGGATTTTGCTTCATGATCCCTCATCCAACAGCCGAAAGCATCAGCAACCATCATCCAATACACACACACACACACACACACACACGCACACACTCCGGGACAGCGAATAGCAAGCTAGCGCTTAAAGCAAAACTGGGCTTCCATGGCCATCCATTATCACTGACAAGCTAAATGTACCATGGTAGACCATATGGTACAGAGAGAGAGCGACTAAAGTAAACCGGAGGGAGAAGCTGAAAGAATGAGAAACGAGAGAAAAAGAGAAGAGGGAAGACGCGGTGTAATACAATCACAGTGTTGTTGTTTTTTTAAAGCTGCATTTAGCTCGGAGTTCTGTTTAAGTAAAAATCTGCAAAACAGTGAACAGGTGGATGGATTTGATGACTGTCAAATGTGTGGTTTGTTCCTTTAGATCCTTTATTTGTTCCTTGTGTCACAAAGACCATCATTTACTCACTAAATTTGGCTCAAAAACTCCCACGTAATTCATATATATATAGTTTGTACACTTTTACATTATAATTACAGTGCAATGTGTGTATAATGGTATAATGGTGCAAATGTGTCTCGTGTATGAAAATGATATTCTCACTAATGATTGATTTGATCATTTACTTAAATAAATGAATGTTGGTTTTATTTCTTTAGCAAATAGATGTATTGAAATCCCAGTGGTTTTGGCCCAAACTAGATTTTCCCTTCATGTTTATTCTGATTTTATGCTTTAGAAAGTTCTGGCCAATCATAAGTCTTTTTGAGAAAGTAGGCGTTCTTTTGGCAGTTACACAATTGCAAATGTCTGTATATTCCTTTTGTGAAAAACTGCAGATGGATAGAAGAGGCTAAAGAAGAGGAGGACGGACTCTAAAAAAAAGAAATCAGCCTTCGACAAATGATGGCCAGCTCAATTCAAGTTTATGTCGCTTGTTCATGTAGCCAAACATACAATGAAAGCAGGCTTATATGATTGAGGGAGGGGCTACTCTATGATTAACATGTCCCGCCTGCCGTGAACTCCTTCAGGTTTTTTTCTATTCATGGAAGTTTGTGTCAATTTCTGTCAATTAAAATTGAATGGATGGTCAATGATTTGCCAAAATAATCGTTGTTAAAATAATTGACTCGAATGATATGTTGAATAAATAAATGTTATCTAGATTTTTAGACTAACATACAATGATATGCTTACTTTAATGATGGAACTTAAAAATGGATTTGAACTAATAAATGATGATCCGATTACGTTTAACAAAATTATGCTTAACTTGTGTAGTCTCACTTTACTATTAATTCTCCCCAATGAACACATAATGTCAAGACTTCAGACCGTTAACGGTGCAAAACAGCAGCATTTTTGCATGATCAGCACCACGGACAGCACTGGACATCGAACAAGCACGAGTACGAGTAAAGGGTACATTGTATTCTATAGCTGAAATGAATCTTTAACTCATTACTGGCATAGAAACATTCTCAACAACCTAAAAAGTGGAAGACAACGCAGGAGTAACAACTTATTTGATAGAACGATTGTGGCCTGCCAGCTCGCGCTCACCATGACAACGCACTTCTGATGAGGTACGACAGCCGGCATGATGCCACTTTTTATACCGGTCCTTTGCTTGTGATGTTTGCAAGTGGTTTTAATAGAAGAAACTGAGCTCTATGTGTCTCCACTGCGTGTGCGCACGAACACATACACACACACACACGCATTGTTGGTGAGCTGTTACCTAAAAGTGTGTCACAGGAAACATCTGTTCAGACAAAACCGACACATTCAGTTTAGACAAAACCACAAAGAGGGCACCTCCACACGCGCACACACACAGACAGAGTAAAATCATACATCATGAAGTAAGTGCGAGACATATTTATGTAATCCCAATGAAACACCACCTAACAGAAATGTCATCCTTTTTTGCACAGATGACAAAAGAAACACATGGAAGCTGATCAGAATGGGACCGGTGCTGTACAGCGGGTGTAGTCTGAACTACACAACATGATGTTTATCCACATCACACGGCATCCATATTTCTTCTTTTCTATTCACAAACGCTCCCTCATTCCTAAATGTACAACTGTTGTCATTATTAAACCCTTTAAACAATGTGAAAGGTCAGCTGTGTAGCCCCTTCCAAGTGGTCACACAGTAATGTGATATATAAGGTGATATGATATGTGATATATAAAGCAGAAAAGTGAAGAAAGACAAGGAAGTAAATGATAGAAACATTGGACAGAATAATAAAAGAGAAGGAGACAAGGAATATGTGTTGAAAGACAAAGGAATAAGAAAAGGAAGGAAAAGGGAACAGGAAGAAAAGACTAGACAAAGAAAAGAAATAAAACGGGCAAAGATATAGGTAAAGTAGAAAAGAGACAAAAACAGCAGGGGATTGAAATAAAGGGAAGGGTGGGGACAAAGAAGTAGCACCGAAAAAAGGAGTAGAGGATTAAAGGATGGATGAGCAGAGGGGAGAGTACGGTTATAGTAAATAAAGGAAAGAAGCACGTAGGATCAGAGGAAGAGAGAAAGGAATTATATAAAGATGAGGGGCAGAAAGAGAAGGAGGTAAAGATAGAGACTGGCACCACGCTCATAGACCTAAGCCCCGCCCATCTCTTAATGCTCAGTGAAAACACAACATTTAAAAAAAGTGACCCATACTATCAGCCAGTAGAATGGATTAAATAAAAAGAAGAAGACTACATCTGAGATCTGCTTAAAAGAACACACACGTCCATGCACACAAAATCACACAAACAAACTAACACGTTGTGTCTTCACTTCCAAATTAGGGCTGTCAAATGATTACCATTTTTAATCAAATGAATCAGAGTTTTCATGCAACGTTTCCTGGGAGAAATAACAAACCGAGAGGTGTCCGGGTGATAGGGGTAAAAAACTGGAGCGTTAGCAGGTAAAACTCCAAAAAAGTGCGCTGAGCGGTCTGCCTCTCTCTCTCTCTCTCTCTCTTCATGGCCGTGAACCTGATCTAACAGTAGAGAGGGACAATAAACATAACATTTCTGAGGAGCAATTTTTGAAGGGGACACAAATAATAACGTTAGCTAGTTGTAGTGGGGGCATATCCAACAAGCTATTAAACAAGCTGGGTAACATTACATTATATTACACTGGCATAGCAGACTTTTTTCTCTAATTCATTAATTACTCAGCATCATTTGTATTTGAGAAAATAAAAACTTCATCCGATGTTTAATGTGAATAAAATACCCTTAGACCGCCTACTTACTACGTTCCTGTCACTACCCATGTGACTGAGTCGAGTGCAGATCGCATAGCGCTAGCAAGCAGTGGACCAAACCACTGTGAGGCAAGGGAGGGGGGACTCAAACTGTTTCTAAACTAAAAAAGCATTTGTGGGGGTTTGTATTGTTTTACTTCTTACACAGATATTCTAAGTATACGTCATTATGTTATTTACAATACACACCATTGTTTTAATGATATTTCTATTGGGGGACGACCCTTAGATGGGGGGGTCCTGACCCCCCTGGGATTTACGCCCTTGTCTCTCACACACACACACACACACATTCACAGCGCAGCAGGCGGAAGAGGGAGAGAGCGATACCGTTTCTCTTCAGGAGACTTGTTTAAATGATGAGAAATATGCTGTATACATGTCACTAGATTTGTCTCTAGTCGCTCTAGTCCAACCACAACTGCATTTCGGACACATTCCTGACCTGAATAATTTGTCACACTGCGCATGCGGGAAATGCATTCTAATTAAACATCTAATTAACGCCGTTAGTGCACTATTTTTGACAGCCCTATTCCAAATATATCCATACATCCAAATATTGAGTCCATTTGTTTCAACATTTTTTATTACGCTGTTGGTTCTTTTAGGATACCTCTCGTACACACACACACACACACACACACACACACACAGCCAGTTCCACAACAAAGACGGCGACTGTGCCATGCTGCTGCAGAGGGGGCAGCGTCACATTGGCAAAGCCCAGGGGGCAACTGCTATCTTGTGCCAACACCACACACACACACACACACACACACACACACACACACACACAGAGGACATATCAGTATTCCCGCATCGTCGTCGAGTTGACTCCTGCTTTGTGCGGCTACAGATTCAACACTCTTTTTCAGCAAAAACTACATTCAGATGTCCTAACAATTAGGATCTACTACACATTTTAGAGAGTATGTAATTTATTGTATTGTGAAACTGTATATAATGTATTTTGAACAATTTCCCACTACTTTAAACAGATATCGGGAGGTTGAAGCAGAGAAACAGGCAGCACTTTGCAGAGATTATCCTGCCTTCACCTGAACAAAACCGTCTAATCGGCAGTTTTATTCCTATGGATTAATGTGCACTCTCCCTCTCTGTCAGTTGTCTGAATTCAAACCTGACAGTATTTCTGCCGTTTGTCTTTTAATATCTGTATTGTAGAGCCCTTCTCAAAAGGTATTGCAAAAGATACTTTAAGTATACACGTTTTCATGTTTAAACTTCAAACCTTCATAGAAAAGTGCATTAACTGAAGGTCTATCTATTTTCATCTTGGCAAAAACTTTCTTGGGGTAGGCATTTGAAAGAATTCATTAATTCATCAATTCATTAATCTCCTTGGTTTCTCTCAGTTAAGGAGATTATTACCTCTATAATTAAGAAAAAAGTTTTCGTGAAAATAAAAAAAGGCCAGCTCAGTTTTTCTGAAATGACATTATACTTTTCTCAAAATTATAATAAATCTTGTTAAAACTCAGTCATGTCCCTCTTTTTTGTGAAAAGTGAAAAGTCACAATAGTCACAAAAAAGAACTGCCTTTATTTTTGCTTCCATATTGTAGACATATTTTTTAAATTAAAAGGCAGGATTAGTTGGGATATGAATCCACGGGGGATGCACAAGACTTCAGGAGTTCCAGAAGGTTGTCGTGTCATGCTTTTTTTGTGATGGCACCACCAATAATTTAACCACAATGAGCAAAACTACAAATACCACATGGCAAAACCCATATAGTGTGTATGTGGACCCAAGAGATGAATGGACCGGTTTATGAAATGACAATAAAGTTCCCTTTGGCCTGAAGCAGTGATGAAAAGCTCTGACATAAGAGCTAAGAAAGAGACTGCATAGCTTGGTAGTCAAGCTTTGTCCAATGAATAGTACCGATGCACAATTTGCATTTAGGCTTGTTGCCATTGCTATTTTTTTTTTTATAGTTAGCTGGCTATTGCCAGCCGGTATTGCCCGGCGGTTTCTTCAAACACTGTGATAAGAAAAGAGCTAATGTGGACAATTCCACACAAATTTGAATTTATTGAAAAAAATAAATGAAACCAGCAGAAAAAGTTGGAAATACTGTTTTCCAACCCGGATTACATTTTCTTTGTTAGGAGGCGTGTTAGGATTCAAGTCAGTGACAAACCTTCCATTATATCTCTGACCGTCCCAGTGATCTCCAATAAGAATATCCACCATATCTTCTCTTTCTACCCGTCTCTCTTTTCAACTTGTGTGCAACATTGTTCTAGAACTCTGTGTCAGTACTGCTCGCCGCATTTGTACGCTTGGTTTATCTGTCTCTCTCTCTTCCTCTCTGCCTGCCTTGCTTTCATCTCGTGCCATCTGCCTTCCTCCATCTCATTTTCTCTCTCTCTCTCTCTCTCTCTCTCTCTCTCTCTCTCTGTATGTCCTTCTTGTCTCTCTCCCATCTCTCAACCCTCCCTCTCGTCTCGCTAAAAACTTGGCAGTGATCCCCGTCGTGTTTTTTTTTTTTTTTACTCCTCATTTGGGGGATTGAGAATGAATGCGATCCAATCTAGACCTCGGCTAAGAGACATGAATTTTCATTAATTACAACCTTGTCAGCAAAAGCATTATGGGAGCTGAATATGAAAATGCTAATGAGCAGGGCTCATTTGCATATTTCTCTTTGTTGGAATGTCATTAATTATTACGTTTTATGATGATGAATGCAGCTGTCGATGGCTGGCCCTCCATGTCTAATTAGCTATCAGAAAATCCTCCGATCAAAAAAAATGGACAAGGATCCTAAACTTTACTTTTGGTTTTCGTTCACTTTCTATCTTTTCCACTCCCACGACATTAGAGATGTGTACATTTCATAATTTCTTGTCAATGTTACTCCGGACTTCCCTTTGTTAATTCTCATTAAATTCCTCAATTTCTCCCAATTTCAATTTATACTCTCCTATGTTTCAATTGATTTACCTCTACTTCCCATTTCGGTCTCAACCTTGTGTGATGCTTCTTATTAGTCCTCATTATTTCATTTCCTCTCTGTCTCTTCCTACCTTTGATCACAATTAACAGTTTGAATGTCCTGGTCGGGGGACGCGTCACACGGTGCAATGTAGGACCAACATTGTGGAAGTTATTTCTAATTTTTGGTGTCAACATTATTGTCTGGGAAACAAAACTGAGTTCATAGGTCAATAAATTGTGATTGCAATATTTGTGTTTGTTACATAAAATAAACCACATTTGTTTTGTAACTTTATTTAGGCGGCACTTAGTACGCAAGTTACAGTATGTCATAAAATGAAGCAACGAGAAGTCAAGGGTGAATTTTGGGTTCTCTCTCCCTCTCTCTGCTCTCTTTGGTGAAGGTCCTGCGTTTGCTTGACTCATCCATCCCACAAGCGCCGTGTCACATCACTTCCTCAGCGGCAACCGAGCACGCCCCGGCTCTTGAGGATGTGCATTACATGCAAACTATGTGGTGCTTAGTTTTCTTAGAGATAAGTACAGTGATCAGAGCAACCTGCTCTAAGAGGCGTCATTTAGCTGTCTAGCCTTTGCTGATCCATCATCATCCACAAAAAGTATATATATATATATACAAAAATATATATATATATATATATATATATATATATATATATATATATGGGCGAAGCGTTTGGTTGTAGGTATTGTTTTGTCTTTCAGTGGTTTGGTTTGATTAGCTGAAACAAGTTGCTGTTTTCTTTCGGTTCTTCGCAGAGTCATTTCGTAGCTCTAGCTAGCTTTGCCAAGTGCTTTAGCTACCTTAGATTATATTAAAACAAACTTTACAGGCATCTTATCTGAATCTTATCATTGTGTTGAGACTAGAAAAGGTCGGCAAACACAAGCTCAAATTGTATCGGCGAGCTAGCAAGCTTAGCGTGGTGTTCTAGCTACTTAATAACCAATTCAATCTGCCTTTTAAGGGCTTACTTACAACTATTCTAAAAAGCCGTTACTAAAACTAGAACATCAGCTTGACATACAAAAGATTAACCGTAACAATGTTTTATCAAGCTAGTTAGCGACTACTACTCATGTAAAAACTGAAGGCAGCTATGAAGATATGTTTGTCATAAATATGATTATCCGTTGATAAGCTGAAGGACACCTACGGTTTGGGAGATGAATCACTGTTGAAAACATCTGTTTCTAGTGAAAAATCCATCAGTACTGTTGAGATAGCTTTGAAACGTGCAAGGGGAGGACCTCCAACATGGCTGCCAGAAGATATAACGTCACCACAGGATCCCGTAACATTGGACCATGTCTCTCCTCACCGGTCTCTCTTTGTTGTTGCTTCCATTTCTCTTTCTATTGTCTATGAAGAGAAACAATGAAGACTTAACAAATCCCCCCCCCCCTTCCAAAAAAAGCCACTAACGAACACCCCCCCTTACTTGGCTTAATGAATGCCAGGCTTAATTAGAGCACCATGATGTCAGAGGCATTAATTATCAGTTGGCTTCGTTTCAGAAAAACAGTCGTTCCCTCTTTTAGTTTCCCTCTGCATCTGTTTTTTGTCTTTTAGATGTATTTATTTTTCTCACTTTCCCTAACTGTTCAAACTGAGACTTCTAAACCCTCATGTTTATCTTGTCTTCTAAAAATAAATATGACTCGTTATAAAATAACTGACTTATGCAACTTTGAATCTGATTAAAATGTGATTTGTGACAAAGCGACAGCAGTCGGACAGCAGGACGAAGGGCACCTGATAGAAATGGTCAGTGGAGGTGTCCAACATTTTTTTCTTCTTCACACTATTCATTTGCATATCAGAACATGTAAAATTGGGAAGTTGGGAAGACGGTGGCACATGGAGTAGCGAGGTGCACTGGGAACGGCGAGGTTGGTGGTTCAAATCCCGGCTGCGGCAAGTTGAAGGTTTCTTGAGCAAGATTTCTACCTGCTAATTCCTCCTCAGGTAAAATGTAAACCATGGTTAAAACAAAATGTAAGTCGCTTTGGATGAAAGCGTCAGATAAATAGCCTGCAATCTAATACATCTAATTGTAAAAACACACAAATGTAATCTATGTCGAGGTTTCTGACCTTTCAAACTACAAATTAATGTTGTGCAGCACAAGTGGAGTGGCATCGTCATTTACGAAACAGCAACATGGATGTTATGTAGTCCGAATCACAAAGGCACACTTTATTAATCCTTTAAAACCTTGGACAAAGGCAGTGAAAACCCCATCCGTCCATTCTTACCTTTCACAATAAAAGTGCTTGACATATAATGTTTAAAACAGTGTAATTTCTACGTTGCTTGTTCATCAAGCCGATGGGGTTCAAAGGCCTTAAACCCTAGACAACTTGTGGACAAGCAGAAAACAAAACCTACGGCACTTATTGCAGTTTATTTAGCCATTTTATGCAGAGAACACCTGTGATAGCAGCAGCCAACCGGCATTGTGTCCACAATGAAAAAATGTTCATTCCCATCCTACCTTCATTTTAATTTATTAATGTGGCCAAGTTCGCCACTACGCCAAAATGCCGGAGATCCCCCCTCAGGAGAGCTTTTAGGAGGTTAACTGATCTGCAATCCAGTTGCCTGTAAAGGTGTTGGATGGGATGGATGTCGGAGCTCTGTGCAGGCCAGTCAATCCTTCAATGGGTAGACGGACCTTGTTTGGAGGTTTGGTGAAACATGGGAATATTCTCCCAACTGTTATACCATTGTCTAAAAAAAAGCATTGCTCCTCAAACCCTTAACTTAACTAGACACACCATTTATGGTGTTAAAAGGTTTTAAAAAAAGAAGCCTTTACATCTTGTGATGTAAATGTAGCCCTTGTGTGTGTGTGTCTGTGTGTGTGTGTGTGTGTGTGTGTGTGTGTGTCTCGCTCTCAAATGATGAAATACAGTTCATCTTTGGCCTCTGGGAGCCACAGTTCTAACTGAAGAGCTCTCTCTCCCTCCCTCTCACACTCTCACAATAAACATACTGTTTCATGCTGCACATCTCTATCTCTCTCTCACACACAAACACACACTTTCTCCCCGCCACACAAACACACACCGTAGCGTGGCTGGCCAGATGGGACTCTTCCACATGACCAAGCCGATCAATCAACACTGAAGGGCCCAGGTGCTACTACGCACCATTTCACCGTCTGTCACACTCTCACTCTCTCACACACACACACACACACACACACACAGCAGCAGAGACATACAGTGAAAGACGGTTAAGGGACACACACACACACATAAGCACACACTCTATGTAACATGACTGACCCGGGCTTTGTCTCTAGAGGCCTCATCTGGATGGATGACAGAAGATCGAGCAGACAGACAGACAGACAGACAGACAAGCAGGCAGACCGAGAGACAGGCAGGCAGACAGCTGGTCAGTCAGACACATAGACATTGGCTCTAGAGATGGCAATGTCGGCCTGTCTGTGATAGCGATTACATTTGATCAGGCGTGGCTGTAGACAATTAGACCCGTTTCCCTCCTGAAGAGGAGTCCTTGACATGAAGGCATTTTAAGGAACCTGTTAGGGGGTAGAAGCTCACCAGTGTCTCCCTAAAAGGCACCCTGGTGTCGTCATTGTACTTTTTTCTACAAAACCCTGAATAAGTTAAATGCAGACGTCTCTGATGCAACAGCATGTTGACTTGGTTAAAAGTTATAAAACGATAACAGTTTTTGGTGAAATGATAACGAAACTTAAGCAGCGTAGCTGGTGTGGAGGGATAACAACCGTCCTTAGGGGGCTTTTCATCCGTGATGTTACGTAACAAGAACACAAAACAATGTAATTCAACAACCGTAACAGTGCAGCATGAATAAATAACAGCCCTGAGCACACTTTCCATACCTATGTTGTTGTAAAAAGAGTAACAATGTTATGCAACAACCACAAAAAGGGTAACACTCATGCAACACGCTGAACGAGATTGTGTTAGAGCCGTAATCTCAAGATTTACCTTCGGTTTCACTCGTTCGTTGGATTTTCTTTGTTACTTCTCGTCATACAACTGCATGTATTAAGTCACTTCTGCCTGAATAGAATTTTTTTTAAAGAAACACATTTAAAGAAAAATACAAATTCAAATACTGGATTTTTTTCTGCCAAGTGAGCTGTTGATCCAGCCATGGAGGTCATCTTTTAGTGTTCAGCATTCACAACTGCAGCATCTAATTGTAGATGTATGAAATCATTCTTAATGTAAACAAATCGGGTTTACTACTGATAAATCCTGCGATCTCAAAGAACAGGAAGCGGGCCGTTTTCCGGACCGTCAATCATTCAACAACAGTCATTCAAGGTCTCCTACGTGGGCATCTGAGCGCAAGAAGTATTACATCCAATTTTTACATCTGGTGTCTGTTTATCTGGAATTCTCCACCAGCAGCAATAACAGTTGCCGATCAACCCTCATCTATCTGCATACGTGTCTTTTTTGTGGTTTGGCCGTGTCGTAAGGATTTATATATTCCACATACTCTGCATGCCTCCATGTTCTGTGACTCGGACACGGAGGTTTGCTTTTTTTCTTTTTCTTTCTCCAACACCTGCAGCATAGTATTGTTTTTAGGCCATATTTCTGTTTTAACATAGTCATAACTGATTTGTTGTGTTAACTTTGAGAGCGTCTGTGTTGCAAGTTTTGTTTGGACGCAACAGTGTATAGCAGTTTTATTCTCCCTTTTTTCATTGTTTGTGCATGCGATGTAAAGTGTCAATAGTGTTTAACATTTTTAACTTAATCTTATCTTCTGTTTTTAGGTTTGTTCTGTAACGTCTGCCGCTTGGGACTACGGATGAAAAGTAGCCTTTAGGGGAAGCAGTGCACTGTCTCTTATCAAATAAATAAACTAAATGAATAAAAATCTACAGGATACCGTTCCTTAGCGTCATCATTCATTCCTTTCATAAAATGATAATTAGCTATGCCATAAAGCTAAAAGCATTCGTCACAAAGTACTGCAAGACATGGCTCCCCTCCCCGATCACAAGCCCCAAGTGCTGCATGATGAACCGCAGCGTTCAACATCTCCACCCTCGGCCCCTCTCGCCTTGACGAGACCTATTATTATGATGTCAGATCTAATTACACGGACAATTTACGTACGATACACAGCCCCTTCAAAACAATAATATACTAAACGCTCTGCAGCGGCGTGCATTGTGCGTCCCTGTTAATGCACTGAAGTAAATGCCGCACTAATCAATGCATGACATCCATTCAGAATACTCTGAGAAGGAGAAAGTGGCAGTTCAGTTTCAATCACCTGGGACAATAGAAACACAATGAAAGGGAAGAGCGGGGTCTAATGGATGATACAAGAAAGACTTTTAGTTTGTCATTTGTTATATTTCTTTGACCTGCTTTTATCAGTATTCATTTTTTTGCTGCATGTCAAATTGGAAAATTAAAAATTATTAATTATATATCAGGTGTAAAATATATTTTTGAAATAATTATCATGACACGACTGTACAAATGTATGTTTCTGATGATTTTTTTATTTTAATTTTAAGAGCATGAAAGTTGACTCTTGACGCCGTACTCAACGGTCCACTAACAAGCTTCTCAGAGCTGTGTTCTGTGTCTTGAAGTCTTAAGGTAATGCGACTGGCTCTGATGTTGAACTCTGACCTCACTGAACCTGTGATAACAAGTTGATCCAAATAAAATCACCAGCTTTGCTCAAGTGATTAAAAAAATCACATAAAAAAAATACAAAATTGAATAAAAACAGTTTGTCGGCGGAATCGTCAGAACCCCAAAAGCCAACAACCGATGAAAAAGCATATTTCTGCCAAATCTACACTGTTTATCAAAGCCAATAGCTGATTTTTATTTCTCAAGGGCCCTTGAACACATCATTTGTGGCAAATGGAATCCGTAATTGACTCGCAATTAATTGATTCATTGATAATGAAACGTCAGTCACAACCTCAAGACTCATCACTGCATTTCCTCTCCTCACCTCCTCTTTCCTCTACTCTTGTTCGCAAAAAATCCACCTAATCACTTCTCCTTTCCTTTAAGTTTAAACTTTTGGAGCACAAAGACCCAGAGCCAGCAGAGAGACAGGGGGATGACCTTGGTACCACACCCAGCTGGAGTGAGGGGCTGCTGGGTTAGAAAAGGTAGACAGGAGGGCCTCTTTTCCCTGGAGGGGAGGAGGGGTGAGGAAAGAGAAGGAGGAATAAAAGACAGGACAGAAAAAGGTGACAACAAGAAGTGTTGTCGATGAGGAAAAACCGAGAGGTAAAGAAGTGAAGATGAGAATAGTAAAGACAAAATCTGATATAAAGATGGAAAAAACGGAAACAAAGGTTGAATAAAAGACGGATGAAAAAATGTAGAAGAGAGAGAGAGAGAGAGAGAGAGAGATCCATAGAAAGTGTCCAGATGTGACCTCCTCAGAGGGGGTCCAGCCTGTGGCTCAACACTCATTAATAAGGTCACACTGAGGTGAGACAGACGGCTGACTCACTGCATTTATACACAAACAACGAGGAGGAGGAGGGAGCCAAGTTCATCATGTTCATACCAGGTCTTTATATACATATAAAGACCTGGTATGAATATATATATATATATATATATATATATATATATATATATATATATGTATGTATTTGTATGTACAAAGTTTGTAATGATGACCTTTGAAATTTTCAGCGACTGCTACTAATGACGAATGCAATTGTATTTGTAATTGTCTTCAAGGTTAAATTCATTTAACATTATCTATCTAGTTATTCATTGAAACTATCATTTGTACATTTGTACATGCATGTGATGGGGAGCTGTGATGTGCAGGCCTGCTTCTAAGGAAGTCCAGTGATGTAAAAAACACATTGCAAGGTCTGAATATTGGAGAAGGGCTGGCAAGAGTCAGAAAAAAGACAGAACTTTCACTCAAGTGATCCCCCCTGAGCCTCCACTCACACACACACACACAACACAAGCCCCATGTGGTTCAGACGTTCTAATCCCAAAAGGATGATTTTCATCTAGCACCATCATCTGGTGAACATTTCAATCTGTCAAGGTTTCAGCTCATGACTGGATACCTGAAAACAAAAGTACTTTAGTTTCAAAGCAGTCCTTTGCATTTATTTCTGCAGGCTAACTCTTAAACGTGCACACTGGCAGGCTGATGTTCACCATGAGCTTACAGCACCTCTGTGCTAAATGTCCTCTGATAAATCACTAAGCTGTGACGAGGGCTCCGCCGTGCAACCTGTGTGGTAACATCGCTCTGTGTTCTGTCACGTCTCCTCGGACGCGCCGGGTTTTTGAATTGAAGGAAAGAAAGCAGGAGAAGCTGGTAGCATGAAGCCGCCGTGCATCAGGATCAGATCGTTTATTTATAACACAACGGAATGTGCTTACCGGCTGAAACCACTGAGCCTCTCATTTACTATGTAGGTGACAGTTACAAAGTAGGGGGGTTGGGGAGGGGAAGAGGGGCGGAGGGGGAGCGGGGGGGTTTGGTGGTGCACCTGCTCTGCAAAGCAACTACACACAGGTAGATATGAACACTCACACATACTGTGTGACCACATGAAAGCCAGAATCACTCAACAGCTCATTTAAGCGCAACCTGTAACACACAGAAGAGAAAGAGCACATGAGCACATACACACACGCACCCAGACAAACATATCCCCACACATACATACATCAACTGGTACATGTCATACAAACACACATCCACACAGCAACATCCATTGAAACAACACACACAACCACATAGGCAAAGACACATAATTGGTGACACAAATTAAATAACGGAACCAAAATGTATTAAAACACAAACATACATAACAAACATATTTATGCATGGCACAGAAGCATCCATACAGCAAACTGTATGAACACCGACATAAACATACATGCAAGTGCAGGCTAACATTTACACACACACACACACACACGCACACACATCTTCTGATTGCTTTTCTGTGTGTGTGTGTGTGTGTATGTGCGCATGTCGGCAGATTAATCTAGTGGGGTCGCTCAGATGACACTAATCCCTTCGCTGATTATCTAGAGCATAACATCACTCTAATCTGATGGTAGGGGGTTAAGAAAGACAGACAAGGTTAGAGAGGAGGGAGGGAGAGAGAGGGGGGGTGATTAAACTCTGCAGTTTCTTTCTTCTTTTAGTTTGAGTTTATTTCAGGTGAGAATTACGGCCTTTGCGGCTGCAGTGAGCCCAAGTTCCCTACAGGGCTTTTCTCAGGTGCTGTGTTCATGGCCCCTCACTCGTCTCTTAGTAACAGCCCCAAGATCTGGTCGGTCCCCCTCCTTCAAACCAACTCTCAGAATCGGCTCGCATCGACGCTTACAGGATTTGGGCCCTGCATCTTTCAGAGAGTCCTCACTCCCGCGCCAAGCAGGAGAGAAAGCTTCCTTTGCCCCCGTGGATGCAGCTGGCGTGTTAAAGAGCGCGGACGACTGTTGCGTCACCAAGAAACCCAACCGGTCTCAAGACCCACGAGTCGATCCCCGCAACAAAGGACCGGGTGGAGCTCAACAAGACTCGAGGAAACACAGCGGGCGAGGAAGACGTGTGGTGAACAAACGCAGCCTGTTAGCTCGTAGCTACACGTGGCCTGCCATGTGGTCGTTAGCTTAGCTTGCAGCTAGCTCGTTCCTCACTCACACTCCTCCCCCTGCATGCATGCATGAATGTTTTTATTTTAGCTTTTGTTGATGATTTAAAATGATGTTGATCTGATTATTGTTGGAAGTTAATATACGTTGTTTTACTTAAAGGAGAAGTGTTCTGTGACCTGCTGTTAATAAGTAAATATTAATTGTGAGACTAGATTTATGCATTGGTTATTAGTACCGTTTTAAGGGTGGTTCTCTCTTTATTTATTCTGTGAATTATCTTAGTAATTATTAATAATTCTATTGAGGTAAATGATTTAATTTCATACTTTCTATCAACCAAAATAATGCTCCTACATGCCCCTGGTATTAGGCATAAAAAACAATGGCAATGGCATCTTTTCCCAACTCAACCTTTTAGCAACCACAGAGCCAACCCTGTATGACAGATAATAAACAGTATTACACATGAATAACTAAACATTACACATTTCAACCTTTTCGTGATCACATAATAAAGTCCTGGAACCGTCTTAGAGATTACCTAAAAAAAACCCTAGCAACAACCAAGTGACGCCCAACCAACCAACCCAACCAACTAGTTGGGGTAGGATTTGTCTGATTAGGGAGGATAACTTCTTTTTTTTTGCCATTATCTTCTTTAGCACAACGGCTTACGACTGCTAACATCAGAAAAAAGCATAGCCAGTGCAGACAGTGAAAATCTTTTGGTCGGCCAACATTTGTGTAGCCTAATACATTCCGGCACGAATATAGAATACACAATGAGAGATATCAATGAGGGCTCCGTGGTTCCAGTATTGCTGTTGAAATGCTTCATTTTTCATTGTGATGCGCAAGAAAAAGAAAAAAGGAAAAAGAGAGGGAAAAGCCAACAGACACGGAAGACAATTGGATTTACCCAGATCAGTAGCGAGTAGAGAGGGGAGAAAGTGTGTGTGTGTGTGTGTGTGTGTGTGTGTGTGTGCTTTCCATATTCCTGGCTGTCTCGGTCTCTTAGTGTTATCATTATCAAAGTAAATTGCGGCTCGCGCGTGCCAGATGAAGAATACAATATTTCCATTTCCAAACCTGCGTCGGCTCTCCCCTCTCTGCCTTCACAGCTACGTAGCGGGATCCCAACACTGTCACTACACATTGCGCACACACACACACACTGGATCATCCTTGCGAATGCCCACAATTCCTAAGTTAACCTTCCCTTTTGGTGTGTTTTATGTATTTATATGCATACATTTTCTTATTAGCCTCAGGGTAGGTTGACCACTAACTGACATTGATTAGCTCAATGCTAATGGACGTTTCGGGTTTTGTTTGAGTAGATTTAGATCGGGACCAGACGCTTTCAAAGACAACTCTTACTTGCACAGACAGAAAAGAGCTTAACAACGTATTGGCAAAAATATCTTCTGAGGCTTGAGGTATTGGAGAAACAAAGCAAAACAAAGCCTGGACAGAAAGACTCTTCAGTCTAGAACCCTTAATTTTCAAGGACTGCTAACATGACATTACATTTTAAACATATAGACACGTGAAGACATTTTGTGAAATGTTTACTGTGTAATTTACCCACTTGGAAGGATTTTACTAATCTGCCCTGAATTCAACTTCCCCCAAAACTTGTTGGCGTAACTCAAACACACACTTTGAACCAGATTGTATCACTAAAAATCACTGATTGATGGGACAAAAACAGTCATCCAGGTTTATGATTCCAGTGGAAAGACGGAAACCAGCAAGACAGCACATCACTACTCATAGACATGGTACATAGAGGAGGTGAGGAGCACCAGCAGAACTAAGGAGGATGATCATGTCCTACAGGATGCGCCATCACACAACACCTTCAACCAGGCCGTGGTGGGGAAGGGTCTGGATTCTGCTTCTAAAGGTGCAAAGTTTCTTTTTTTTCCTGTGTCTGTATAGACATTAAATACCTCACAACTCCTTTTGGCTTCAGAATGAAAGACCTAACATGAAATGGCTCACAAGAGAACGAGTGATCAAAAACCAACAACCGAGAGACAGGAAGCGAGCAGGTAGTCAGAGAGCAGAGCTGACAGCTTCTATATTTGATGCATCCATTCAGAGGTAATTAAGCTCTGAGTGTGTGTGTGTGTGTGTGTGTGTGTGTGTGTTTGAGACAGGCAGATTATCTGTGTCAGTGGCCATTTGCTCACAACTGGCGCCACATCGCAGAGAGCCAGAGGCAGAGAGCATCATGGGTAGATGAGCACATACTGCCTGCCGTTTTCCACACAGTGGGCCGAGTGTGAGAGAGAGAAATTGCATGCCAGATGACCCGACTCCTCCAGTGTACGATAGTGGTTCACTAATTCTCAGAGCGCGCGCGCACACACACACACACACACACACACACACACACACACACACACTCTGATCCAAACCCAGCAAACAGGATGTTGTAGTCCGTGGCGTACCTGTGAGCCGGCTGGAGGCGGCGTACGGAGGTGAGAGGCTGTCATGTGACGCCATGTACTGGGACCCGTCTGCATAATTCTGTCAAAGAGAGAGAGGGGCAACAGTCATGTTTCCTGATCAAATGTACCTCGTAGTACCTTCAGCAGCAGATATCGTTAAGGGAGGGATTCTTTCAATGCAAAGGGTCGCGATTGTGTTATTTCAGAATTGGCTGCAGACAACAAATTTGTAATGCAAAACACAAAGCCAGCCTGAGCAACATGGGACAGCGTTCCCACGCTACGCCCTGGTGACGAGCCAACGGGGGCCAAGGCTGGAGCGACCACAGATCACGAATCAGAGGTGGGCGTGGCCACCGGGACACAAGGCCGCCTACTAGGGAAACACTCGGGAGAGGCAGGTGGAGAGGGTTTCATTCTATGGGACAATGTTGGAATTAAAAAGGTTTGGATTCATTTTTTTATTTAAATGTAATTAGAGAAGAAAAAAAAGTACCAAACACATTAAAGCTCAAGGCACTGGTACAACTATCCCGGTGTAGCCGGGAGACGTCTCATGTTTACTTTTCAAAAGGGCAAAACTGTGCAAAACATAATGCTAAAGTAAAAGAATACCTTTTCTCATGTACCACACAATGTAGCTTGTAGCCAGAAACGCTGGTTTATTTTGGACATGAAAAGCCAATTGTAAATACAGCAACGATGTATAAGAGATTTGAAATCTGACGACTCAGTTCACAAACCAGATGTTGGAGATACGTGAAAACCTGATTAGATCCGTCCCTGCAACACGCAGATGTAATCTTATCTTTTCATACATCTTTGCCAGTAAGTAGTGGATTAATTATGGCGGTGATAGTACCAGCAGTACTATAAATAATAATTACATTAATAGTAAATGTTTGAAATGCTGAAATCCAATTACATTTAACAGTAATTAAAGTCAATAATTATCCTTAGTAATTACGCTCGGTTGGGGTTACCTTGGAAGAACGACTGCCACTGGCCCATGACCCTGCACTGCTCCTCTCCTCCATATCTGCAAGATGAAAAGGATACATTTAGAAGACTCAACACAACAGTGCACTTTAGAAAAGTAGAACTAACAGTTGATAATGGAGAAGGAAATATTTTAATGCATTTTAAGAAAATTAAACTGTGAAATGCAGTAGTTTGTTCTTTTACGATGAGGTGAATCTCAAGCAACAATCCAGAATGTACAGCAACAAGAAAACTGAAACAATCCGGCATGATCTAATAATGTACGTGAACAGGAAGTATTTTAAACAAAATGAGAAAAACCTAAAAGCTGCAATGCTTTTCTTCATGATGTTTCAAACCAGTTTCATTCACCATTTGGCATCTTTTCCGAATCAACATTTGAACCACTGAAATGATCATGTCAACTTCAACACTACATTTCCTGTTAAGTGCAGTGCCTCTAATCGACTACTGGAAGGTAGATCGTTCTCTCTCCACGATCCATGTGATTTAACATCATTGATTACGGATAAGTGTTCTGGATGCAGGCTGTGGATCACCACAGCTTCCTCCTCTGGGACCATTCATGTGGTTCTATGTCTGCGTGGCAATCCGTCCAAATGCACTGCTAACTTACAGAGCACGTTTAAGAGGGGAAAGTAGACAACGCACAATGAATGAGACAGGAACCAACGATTGGAACCCTGCTTCCTACGACAGCCATCTTCTCAGGGTTTCCAAATGTCTGAACTTAAGCAACAGCATCAATTGTGGTGCGCAATCCATCGCGAGTGGTTTCTGAAGCCGGCGTTGACACTGACAAACAACCTGTTGTGCTCGTGTGAGAGGAGGATTTGTCGAAAGGACGGACGTACAGAGGTCGAGAGACACTGACGTCCCGAAGCGAGAAGAAGGGAGGAATTTTGCACATGACAGGTCGATCAGATCGGTTCATGTAGGTCAACTGGATGTGCAAATGCAGCATGGGCACACACACACACACACACACACACACTCGAAAACAGATAAGCTGACATTCCAAATAACTCGACAATGAATGTAAGCGGCTCACCATACACACTAACTGAATGGAGAGCCTATTGAGGAGAGATTTATACACTACAATGCACGAAACGTGTGTGTGTGTGTGTGTGTGTGTGTGTGTGTGTGTGTGTGCGCGCTAGCACAATAGTAATGACCTGGTTCAGTTACGGAAACGCTGTAGTGGCTACGTCATCGAAGTATCTTTGGGATGCATGTAGAGTAGAATAGAACAGAATGTCTGCAGTGGTAAATTGGTAAATTGGATTAAGGGAACATTCCGCTGACCGGTATTATCACATGTTCATGATCAGACCTAATGACCAAAAAGTGAGCGATTAGAATTTTGGAGGCCGGGCTGAAGCGTGTTCGTTATGTAAGAGACAACCCATCCTTTGGTTTTAGGGAACACACACTTCATCCACTAAACGAAAAGAAACAGACCCAGCTTAGGAAACACAGCTAATAAATATACAATAAGGAACATGTATTTTATAAGGTTGGAGGAGGGAGCGCACATTTTGGGAAAATTGTTTGATCCCTTGAATTTGGACCCCTTTTCAAACCGGATGGATTTAGAAAACCCACAATATGGTCATCTGGATTCAAGGGACACACAACGATGCGCTGTAGTGAATGCACAGGATTGGTTGCAATTCAGGAAACAAAGACTTGATGGGAGGAGTTACGAGTAAACACTTATGATGAGGTGGATTTAAAGTACACACACATGATCAGATGACTATAGGGAACAAATGTGATCAGCCTAATAAAACTATATTACAATAATTCAACAATCATCAAAAACTGTTCAAAATGTTCTAATTCTCTGGAGAATTCATTCTAGTTTGTCCAGTAAACATTACAAAACAAGGGAGAAGAAAGCTGAGAAGAAAGTGGAGCAGGAGACGGTGCGGACGCCAGAGGAGTGGAGGTGAAGATGGAGAGGAAGAGGATGAAGAGGACCGCAATTAAAGACAGCATCCTTCAGTATTGAAAAGTAAGAGGAGTGAGATTGGAAAGGAGGAGAGAAGAGGAAAAGGAGGAGAGTTAAAAGACGCGCAGGAGGAGGAGGAGGTGGAGGAGAGAAGGAGGCGTCCATATGTCCTGCACCTGATAAGGACTCCGATTGAGGGCTATAAATTACACCAGAGAGAATTTACACACAAGCAGGAAAAAAACACTTTTAAGAGCACACATACTGTCCCAGCTTTCTCTCTCTGTCACACACACACGCACACACACGCACACACACACACACACACACACACAGCTGGTCATCTATCATCAGTTAATGAACTTAGACTGACAGACAGCTCCATGTCTCTCACAATGATTCTATTAAGACCTGCTTGACACAAAACAGACTCATATTAATACAGTTACCCTCTGTGTGTGTGTGTGTGTGTGTGTGTGTGTGTGTGTGTGTGTGTACACTGTGGACAAAAACAGGCCTGTACCCGAGTATGACCATTGAGTCGCTATGCTTTTGCCATTTAAAGTGAGATATTTCTATTTTAGATGTCTATATTCACGTGCGTCAGTCAAGTTCTAACACAGCAAGTAAAGGCTAACTTAGAGATTATTATAAGGCTGATCTTGACCTCAAATAAACAATTTCAAAATCAAGGAAAAAAGGTACTTGTTAAGGAGAAACATGATCAATTATTTCATGTTATTCTTGTACTGTGTGTGTTTTCACTCCACAAATGTAAAATATATGACAACATGTTTGCTTTATGGACAATCCCAGCATTCCCTGCCGACTTCTCCTCTGATCCCAAACCTCTATGATTAACTGTTCTCCCAACATACACACACAAACGCACACACGCACGCACACAAATCAAAAAGACTCCCGAGAGTCAAAGGATCAATTAGAAACTATTGTTTTTAGAATTTTAAATGAGAAATCAGAAGTTGATGAAAGATTCAGTGATACATTTTAAAACCTTTTGATTTTCACGCGAAATGAAAGAGGGTTTTCCAGCCCGGGTACCTTTCAGATACCCTAAAGACGGTGCAAATCAAACAGTTTTACACGTCATTTCAGACGGTACGTCTCCTGTGGAAACGACTGCGGCCGTAATAAGCTACAACAGCCTCGAAGACAACAATTTATTGGACAAGACTTTATTTAGCCGAGCTGTACCTCCCAATGAAAATCAAACCAGGTTCTCTGTGGGCCCTTTAGGTCTGCTGCAGTAAAGTGAATCTTCTGTTGGTTTGGCAAAGGCGGACGCCAGCACGGCTGCAAGAAGGACATTAAGCCGCCGTTCCTCTGAGAAAACTCAGACTGCACTGAAGATGATCGTTTTCTCCACCGGGAGCTTGACGCGAAACAAAGACTGCAGTTCAACCAATGGCCACTTGAGGCTGCATCACAAAAAAAACAATCACCAGATCACCACATACCCCCATGTTGAAATCCCAACTCTACAAAGTGAGGGAAGAGATGAGGAGAGGAACCAAGGAGAGGAGAAAACAGAACGACGGGCTGGAAGACAACAGGAAATAACGAGGAGAGGAGAAGAGAGGAATCGAGACAACTGAAACGAGAAAAGCGATAAGGGAGAAGTGAACAAGATGAATCACAGTATCTTTATACATACACACACACACACACACACACACAAGACGAGAGGCCCAACAATCTTATCTCATTTTTGTTTTACATAATGCAAAGGAAGCTTCTTGCACTCAGTGAACTACATTCATGTTATTATCCTGGGTAATCACACACACAGATCGCACAATGAGAATTAAGTCAGATTACGTCTCTGTATCTTCTCCTTTAAAGCAGCTTAAACAGTCAAACACCCACAATGCAACGGAGTGTGTGTGCGTTTGTGTTTGGCTGCATAAGCAGAGGAAGTGATGAAAGAATCACATTCAGGAAGTGGCCCATGTCCTGTTTTGTTACATGTCCTCGGCTCTACTTCTTTCTTTCTTTCCTTCCCTCATCCTCTTCCTCTTCCTCATCCTCCCTTCCCTTCGTTCACCTTCTATTCCTCTCCTCATGCTTTCAACTACAAATAATAATGTGAAAGGGGAACACAAAAAACCTGCCATATGTTGTTTTTTCTCAACTTTAAAAAATAACCTCAAATAATTGAAATTCGCCACCACCTCGAAATTTGCCTTTTCTTCTGCTTTCAGGATAGGGTGGATAGGATAGATACTTTATTAATCCCCAAGGGGAAAAACATTTTTTTACCTACTTTCAACTTATATATATATATATATATATATATATATAATATTTTTCGTTAACTAACTTCTAACTTTCATACTCCCCTTTTCTACTTTTTTTGACCCCTCTGCTTCCCTGCTTCATTCTTGCTTTTCACACTTTCCTCCTCCCCCTTTATTTAAGAATTGTCCCACCTCCTCCCTTTCTCCATTGCATCTCTCTTACCCGTGTTCCTTTCCTCTTATCGCTGTCGTTGCTTTCTTCCTCTATTTCTGCCTCGAGGAGCCCTTGAGCAAGGCACAGCAGCCGACGGCACCTTCATCTCAACCTTAACATAAATCTTCTTCCTCTTACTTCGTCTCCGTGGTTACCAAGCTCTGATCGAGAGGACGGTTGGAGATGAGGATGGAGATGCCACATCGATTGACATTTTGTTTCCATAGTAACGAGGAGAGATTGGACAGGAACGACCATCATCAAGGCTACTGCTGGTCATAAAAATGGAAAGGTTTGCGTGGATGGACATTTTTTTATTTATTAGTGTTTCTATTGCAGAAAAAGACGACTGGAAACCTCCAAAACATGATTCCAATTTGTTACATGCCACTAATTCATTGGATAAAAACTCAAAGCCACTTAAGGGGAAAGTTGGAGGAAATCTGGGTTCAAGAGGTTAATGACACGATTTTCACTTATAGGTCTGTCTCACGCACATTCATTCAATGTGTCAGAAATGTATTGTATACACGCGCACACACACACACACACACACACACACACACACGTTTCCTGTCATTAGGCAGCAGAGCCGTTCTATAATTAGAACATCTGGACCCAAGTAAGTTTAGTGCCAGTGCCCTCACACACAAACTCAGAGAGACACACACACGAAAACACACACTCACACTTTTCCATTACAACGCAAACACACACACACGCAAACGTTTGCAAACTATGCCAGATACAGTTGCAACTGCCAACACACACACACACATACACACACACACACACACATACACACACACCAGAAACTGTACATGCTTTATATCTCCACTTGTTTTTTTGCTTGTTTTTCTGCTGTTTTGTGAAAAAAAGCAGAAAAAGCACATTAAAGCAAGAAAATAAACAACAGCTTGCAGAGCTAATGGCACGCTAAATGGAGAGAGAATACCTCATGAAGACAGAGGGAGGGAGGGAGGCAGGGAAAGAGTAGGGGAGGAAAACATAAGCGAGTTCAAACATGGACTTCTTGAATCAGCAGAGCTCAGAGCCTACAGAGGCCTTTCCAGAAAAGAGAGATTAATATTGATAATAAGAAGGCCGTTCCTTTTAATTCAGCTTTATTATTGTTGTTTCTTTCATCTGTGCGGCGGAGGAAGAATAAGCGGTACGGGCGACTCCTTTGACAAAGCCCCCTTGTCTCTCTACACAGACCCATGTGAAGCCGAGCCAAATGTGCCTTAGATCTCTGCACACCATCACAACCGGAGGACCAAATTCAAACTCACAACAATCAGTGTGCAAAACTGGTCGCAGCTAAAAAGGCGGTAGAGTTTTCAAAACTTCTATAAAGAGCAAAGGAGAACAATGCAGATGAAGCCTGGGAGCCAAAAGGCTGGCTGGAAACCAGTTTTAAGCAGAGTGACAAAAAAAGAAAACAAGATGAATGGAAGTGGTTACGGATTTCATAGTGTCGTGCTGGTGCAGTAATGACTGGAACGCTTCAAGTTTCAAGTGGCGGCAGAAACTTTTCTTCTACAAATGGGTGTTAGTGTTGGCAAATTCCCCAAAGATATTAACCAAGTAGATTGTTCCCTTCGCTTTGAAGATCTACAGAGAAAATAATTTACTAATACAATATTCAGCACAAGTAAATTGTTCTCTCAGGAAGCATCGGGAAAAGCGTTAAATAAAGTTTGGAAAAAAATTCAGATGGTTCACACATTGGAGTCTCTCCGTTTCGGTTAGTTACCCGTCCGTAAGAGTCAGCTACAATACCTGAAGCTTTTTGTAACTGCCAACTATGCGACGTCTTGCCTGTTATTTTATGGCCGGATTTAGGTGAACGGTATACTGAGAATGAACTCTATGAAACGTTTCATAGATTTCAATATTTTCAAATATTTCAAATATTTTTTGAAACAATATATGTTTCAAATATTACCAAGAGGACCAATATTACCGCCCGCTAGGAGGAGGCTGATGGTCGCTTAACGCTACAATCATCTTGATGCTTAGCTACTAGCAGACTAGACCTCTTAGCCATTAGTCATTTGATATGACTTACAACTTTAAAGCTGTCCCTGGAGGTAAACACCTAATCCAGCGTTTCCTCCCTGGATTCCCCCTGAAGAGCCTCAGCAGTGGACGACGAGACAGTAAGACAGTCACGCTGAAGCAGACAGCGATTTCGATGACTTTTTTTTGTCTGACTGAGTCTTTAGGTACATTCATGTTTGACAATTCAATTAAGGCTCCTTCCTCTGTGGAGGGTTTTGTTTGTGTTGGCTTTACAAAACTATCTCACAGACACCTGCCAGCTTAGCTAATGCCTGCAGAGAGACAAGTGAGCTGTATCATAGAAAGAGAGAGAGAGAAACAAGGACATTTTAAAACCAGAGAGTTGGATGAGGACCGAGATGGTTTCAACAAATGCAGATACGCCTAGGAAGTCAATCTGCAAAAGGTTGTCTTGTGTTAAACACGTTAAGAGGATGTACCTTTACATCAACAAAAAAGCAATGCTCCATCTTGTTTCTCGCTCTCTTGTATCAGCAGAAGGGAAGTGGCTAATTTCTCCCTCGCTCCTTGTAAGAACCATCGCAGGTAGATACTCGACCCGTCCCGTCCTCCCTTCGCTCACTCGGTTTTTACATGCTGCCCTTCTATCCTTGCTGGAACACACTTGCATTCCCATAACACTGCAGTAGGTTTGGCGATTACTGTTGCCGAGTCATTTCCTGCAATGGTTCCATTTTTCAGATAAGACATTCAGACGCTCATAGAATTATGGCTCATATGAATTGAATGCAGCCAATTGTAATTTGCTATTATGCATGAAAAAGACACAGGTTGATACGCATTGGTACGATTAAAACTGAGCGTTTTGATGTTTTGGATCATAGAAGATGAATCTGGAATGATCATCCTCGCTTTACCTAGTAATTTCCTATTAACCATAAAAAGCAGATCGGAACGAGTTTGGTACACAAGGAACGAAGAAAAACAGATGATCAAACAAGTCAAACTTTTGCCTATGAAGAGTTTCTTAATAGTTTCGTCCCATTTCAAAGAACAAGACCCTAGGAGCTATGTACTGCTTATGATTAAGGTGGAGTTGACGCAACCATTTTAGCATGAGGCTGTTCAAGTGTCACAGCGCTGGGAGCGTCCACCCGGATCACAGCTTCATGCCGCAACAAATTACCTTTCTTTTCTTTCATTCTTTCCCCTCTTTTCTCCCCCCTCCCTCTGCTTCCCTTTCATCCTCCGCCTCTCCCTCGCTCTTTCATGGCGTCCTGTCGTCAAGTGTAAACACAACTGGGCGCAGAGTCCAGAGGGGTGCGACTCGTATCAGCTCTTTTTCCTCGGCTCTCGTCCTCCAGTCGCGCCCCCTCCTGCTGATGCCGGCGAAGAAACGGCGAGATTCGCTCCGAAAAAAAAAAAAAAAGAAATCAGCCTTTGGAAAAGGTGGTAAGTGCTTTCATGAAGCAGACGGCAGAAATGAATCTGGTTGAAAGCAGGCCACCGTAACAAGCTGAACACTCTGCTCCATTCTCTGAATCACGTCAAGATTATGGGGTTTTTGGTTCGTAGTTTCTGTCTCAGACCTTAAAACTGTTTTGAAACAGCACAGGATGTTTGATTTCCACGAGAGGCAGAACTAAGAGGACTTTCATGTCTTCAGGAAGATGTTTTTGCTGTGACTTGAAGTGCTGACAGGGTGGGAGCGTACAGTTCATGCAGCCAAGCGTGATAGGATGCCCAAGTGCATGAATACACATCCATTGTTGGCTTTACTTGGGACGATTAAATTAAATCCCTTTTAACTGTCAGAGGATTTTACACCTGAGCAAAAGGATTCGGTTTTTGATTCCAAATAAACTATCACAGGTTTGTCTCCGTCACGTTTGAATTCCTTGCCTGGAGTTTCCTCATCTGTCAGGTAGCATCGGGCTCCAATAAGGACTCAGCATGTTTGTTCTTTCTGTAATGGGACACTCCTGCTGTTTTTTGGTAACCGATGTTATTTTGTTCTATACTCCGTTTCCGTCACTTTAAGCTCCAAAGTTTCTGAATTCATACTGACAGGCAATTAAATAGTAGATTCATTTCAGCTACACTTTCAAAAAGGTTGAAAACAAACATTTGATCTCAGTCCGAAGCGGGAGAGAGACTCGGGGCTGCAGCACATACAACATGCACCTGCACAGGAAGAGCATTGCCAATGGCCATGTAGCAGTGGGTTTGTGGCGGCGATGGGGAAGTGAGAGCGGGGCTCAGGTGACTTTTGTTTCAGCTCTTGGGCTAATAACAGATGACCAAAACGGTGAAATCTCAGTGCGAGGAAAGACACACGGCGTTACCTGTAAACCACCCACAGTGGAATCGAACCGCTTCCTCCTTCACCCCACGAACTTAGTTGCTTCTTGCCAATTTTACAAGCTAGTTTATTAAAGGAGTTTCCAAAGGCATGCGACATACGTATAGGCCTGTGCAAAAGAGACACCATGCACATTTTATTTAAAGTGGGAAAATGCTTGTTACAGGTAAATCAAAAATTGGATACAAGAAACTTTTAGCTGAATGCTAAATGTTCAGCAGGCAGAAAACACGTTAGCACGGAAAGTGCTTTGCTACTTTACACCAAACACAAAGTAGAAGTGAGTAGAGTGTTGCGGCCATTTGGTAGTTAGCCAAAGAGGACTCTAAAAAGTATCAATTGAACCTGGCAATGAAACTAGATAAAAAGTTAACACAATTAAAGAGAGAACAAGGTTTACTCACATGTATCAAATGGAGGGATGGGTATTGTTTGGATTTTATCCAATACAAAAAACAACTTTTAAAACAGTTCGGATGCCTAAACGGTGGATGACCTGATACTCATGAACAATAAACTTTACTGTAAAGAAAGTTTTTTCCTTCAAATTCAACAATATATTAACAGTTTAAAGTAACTGTCAATATAAATAAATACAGCATAGTCTTAATTTGAACAGAATGGAATTTATCTGCAGATGCTCTGGTTCAAAATGAGACCAAACCTTTCGTTGGAGATGGTCACTTCTTTTTAACCATCCGAGAAACACATTTTACAACTGAAGCACAATTTTTGCAACACAAAATTGGGAAAAAACAAACTTGCCTGGTGGGTCCAGAAGTGTGCGAGATTAGCCCAGCATGGACACACACACACACACACACCAAGTAGTGATTAATAACTGAGAGACAAATCCTGATTAAGTCTCTAGGATAATAGTATTAAAAAAAAAACATTTTTACATCAGACAACATCAGTGTTTTTTTGTACCGACAGTATTAATAGCTACAATACAGTCAAATTAGTCATACATTTCATATGTAAATTGCATCCTATAAAAATAAGATTTCACTGAAGTGTCAATTTTCACTTCAATCTGCGGAACAAAAATGTCACCATGTGATGCTTCTGCTTCCTGTTTTTGCTTATTGCATCGCTTTACTGAACCTCCTCTGTTGAATATTCAAATTTAGGAAACTGCTGAATGAATAAAACATTATGTCCGTTGCAAATTATCTGAACCAACTCTTTTCTTCATCTTGATTTTGTTCATAGTTTATATTGTTAACGCATGCACCTACTGGTCATATCTGTAAAGCAGCTTATAAATTAAAAGATTTTTCCCTGAACCATATTCAGCTTATTATATTTGATATTTAGTGGAAATGCAAGGCTTCTCTAAAAATGATTTGGATGATAATTACTTCTGATTAAGGGCTGATTAGTATATGTGAATAATTATTGAAAGTTGAAAAAGGAACAACCCCCCTCCTCTCCCTGGGGAGAGGTGCATTGTGGGATTCCACCTGGATCGCACCTCCTTTTCTGGAAACCAGGAGTGAGAAACCGCTAACGAGTTAGCATGTCTGCATGGGTGTGTAAGGCTGCAGAGACACGTCGAGCAAAATGTACCCCATTAATTTAATGTTAAAAGTTAAATTATTGCTTAGTCAGCTTAAATGTCTTTGAGTTTTTATTTTTCTGTCTAAGTACCAAGTTAACCGGTTTCTCTCCTGTCTGGGTCTCCTACCCCCCCTCTCAGAGTTGTTAATCACGCTGTGGTTTTGCCTTATTAAGACTTAATGTATGAGAACAACAGCTCTGGTTCAAACCACAAGACCCCCCCCCCCCCCCCACACAGACCCCCAGCGACTCCCTCTGTGTTTGCTGCAAAATTGTATCCCATGTCTTTCACTAACTACATTAGAGAGCAATTACAGCTTAATAGCTGTCGAGATCCATTATCGACATTCATCTAACCTTTAAATATTTCAAGATGGTGCCGCTTTTTTTGGTGGAATTTGCTGGAGAGACTGAAAGAGAGACAGCGAGGGGTAAAGAGGAGCCGACAACTGCCTCCCTCGCCCTGTAACCCCCCTTCCTCCTACCCCACACCTCCTCCTCCTCCTCCTGCCCAATACGTTTTAGACAAACCTCGGGTCACATGCAAATAAAATGATATCACACGGGCACATGTTTCCTCTTCTGTATCTATTGTCAGCATTGGCGACGAAGAAACTGAAACCTGTGGTGAAATACGACAACATTTGGCTCACTTTCCATTTGAGTGGTTCCTCATTTTAGTAGTCCCTTAAAATCACGTGAGGAACCCTTGGGGAGACCTGAAACCCCCTTTTTCAAAAAGTCCTGCCTACGTTTGCAGCCTACAAGTGGATTACAGGCCCAACAGCCAAAAAACAGCCGGAAAACCACCACTGAAGAGGACGAGTGTGGTCACAGAGTGAGAGTGCGGCTATTTGAGAGAACAGGAAAACTTTTTGCTGCTGCTTTGCTCCAGTTGTGTTTACAGAGCAGCACAGGTGAGATTTAGAAACAGCAGCCATCCAATTCATTTGCACTTAACATGCTACACTGGTGCAAGTGTGAGTTTTTGATCCTTTCCAAGTGACGTCTGATCAAAAAGCCCAAATTAAAGGGTGTTCTAACATTGAAAATAAAATAGATAATTGATCAAACAATCACTGTAGCTTCCTAGTTCCTCTTCTCCGGTTGGCTCAAAGAGACGTACCGGCGCGGAACAGACCAAATGTGCACCCAAAGCTTATGTGGATCCTCGTAGACTAACCAATCGAGGCGGCTACACGCAATGGGAGCACGGTTTATTTTTAAGAAAAGCCATCTACTCCCCGTTGGGAAAAAGGTGTCTGAACAAAGCGGTGAAAATAATCCACCTCTAAATGTGATCTCTTTTCCCATTGAGAAAGCTGCTGCTGGGTCCTTCCTCTCGAGCTCCAACAGTCGCCGCACCTACGCAGGGCCCAGGAGGTCGGTCTAGACGCACAAGTGCATCGGCGGGGTCCGTCCGGCCGACAGGCGATGGTTGGTTAATCAAATACAGACGTGGGCGAGGACTCGCACACCCGCAGGAACAAAGCGGCCACTTCAGGAGGTGCCAGATGTCAGAGGGGGCAGAGCGTGACACTTGACTGAGAACAGGCCTCGCTGGAGAGCGTGTGTGTGTGTGTGTGTGTGTGTGTGTGTGTGTGTGTGTGTGTGTGAGGGAAAAGCTGCTGCACTCTAGAACTTCATTGATCTCAAGAAAACACACACGATAAAGTGAAGGCTTCCCCTTTGAAAACCACACAATGCATGTTTGGGCACGCACGAAGGAGATCTCTGCTGCTCGCTCTTAACACATTAAAGCCTGGCGAGAGAGTGTGTATGTGTGTGTGTGTGTGTGTGTTTTAGCATTCGAGTGTACTTCGCTGCACCTCTTAGCTCATGTCACTTCTGGTTGAAAGAATAAGATGGGGGCGTTTATACCAAAACAATCCCAAATGGGTGAGGTGAAGGTGACTACTTCCCCTTTCTTAAATAGGAATGGCTCAAACTATTAAAAAAGGTAATCTCTGTAATCAGGACACAAACGATAGTTTGCGTGTTGTGATATTTGCTATGACAAAGTCTGTAGCTTCATCTATTACTATGCAAGTTACGATGGTGCGCTGCCTCCATTTATAAAAACACAGAGAAGCAAAGGATGTGAGCGTGTGGCTGCCAGGCTCTATAACTGCAGTCATTATGTGAACAGAGACCAGAACCTGCTGCTTCACATTCATAGTACTACTATTTAGAGAGCTGCAGCCTGGTCTGCGCACACACACACACACACACACACACACACACACACACACACACACACAGAAAAAACAGCATTTATGTCAGCTCAATCACATTTTGGGGTTATATTTGGTTGGAAGAGATTTGTGGCAACAATGATCAAGCATTGTACAATGAAATCAAGAATCATGTTAACCCTGACCTTTGACCCTCTGACTGATTTCAGACGCATGTGGGCCAGGATGGAGGCGCACCTTGTTCCAACTACTATGACTGTTACTAAAACTAAAGTTTTAGTTTTAGTTGTAGCATTATTTAGAATTAGGTTGGTTGGAGCGTCCCAGATGTATCAGTACAGTTTGAGTGTCAAAAAGTATTATCACAATAACATTATGTTGGACTTTTTTATTTTGCTGCATTGGTAAGCTTTTGCTAATAACACCACATTAAACTTGATTGAAAAAGTGACAGCATTGTAATACAAGACCAACGTTAATCTGTGGAAGTAGCAGCATTTTCATTTACCCAAAAAATAGTTTCCCTGAAATGTCTCATACCTGGTGATCCCTTTTCTTCTCATAGACCAACACAAATTTAATCAGTTCAATATTTGGACTTATAACTAAATACTTCACCCTTTCATGTACTATGCCTTTTGTGCTAGTTAACAAGTATGGAACCTTTCTGTGAAAATGAACAAAATACAACCTTCAGCAATAACTGACATGTACAGAGGCCTAAGGGACATGATTCATGCAAGATGGCTGCCACCGAGCTCATATTCATTCACAAATACCCACTTGTAAGTAAGTTCAAACACACACACACACACACACACACACACAGATATTTGAAACATGCAGAGCTACAAATGAGAAAGAGCTGAGTAAATGTTGAGCGGGGCGGAGGGGTAGAGGGTCTGCACGGGCCGTGTCGGGGATGGAGAACAGTCACTACTTGTTTTATCGCCTCATGATGAACACCTGCAACGACTGGGGAGGAGGGGAATAGAAAGAGGTCGAGGGCGGACAAAAGGCTCACATCTGAGAGACGGCAAGAAAGAGAGAGAGTGGGGGAGGGGGACTGTGGGAACGCTTGTGTGTGTTTCTCAGGTTACATTCCTACAGACATGCTGCAAAATAGACCGCAAGTCGCCTGCCACAACGCACAAGTGTGCATAAAGTGTGGTAACATGAAGGAAAAAAAACATTTGCAGCTTGCGGTCAACTTTTTGACCAGTTGAAAAACAAAATGGTTTTCCCAAGAACAGTCTTGACTTCAACCAACCAATCCCTGACAAATAGTTGAAAATTTACCTCAGTCAACAATGTAGAAATGACTTCTCAAGCTCTAGTTTCAAGTCCTCTTCAATACAAGATGATGTCTAGTTAGGCAATTATGGTCCAATTTAAGTCAGCACGTGCTATGCAGCAGGGCTACCTGTGATTGACAGGTCACTAGCGTTGTCTGGTTTGGGAGTTGTCCGTGTTTTGTCTTAAAAGTTTTTTTACAGTTAGACAGTTTTGTTGTTTATGAAAGTTAGTCGCACCATTAACTAAAATACATAAATTAGAATATATTATTCAATGAAGGACAAAAATACTTAAAAAGCAGCAGCCCACAAACCAATGGTTTATGACTAGGTGACTATGTTCCCTTCTTAAATACAGCCTACGCCTCGACCACATCCGACAACTCTGGTGCCAGACCATATAACACCCAGTAATCCCGTTTTTCGGTAGTCACGGATGCGGTCGTGGCTGAAAGGAAGCAGCCAGGGTCCAACATCTGGTGGAGAAATTCCTAAAAAAAAAAATGGCACTTGTTGGAACGAGATGTTCAGCAATCACAAGGTGTCCGTGTGCGTCTTCATTCAATCCAAAACTACCCCCGGCCTGGCTTAGAAACAGACCCCAGAGGAAGGAGGGAAGTGCTTCTATTCACTCAAAGCCGTTCCAACCTTACAAAGGGGACGATACTTTAAAGATGCTGCTGCAATAGGTTCTTTTTGTATTGTCGTTCAATAAATAACGATTCTGAATCAAACAGGCGCTGTCATTTTTGTTCCACGCCTCAATGCCCTTCCCTCTTCTTTTACAGGTTTAACAAAAGGTTCGACTAGAAGTTTTGTCTGAACTACAGGGTATGTCCGAATTACCAAACTCTCCCAGCCTAAACACTTGTTCCGTGAAGGAAACGGTTTATTGAGGAAACAAGGAGGAGCGCCGCTTACCTAAAAACATGTCACATGCATCACAATGAACATTTATTGATTTTTGTTCGGGATTTAGTTTCTAAAACGAGTTAATACCTTTCCCACAGAGGTTGTAGGTGTGAACACGCAGACATACAAAAGCCAAAGTGACAGACCCCTGGTCTGGCTGTGCCTCTCCTCATACAGAGTCACTGAAGCAGTTAGTTCTGCGTCCTCACTCGGGACTGAAGTATTTACAACCACTGGCCGCACCCAAAGCCTTCCGTCTGGAGGAGTTACGCCAGTGGAAGCAAACGTACATCCGCGCAGTATGTTCACTGAGCAGATGTTAGCAGGACGAAAATAAAACTGCTTTTATGCTAAAACAATTATTGTTCTGATGACAAACTCCCCAAAAACTCCTTCAGATGAACGATTCAATACGCAAGGGTCTATTCAGCTCTCAATTTCATACTAAGCAAACATTTTCTTTACCATAAACCAGCGCATTTGCCCTAAAGGCTGCGCACATACAACAGTTTGCACCAATACCAATATCAGACCGACACTCACTTAAAATGCTGGATTGTTGACAGTGATGTAGATTTATTTAATTTGTCATGTTTTGACCAATTTGTTGGATTTAAGAAAGGTTCACAAATAGAAATTCAATAATTTTACTCAATTATATTTCAATAATAATATTCAGTAAATTTATAAAAATTGCAGTGTTTAGGGAAGCTGTATGTTGGCCTAGTAGTAAAACAATGATCCAGGCCACTTCCCAACAGCGCATGGTGTAGAGGGTGTGCTGGGAACCACAAGGTTGGTGGTTCGACTCCTGGAATCCCGGCTGCTCCATGAGCCACGTCGAAGTTTCCTAAAGCAAGATACCCAACCCCTAGTTGCTCAACGGGCTAAATGTATAAGCCATGGGTTAAAAATGCAATGCAACTCGCTTTGGATAAAAGCGTCAGCTAAACGTATAAACCCAACTAGAGATGTTCCGATACCATTTTTTCCCTCCCGATACCAATTCCTATATACGTTCAGTGGGTATTTAGCGTGACACGTCTTCAGATGTTTGATTAAGTTGCTGTTCCAACCTCACAAAACCCACCCCTCGAAATTGCTTCTTTGCACTTGTTGCATGTCAGCGTCTTACTGGTGGGAAAAGCCACTGTAAAAGTACTGTACGTACGTATATATATATATATAAAATATGTCAAGGGAGCTAACCAGTAAATGGATTCCTATTTCTATAAAAGTATGTGGTATCGGATCGGAGCCTGGACTCCAGTACTCGCCGATACCCGATGCCAGCATTTTCGGCAGTATCGGAGGCTTTTACGATACTAGTATCGGAATCGGAACAACTCTAAACCCAACACTTTTGGGATAAATGTGAGCCAGACCTCATCAGCCAGCATCGGGGTTGCACCTCACTGACGCTCTCTCTTCTGAGTGGGAAACAAATCACCAGCCGGGTCCTAAAATCTGTTGGAAATCCTTTCATGAAGAGGAGGCCGTTAAAGCTGCAGATTAATGTCTGCGGTTTTGGAATGGTATGTTAAGTTATCACACATGGGAGTAATGTCCAAACGTCCTTACACTTTTGGCCGTGCATTCCGTGTTTAACTTTGCGTGTTTAAGTCCCTTTATATTTGCCCAACAGCTGACTTTCTGCAACCGAGAGGAATAAAGACACAACAATACAACTGGGTTTGTTTTGCAGAAGTAGGTGTCACATTTCTTCCAAACGGTGGTTATGCCTTTTAAAGCACCAGCGGTGTAAATCTTGTTGATATACACCTCTGCCTTCCAAGAACACAGCAGCAGGGAAACAACTTCATAAAGCCGCATTTATTGGATAATTGGTCCTTTAAATGGCTTCAAGCTGTCGATGGATGGCCATCCAGCAGGCAGCCGGCCGGAAAATGGGAGAAAAGAAGAAAGTCTAGGGGGAGGAAAAAAACAAAACAAAAAAAATAATGTCCTCTTTAACATCCTCTTAACCAAAGGCTAAAAACACTGCGGTTTCACCCTGCGGTTATTGCACACACAAAGCTGTCAAATAAGACAAACCGCCTGAAATGGCAAAACAGTCATTCTCAACTTTTTCAATTAACATTTCATTGTGATGCCTGGATAATTCTGCACGTCGGTGCCAGTTTGGAGGATTAAAAGAACCATCATTGTGACTGTGAAACAACATTTCAAGGTTGTCACAGCAAGTGGAAGCCAAATCTTCAAAGTCTGTCTGATGAAGTCACAATGCAGGTATCCGCGCCCATTCACAGTCCAAGGGATTCTTCGATACCAAAATAAAACAGCCTATTTATTGCGAATTTTGTATTTTTTTTATCATACATTTCAAAACCTTGAGTCTGGCTTATTGGCTCTTGAGTCTTTCGCCGTCACCATTTTCGGCAACCAAAAATGTTTAATTAACATAGACTGAAAGCTCACTTAGCGTTAGAAGGGTTACAGTTTGAAGGAGAACCTTCCCAAACGCAGCGGTAAGGACGATTCAAGTCCTTCTTTATGGTCATCGCTTACTAAATGAACATCATGTGAGAATGAAGAAGACTCGAAAGTAGAGTTTGAGACGCATGTTTACAACGTTTACTGAGGGAATCAACTAAATGCGGAGCAGATTCATTTTTCTATGCAACCAGAGGAGTGAAGGATGCAGGCTGGAGGCACTTCTGCATCATATGTCAAAGCCATAACTATAGGTTTCAAATTTCCTTACGGTATGAATTTTCCACAAGCCGTAAAACCGCGTATTGAAATGGGGTCATTGTTGCAACAACAATTTACAAACCACAAGGTTTAGTATAAACATATGGGAGATTGGTTTATGAATAATTTCAGAGGTTAACATCAGAAGTGGTATATTGCAAAGTCCTGTGTCATGTTTGCTCTAAAATGTTGACTACTAATGAGGATGACAATATTCAGCTAGCTGCTGCTCTAAAACAAACAAACAAACAAGTGAGCGAGCAGGCCGCATGTTATCAGGTGTAAACTGGAGTACGGCAGGGAGGAGGGCAGTGAGTGGGATGAGGGAGAATGAACAGCAAAGTGGGAGAGTTGTGAAACAATATGAATGAAAAGAACCAAGAATGTAAATAGGAAATGGTGAGAGAGGCAGAGGCAGAGAGAGAGATGTTTGGACTAGAGTTGTTGCTACTCAGTCCCGACAGTGTGGAATGTGCGAGGGGAGATCAATGTGGTACCTCTCTCACACACACACACACACACACACACAATGAGGAAGAAGCAGTCTGGTCTCCTCGGGTCAAACCAGATCTGACCCGCTCACTGGTATCAGCTCCCCCTCTATTGGTCCATTCACAGAGTCCTCTCAGTCATCATTGAAAGGTTCAGTGTTTGCAGCGCAGTGCCCCTGTGCAAGGCATCGACGCCTCCAGGGTTACAGGTTGAAATGCTTACAGCCCCAGGTAGAGGTGCAGACCCTTACAGCGAAGGTTGCAGGTCCAATGGAAAGCTTTGCCGTTTTAAAATCTAAAAGACAAACTAGGTCTTCTTAAGTCTTTTGTCATCAATGACTGCTGAAGTTCATTTTTAGCGACTTTTTAACCCAACCGGATGCACTTTGACTGTACCAGGCAGCGTTTGTGTGTGTGCGCGCCAGCGTACTGATAATGAAAAACATTCAAACGATGTGTAACCAAAAAGGTAATATAGAATAGGGGTGTAACGATTCGTTTTTAACAACGATTCGATAACGATTCAAGGAAGATATTGGTTAGTTTAGAACGATACGACCCGAAACGATTCAATGACTTGAAATCGATTCAGTAACTTTTTAGCCAAAAATTCAACCAGTGTAACTGAAATAAATTTCCTAGATTCCTGTTGTTTCTTGTAATGGAATCAGGTATCAATTATGAATATAAATTAAAAAAAGTAAACAACAATGAATGGCAAAATCATTCACATTTTATTTGAATAAAGTGCAAACACTGCTGTAGCAGTGTAGCAGAAGAAAACCTGTATTAGTAATATACACAAAAAACACCCTTGCAATAATTGTTTTCCCCTACCAACCCCCGCTATTCCAACCCTTTTGGAACATCCCCTTGGATTTGCCGTGAAACCCGGAAGTTGAATCGGGGCTCGGGACGGCGGGACCTGCATACTGCGTGATCACGTCACGGCTCAGTCCGCGAAAGCCTTTATCATTGAAAGGGCTAAGAAAAAAGTCTGACGTTCTTAAATCCAATGGGTTATTTCCTAGTATCGATACAATCGATTTATTACATTTTAAATGGATGTTTGATCGATATATGTCGTCCATATGGCCAACTCGCCGAGCACAGATCGATGTAGTTGGATCGGAGGAATAGAAAATCGATACATTGATGTAACAGCTGAATCGTTACACTCCTAATATAGAACCATTTAAAAACAAGTTAAAATGAATATTATGTTGAAAGGAAAAACAATCTTACTTTGACTTCCTGTAATATCTTTGCTTAAAATGGTGGCATCTGGTAGCAAAACTGATTGGACATAAGATACACAAGATCGGGGATCAAGAAGAGGACCCCTTACTGTAGCTTAGAGTCTCTGTCCTACTCAAGGACACTTCAGCAGGGCTTCCAAAAGCTCTCTGTTGCTCTGCAGAGCTCCATTAAAAAAAATGTGTAAAAATAAACTACTTCCATTCTGGACCTGAAACCCAATCAAACGTCAGGAGATCCAAATGAGCAAACACAGCCAGCGACGATGTTTAAATGCTGCTGATATCGTTGTGTGCGTTTTGCAATGTGTATTTTTGTTTAACGCAGATGAAGAAAGAAACACACACACACACACACACACACCTTTCCTCTCATTCTCCCATGAACAGTACACACTTACACACTATCTGGCTCGTCGCAAGACCAGATGGCACCAGGGGTGTTCCAGACCATTTACAGTGTGTACGAGTGTTTGTGCACATATTTCAGCGAATGTGTATGTGTGAATGGAAAAAATGGGGGCGCGGGGGGTAGTTGGAAAGCATATCCCCCCCTCACCCTCACCCTCTCCCTACAGACACACACACACACACACACACAGGAACTTGGCTGTACGGCTCTGCCAAGGAATGAGAATAAAACAAAAGCCGGGATAAACCATTGCGCCGCTTCCCTCCTCCATCCATCCATCCATCCCACCCCAAACTGAAACAGATGGTTTAACCCATTGGTCTCTGCGCAGTGAAGGTTCAGAGGAACCAGTCATCTCACATTTGTACATTACTAAAAGAAATTCTGAGAGCACACAAGACAATAAAACAACAACTCAGGGGAGACCCAGCTGGTCCGCTTCACGCAGGACTACACAGGAGAGGAGGAGGAGGAGCAGTTAGAATGAAGGAGGGGAACGGACAGAGGTGAAAACAGCAAGGAGGAGGTGAATGTTAAAAAGGAGGATGAAGGAATAACAGAAGGAGGGCGAGCAGTGATCCGCGGGGAGGAAGAGGAGGGTGAAGGCTGCGTCATGTTTTCAAGACCGTCGTCTCTCTATTGACAGCCACCATTTTCACACAGCACACCTCTTCTGTCACTTTAGCCACAGGTTTATCCCCCCCCCCGCCCCCCACACACACACTTCACACACACACACACACACACACACGCGCCTCCCAGAATAAGTCGGCTGCCTCTAATTGGAGTGGTGTTTGTTGCGGAGAGGTGTTGAGCGCCGCTGTAATTGCCAGGCAGGCTGGTTGACGTTCCCCCGTCTCTTTATTTTTTAAGGGCCGGGTAATTAGGCTTTGCTGGTTGTGCGATTGTGCCGCCGCCGGTACGAGGGAACAGGTGTGCGCAGAGAGCAGCGGAAGACTCACCTCGCCGACGTCACCCGGCCGCCCGCAGGGACGGCAGAGCAGCTGTCTGCCGTAACGCCGGCGCCGCCAATGAATGGACCAAATATCGAAGCAATAGCTGTTAAGGTGTCTCTTTTGTTTGGTCCAAAGCAACACCTGACAGAAGGCTGAGAACATTGTCAGGATGAATCGTGGGGTGAAAAGAAACGGCAGACCAATAATCAGGACGGCACTGTCAAATATTTAAAGATGTGGAAAATAAATAGCTGGCAGAGACTTTTAACGCAGTGTGTCCTTCTTCCCATCCACTCTCCACTGCTAATGAGTGGTTTAGACTCTGAACATACAGATCATGCAGGTAACCTGCTGCAGGTGTGCAACAGATGCTTCTAAAAACCAGTTACTTTGTGACTCCAGCCAAAAGCAGCTGAAAACCAGCAATTAAGCTCCGGCCGTCTGTCAACATTTAGTCAACTTACAACAAAGTGACTGAAGGCAACAACGCGTTGGAGAAAGAAAACCTACAACAACATTGTTTATATGTCATTGTCTGTGCTGACATCTAGTTATTATGGACACCTCTGCAGCAGGTAAGTGCTGGCTTGGTGAGAAGTGAAAAGACATCTAGTGCGAGACGTTTGAGTCGGTGCTGCATAAATCACACTCATTAGAGAGGCTGCAGTTTGAAGTCAAACTAAAGCAAAGTTCATCGAGTAAGACAAGATTGAAACAACTTAACCATCAGGTATCACACCCGGGTTATAGATCCAACTATATATAATATCTAACTGAATTACATATTCTCCTTGAGATACAGTTGCTGGAACAAATGTCCTCAATATCTTAAGAAAAAAAAAAAAAGACCCTTTTCAACTAAAATGGTCTATTTTTAAGATGTCCAAGGCTGTAGGGCCATTAAAGAAATGATATTTGCTGACTGGGCAATAAACAAACTAAAAGTAAGCTACCTCTAACATTCAAAATCAGCAGATAAACCAGATTTAAGTTGATCATACTCTCAGATACAATCCCCTTTGGAAAAAACCCCAGAACTACTAAAGCTTCATACATTTTTGTTTTAAAGTTCTTTCTTAAACAATTGTGGCCCACTTCTAACCTGCTCACGTCCCAGTAAGTTGAGGGAGGACTCAGGCGCAGACTTCCAGAATCAAAGCACTTTATTTAAGTGAGGCAGGGAAACGCCGACTCCGCGACAAGGAGACACACCTGGTTTAAATAGTGTGCGAAGGTGCAGGTGATTGGACACAGGAGGAAACAATCAGGGACCCAGCAGACAATGACTCTCACAGGAGAAAACCCACCAGGGCAGGAAGTGACGTTAACCCAGGGAAGCACAAAATAAAACCAACTCACACCTCGACCGCTCACTGGGACGCGACCTGAATCCAACTAGATAAACACACATTCTAAAGAAGCAGTAAACTACATCTCACGTGTGTAAAACGACTGAAACTGACACCTTCAATAGGGCTGTTTGCCCGTGCACTCATCATTCTCCTTGTTCGAGGACAATTTGAAAATAACACTTTGAGCAGGGAGCATCAGGGACACTAAACAACTCTACTGGATTCTACTGGAAGTCAGAGAAGGGGACAGAAGAGCCCGTGAACACGTCTTGGGGGAAAACACCCGGCGCTGCGACTCGTAGCGAGCCGCTCCGTGGAAGCAAGCGGCACGTCAATCTCCTGAGCTTTGGGGAAAGGAAATTAATAAATGTAAAAGCAGAAACCCACGCCGAATTCTCACAGACGCCAACCTTGAAATCACTGCCATTATTAGCGGAGTCGTTATTGGCATTAGAAAAGCAAATGGGGCCAATAACATTTGCCATTATGACTAAAAACGGTTATTAATCCCTAATCCGCACCACAATTAAGAGCATGGTGGGGTGTTTTTATTTTGTGAGCCGTTCTGCGTCCCCGTCGAGGAAACGAGATGATTTAACAGCCTCGGAGGCAGAGAGGAGGAGAAGGAAGAGGAGGAGGAGGAGGAGGAGGAGGGGGGGGGGGGGTTTAAGTGACTCTCCATCTCTATTTTGAAACAGATCAGCCGGGTTTTTTTCTTGTTCTTGTTTGAGTGACAGGCGTAACAGAGGCAGATTTGACTGGATAGAGACACGAGGGGGGCAGCGGGGGGGGGGGGGGGGGGGGGGGGGGGGGCTCGCCGCGTCAGAGCACGTTATCAGTCTCAGTACAAGTGCATCAAATCAAACGGGAGGAGGGGGGGTGGAGGGTGGGAGTTATTAAAGAAACCCACCCTTCTTCTTCATCTGTGAACTGTGACTTAATAAGCTATGCCAATTAGGGGAACAAAATTCATGACGTGCCATCGGGGCTGCATCCATCCTTTGCCTCGATTTCTCTGCTAATGCATGAAGCGCGCTGGCGGGGGCCGCTGCGCTCCTCTGTGGAAATCCAGAAAGAAGGAGATGGGTGCCGGCACAAAAAAATAGAAACAGGATAAAGCCTTTTGATTTAGCGGTCGTCTCTCATGGTTTTTTTGTCTTTGTTTTTAGTGATATTTTATATTTATATTTTTGTCAACAAATCATGTCCGGAAACCAACGAGCAGCCAGATTCTTTGATTCCTTCCCTTCATCGTCTGCGAAGGGGGAGGAGTGCCAAACGCTGGAAACTTTCACCCTCAACTTGTGAAAAGGCCGAGCGACGAAGCAGCAGCCGCTTTGTCGCGCTGCCGCCTGGAAGAAGTCATTATTGGGTTTGTCACTGCTGACCCGCCCGTCTTGCGTCACCTCTTTCCTGTCTTACCTTTTCCTCACAGCATCATACTCTTCTTTCTCTAATCCTCCCACTTTATTTCTCTTTTCTCTCCTTTCTTTTTCACTCTCCTTCCAAACTGTTACCGCTCCTTTCTTCCTTCTCTTCTGTGCCCGTTTCCTTTTCCTTCCCCCCTTTGCTTTGGTTCCCTCGTTACCTTCCTTCAGCATCCCTTCTTCCTTCCTACCTTTCTTTGTTTCTTTCTGCTGACAGTTAAGGAAACATTTCCTCCATGGCTCATTGCCAACTCTGCCCTCCCGCCCCCAAAGCCTTCTCCCCTTCCCAACGAAACACACACACACACACACACACACACACACGCACACACACACGCACACGAGCGTATGTCGGTCACACATTTTAAGGCTCAGCGCTCATTCTCTCTGTGAACACACACGTCGACGCACCTCAGTCTCCTTCCAACACCGTTGACAAGGAGACACACAGCGGATCTGAGAGGTTATGTGTTTAAAAGAAGAAAAAAGGAGGAAAAGCAACCGCAAGCTGCCAAGACCTGAAATAGACGGGCGGCACGGTGTTTGACAAGCAGAGTGAACGGCTCCATCCAGGAGGAGATTAGAAACACACACACACACACACACACACAGAGTTAGAAGTGTGCGTTATCTTTTCCAGGGATGATCCCGAAATAAAACGGAAACAATGGCCAAATCTCCCAATAATTAAAACGCCTAATCCACTTCCTGGTTGGCGATGACCGTGGGCTGAGCGTGTCAGCCAGGGACGCGTTGGGAGATTGTGCGTTGTTTATGTTTAGACGCTTTTGTGTGTGTTTAACGGCGGATTCGTCGCCCTCCAAAAATACGAGGACTTACACGGAATGAGGAGGGCGCTTCAAAACCACCTGAAGAAATGCATTCACAGCATTGTGTGAAGGATGTCACTTCTAAAACGTGTAATTCTACGTGAAGAAAAAAAAAAACACAAACTAAAATGTCCGTGAATCTGCTGTGATCCCTGACTGACTGTTATCTCCACGCGCTGCTGCGCCTGCGTCCTTTATGCTCGTCTTTAACCTTGATTGGCAACCTGCGCCCATTCCGGAGTTATTTGGAGACAGGCTGTGTTTCTCTGTGGTTGCATACAGATCTATAGCAGATCACCCAATTGTAAGGTGATGCCGTTTTTTTGTTTTTGTTTTGTGGAGCAATAGCTTACATATGCCATTGAGCTATAAGTATTGATTTGAGGAATGTTACGGCTTAAGATGTGTTATAGTTCAAATGTTTCAATTGATCAATACGTCAACATATTCCACACAGGATAAAAGCCCTTTGCTGTATTTTGTACCTCCTGAGGTTTATTATGCTCTGTACATACATGGCAATCACGGGTTTAGAGAGAGAAGGGGCCTTTTTACTAGAATGGGACATCACTATCTACGTGTGAGAGGCGGGAAGCCTAAATTATGAATAGCATCCAAAACTAAGTTTACCCCAACTAAGAATAAGTAGTCCAGCTATGCACAAAATGTCCCAGAATACACTGTGGGAGGATATTCAAAGATTATGTTGCACACGCGCACCTACACACACATTTCACACACATTCACAGGGGATGGAAGAGAGTCTAAATGAGCCGTTAAGCCAGCGTTCAAATAAAAGGGTTGTCCACAATTGCTTATGAAATAAATCAATACCACAAATAGGGTCAATTAGTCTAGTGCAGTGCAATGAAAGCGTTTGCTGCGTCCCGTCATTGTGGACGCCGGCTCGGGGGCGGCGGCTCCCGGCCTCTGGCATCGGCCCAGCCTTTGGAATCCGCTGCTCTCGTGGTTGTGGAGGTCTATAGAGTTCTAATTAGCTGCATTCACAAGCAGCGGCGGGCTCATCAAAATGCCGAGGCCTGCAGAAAGCCACAGCAGGGGTGAGCAAAGTGTGTGTGTGTGTGTGTGTGTGTGTGCACGTAGAGGGGAGGGGTGGAGGGGGGGGGTGCATCTTGTACATCTGGGTGTTTAGAAGTGTGTGTGCCAGAAACAGAGTGTGATTTGTGTTCAGGGATGACTGCGTTCGTGTTTCAGACACCAGTGTGTGTTCCTGTCTCTGGAGACAAAAGAAAAAAATGACTATACAAATGGAGGCAGCAAACCGAGGCCCAGCCGCCGCCACGACTGCATAAAAACGGGCCTTTTTGTCCCCCCGAAAAATCCGTCCTTCCTCCCATCTGTATGTGCGGCACGCGAGCAAACAGCAGCGCGGAAAGCGCAGAGCGCGGACGACAACAACCACGGCGAGACAAAGAAGACGTCTCGGCACTCGCTTGTTTTCCAGCCGACGAACAAAATGGCTTCCGACCGCTGTGAAGAGGCAAATCACATGACCGGGAGCGACGGGAACAAGCCGACCGTTTGTGATGATGTGATGAAAAAGGCGGCATTCTCCACAGGGTGAGCCTGCATCCTGGAGATATATATTATTATATATATGTCTTTTGTCTTTTGCCCTAAAAAGACTACAACGCATACAAAATCATATCATGAGTGCAAAGGTCATGTCTGCAATTACTGTCATCACACAAGAATGTTGGAGAATAATTATGCAAGCGCTGCTTTTTAACCTGTTAAAGTAGGCTTTGGTCATCGATTGGTAAGTTGTTAAGTGACAAAAAACGTTTGATCCAACCACGCGCCGTAGACACCAGAAAAAAGCTGTGTGAAATAGTTTTATGAAATACAATTTAATATACATTGCCAACCATTTTATTTGTTTTAGATGAAAAACAGCTGGTAGAAGTTGAGCCAAATGTGGAGGCCACATTGCAACATCACTCCAGGGCCAATGATTTAAAAAAATACACCAAAAACGGTATTAAACTTGCACCTAAAGCGCCCTTAACATACAAAACAAATGATCACATGACCGCATGTTCAGCCCTCACTGAGCACTAAGCACTAAGCAGTGGGAGAGTTAAGTATAAGTATAAATATTACACAGTTTGTGAAGGACTCACTGGTCATTGAATTCTTGCCTCCATGAATCGACCATGAGAAGAGCAGCCGAATCCTTCATCGACAACAACACCTTGTACCGTTATTAAGGAAATGTCAAACACCAGCGCCTCCTCTCGCACTGCCGGGCCGCCCGTCCACCTAGTGTTTTAGGTAATGTGCAAAGTCAGCAGTATAACCAGACTGACTGGCTGACACGCGGACTCACTGGAGGAATAAATGAAATGCTCAGTGAAGACAGGCTCACTGGCACACGAGGCCACTTTACTCATGTGAAGCTTTATTGATCTAAAGCCACCATGCGGCACCACTAATAAAAACCAAAGGGCCTGTTTGACACCAATAACACCGCTGTCAAAACACACAGTGAACCGATCTCCATAAAAACACACACACGCACAGGGCAGGAAAGAACGGGGGCAGCAAATCCCCAAAAAACAGGAAGTCTGCTTCAGGAATGAACTTGAGCCGCTGAAAAAAAAACGTGGTGCCCTAAAAATATTGACACGCGAAAAATCCCGTCATCACCTCACACGTCACGTACTCTGAGGTAACAAACAAATGAGACGAGCCCAGAACATGCTGGTGTGTTCAGGGTGATTTAAACACAATACTCCTTTTTGCTGAAAAACAAGCTGCGAGTGGGTTCCAGCCCCAGAAAAGGCACTATTGACATTGTTTGATTGACACGCAACATTTTTAGCAAAGACTGGAGCAGAAAACAGCAACCAGCCCAACGATACGATCAGAGGATTCAAAATATATACCAGCAAGTTAGAAACAAAAGAAAATCCTGCAGTTTTGGCAAAATGAATCCATGAAAAAACATTAAATCATTAAAACCCCAAAAACCAGAACATGGTTACCCACAGTACAGTTCCAACAGCAAGCCAAGCAGCAGTGAGCAGGTGTGAGGCGAAAAAAGGGAGAAAGCTGACGTACTTGAGCCGGAGAAATGTCCGCTCCCCAGGGAGGTCGGCCCGTTCTTTCCACTGCTAACGGGAGGGGAAAACATCTACAAGACAAACAGAGCGCACATTACCACTGCGAACGGCAAGACGCATCTCTCCACAAACACCACTGCAGCCACACGCCAAAAGCATCGCTCCAAAACGCCGCGGCAGCATTTGGCTGAAGAATTAGTAACAAGCCAGATGGGAAATGTGGTCCATTTAATGGCCGCTCAGTCTTATAGTTTAACAAATTATATACGACGTTTTGGAAGGAAACTCTTTGTGGATGCTTACCAAAGAAATCATAAGGTCTACCATCTCTAGGGCTGGGTATCACTAGGACTTAAACACTGACACGGATCGGACACGTGGGCTTTGGTACCAATGCCAGGAGGTTTTTGTCTCATATATCACATACATCACTTTATGGATGGATGTTTCCTTTAACAAAAATGTACAGCTAGTCCAGTCGGGTCGCAGGTCAGGTGATCCGTCATTAAGTCAGCTGTGTAGTCACAACTAAGTTAAGTGAAGTGAAGACTAATAAGTCCAACACCACAGTAGGCCAGTCCTGGTTCCAGAAAGGGACTTAAGTCAGGCTCAATGGGAAGACGGGAAAGTCAAGTCCATCGGCAAGTACTTTGTGCTGCAAGTCCTCAAAAAGTCCTCTTTCTTCCCATCAAAACATGATCCATTTACATTTCAAAAAACGCAACAGTCAGCATTATAGATTTAACAGAAATGAATTCATTTGATGTTATCAAATGTAATATTCAACTGATTAACACTTTTTTTTTCTCCTAAAAAAGTAACAATAACTAGTATTTCCTGAGCTTAGTGTGTTTTGTACTGCATTCTTTACAGCCAGAAGAAAGGGATCACCTGCTGGTCCGTAGTGACAAATGTTCCTATACCAGAGTATATTCAAAAGATATTACTTGTAAATGCATGTAGGTTTAATATTTGGTTGGGGTCGTGGGGGTCGTGGGTCAGTCCTTAGTCCTCACACCTCTCCATGCCAGCTTTCTTTACAATGATCCACAGACAGTTCAGCCTCACAGGTTTGATACCCAGCCCTAATGACCCAGACTTTCAACTCAGACCTGAACACAGATGTGAAGAGTTTGTTTTTCCAAAACCCTGTGCGAACATTTTGGGGGAATAATAGAAAGAAATCAATTCAGCATCTGTTGGAGATAAAATATCTTAAATCCCCTGCTTAATTTATCACGAATGCTTGTTCATTTTAAAGTGTTCCTCTTGCCGAATGGTGGACGGCTCATTTTGGAAATACAACCCTTCACATCTACTTCATATCTGGGATTAGCATCAGAACTAGCTGCCATTTAGCTCAACACATCTACAGAAAGATAAGCAGGTGACGAGGCGGAGCGCGTCTGAATGTACGAGGAAGCAGCTCTCCATCGGACCTGGTGACCTTGATGGATGACCTCTCTGTGTCTGTGCGTGTGACGGGGGGCTCAGTGACTTGCGAACATGCTCGGAGCGTCGCTCTGTCGGACTATAAAAGCTTGTCAGGATTTACGGGGGGGGGGGTGTCTTTTGTGCAGGCCTCAATATAAGTCAATTAAACCTCTTTTAAACCTAGAAGTAGTCTGTCTGTCGTTCTCTCTGGATCCGGCCTGTGTGCTGTCGGGGCGCATCCTCACAAAGAGGAAACAAACGCTCGCGAGATGGTGGATGTAGCTGTGAGTATCGGCAGGTCTATCGATATCTCCCAGTCGAGGCCCTCGGCGCTGCGGGTGTCAGCTCGTGGGCGTGCAGAGACAGACGATCGCATAAATCAATGCGAGCAACCTGCGTCTGTAATGAGAGGAGACACATTCTGGCTGCTGCTGCCCTTCTTTGTTTCATTCTGTTTTTTAAGAAACAGCATTCACGGGCTGATTGACATTTCTGGAAACTGTTCAATTTACATACAGCCTACATGTCCATAACATTACTATGATAAACTCGAGAGAACTGAATATAGATTGTGTGGTTAATTATTATTTTTTATTTTTGTTTGTAATTATTATACTAAAATATTCTGATATTAAACTGAGAGTATATATTACCCCTAAAACATCATAATATTCCTGTTGACATGATATGATGTTCTCAATTTTTGTTATTTTATGCTTATTTTAATTAAAGGACATTATAACTGTATACAAGTATTTCTTACATATGTCTGTGGTAGGCCATTATGAAATAAACTACATTTTTTCATGTAACTATAACAACTTTAATATATTGTTATAGTGACTCAAAAAGCGTGTATAACACCAAATGGTGAGTACACTGGTACACTGGTTTTATTGGACATTTGGTGTACTAATACACACAACAATACATCTTTAGACTTAAACAATATATTTATTATCCGTCTAAATAGCAACTATGGAATATATTTTTCATTAAAATATTGCTATAGATGTGCTTTGTATTTGCAGTTGCCGGTTCTGAGACAACCGCGTGTATCAGTGTCATGTGAACCGTGTGATGAGAGCTCACAATAACAGGTCTGCAATATTCTTATATAAACCAATAGGGGATTATTGTGTTGCTCTTTTAATAGCGTTGAAACTATATGAAGCATTTAAACAAACCTCGACCGTGATGTTGTGATTACATCACAATAGAAATTTTAAAAAATTCAATTCTGTCGCCAGACATTATTGGTGGATATAATATAGTAGATGTGTGCAGGCCTCAGCTGTGATCGTAGCATTATCATTCTGGGGGGAACTTACATTATTGCATGGGAATTTTTGGTGCTTTTTTCTCTCTACCTGATACACTACCCTGATTTCACTATCGTCAGGCCTCTCTCTACATAAAATCTCAGTTGTCATTTTTGTGTTTCTTTTTTTTTGTTTCCTTTTCTTCTTCCTCCCTCCTCCTCTTCCTCTTCAGACCAAAGCTGCTCCCAGAGGAGAGGAGAGAGGCGTGGGGACGCGGTGGGGGGGCTGTTTCCTGCCCATCAAGTTCACAACACACATTCTGTTCCTTTAAAAAATAAAACACACTAACTTTCAGACGGAGTCCTGAGTTTGAGCTGCGGGAACATTTAGAAGTGGGAAGCATTTCTCTCTCTTTCGGCTGCATGCATGCGTTTCCTTCTGTCTGTCGCTCTCTCTGCATGTCTGTCTGTCTGTCTGTCACACAGTTTCAGGATTCTAACGTGTGTGTGTTTGTGTGTACGACGCGGTGCGCGGCGCGTGGGGCAGCTTGTTAACTCGCACACACACTCACACACACACACACACACACACACGCACAAATATGAACATTCTCCAAATCATAGCAAGGGCAGAACGAGCAGGTTAGACATTAAAAGTAAACAAATAAATAAAGGACTTAAAATGAGATATACTACCATGGATGGTGGGAACATTTTCAAATCGCTGTTTCGCATCTATAAGACAACAAAATTACCAATGCAGCTTCACAGTACTCTGCGCGCGCGCGCACACACACACATGAATTACAAAAAAAGAAAAACAATTTGCACAGACTTTTTCTTGCAAGTTATTCTACGCCAATTGCACTTTAAAGAAGCAGGTTCAATGCGCTGTGCACAAGTCATTACGGTGGATGGTAAAACAGACGTGCACGCTCCTGCGCGGCTCCCGCGTGTCATGGCACGAGTTATTGTATATGTATGTACACACTGGCGCGCAGAAGAAGCTCCGTGTCTCTTACCGCGCTGAAGTCCAGTAAGTCGCTCAGCTCCTTGTCGGTTCCCAGAGCTGCCATCCGCTGTTGATGATGCATTTTTTTGTTGTTGCAAAAATCGCACGGACCCTAAAATTAGGGGGGTGGGGGTGGAGGGGGGGGGGTGAAAAGAGAGAAGAGGACAGGTAGGGACAGACTGATAGATGGAGAGACAAAGGGGAGGGAGGGGGCAAGGGGGGGGGGGAGAAAAGAAGAGGAAGACCTTCTTCTTTTTAGTGTGCGCGCAGCGCCCCTCCGTTCCCGGGTCTCTCTATTCCTCCGCCGCGAAATAAATCCAGTCCAAAAAGGAAAACAACAACCTCGCAGCCTCGATTCTAGTTCATCCTCGGAGCTAGAAGCTCCGCCGCTGGTCGCTGTGTTGTCAGCACGAGATTAAAATTGAATTTAAAAAAAGAAAAATGGACTGAAAAAAACAAACAAGGACAGCAGCGTTCCGGGACCGGAGTTGTTCTGAGTGCGTTTTGCTGCGCTTTCCCCCCGGGGAACAAGTCCAGACCGCTCCGCTTTAGACGCAGTTCGTCCGCCGCGGCTGGCTGTGACTCTCTCACACACACACACACACACACACACACACACTCACACACGCACACTCACTCACACGCACACGCACATGCGAGTGCGATATAAATAAGTATCACGCTGTGTCTCCGCTGAGCCTCTCTAGGATGACTAAAAAGATCACCTCCGGAAACGAGCCCCGGTGATCCCGCTGCCGCCGCTGCTGCTGCCGGTGCGCATGCAGGACGGAATCCCATGCGCGTGTGGCACAGCCGCGGGTGCGATAGCTGCGCTCGTGCGCCCGTCTAGCTTACGTTCCCGCGTGCAAGCCGCGCCGAGTGGAAGGAGCGGGGAAATATTATCCCGGAGAAAAGGACCGATTTCCGTGAAGGAAACGTTGGTTTGAGCGCTGCAGGGATTCGATGGGTGAATTTGGATTGGGATAATTGGGGTAAAAAAAAAAAAATAATGTTTTTATTTTTCCTTTCTGGAAACTGTTCAACCTATTTAAAAGAAAACCGTGCAATTTTTATTTTTTAAAATTTTATTTTATATTTTTATTTAATAATATACATATTTCACACAATGAGACATTTGTGTTTTCTTCTTCAATTCCGTTTTATCTCCCTTTACTGTACTAGCAAGCACATGTGCAGTGCTTAACCTGCGTGACCCCCCCCCCCCACACACACACACACACGCACACGCACACACATACACTAAACAACAACAGCGCCAACCCAGCTCTCCGGAAATACTTTGCACTACTTTGTTTCTGTGTCTTTTTCTTTTCCTCCAGTGACGTCCACAACCTGCAGGTACAAAAATGACTGCCCTATTTCTGCAAATGAGTTTCTCTGAGAGAAAAGTAAACACACACGCGCACACACATACACACACACACATACTCAGGTGCAGGTCGGACCTACAAAGGCGTATTTGTACAGTGGTCCTGCCTGTTGGCCCCTTCACTGAGCCGTGTAGTTGCTTAATGTGGATGACAGCAAAGAGCTGCAGACCTGCTCCTCATGGTTGTTCTCTTTGTTGCAAAAGATCACGATTGAACGCTCCCCTCTGCATCTCTGAATCTCTTGTTGGCTTTTTAACTATTTCTCATGCAAGAGTAACAATGACAACATACACGTATAGGCATATACAGATAGGAAATTGCACAAGATGGAAGTTGCTGAAAAATGCCAGCCATCAAACCCATTAACAAATGTTAGCTTGAACATTTTTTTAAATTCAAACTTTTAAGCTGCAGAAATCAATGTTTTGGACCAGGTCCTTCGATACAAAAGTAACTCCAGAGCTAAATTATAATGGCAGGATGTCTTTTAAATTGCTTTAAAAAGTCATGAAATCTGAGGAAAAGTTCATCTTTGAAATCTCCGGACTCTCAAGGCTTGTGATCTCTTCTCTATGTTCTAATACAATGTGAGCAGTTGATTGCAAACATCTCTCCGTTAACGTGTTTTATTTTGTGAATCCCCGTATGACCCTCACTCATCTTCCATTCAACAAAAAGCCAAGTCCAGCCTGGAACCTCTCTTTGATTATCGACACAGGAACGCAGGAAAGAGGTGCAAAACGTTAAAACAACATCTCCTGGTTTAGTCTGAGTGTTTGAACCTTGAAAGCGAAATGCACAGTTATGCACTCGGAACGTCTGTCACATCTGGGGTCAAGAAGTGAGCTGCGAAATTCATCCTTGACAGATACAGAGCTATTACATAATAAGCAGAGGAGGCGGGACATTTCTCCTGGTGTGACTCAGTTTGTGGAACAACGTGATAACTTTGCATTACTAGACTATACAAAGTATCTCATAAATGAAGGCTAACAGGGACAACGTGTAGCTTTATTTAAATGTTCATCAGGAATACATTCACACTAATTATTGCTCCGTTCCATTTCATTAGAACAGGACACTGTATTGTGCATGCTGGCTGAATGGAATAATTATGTATAATGAGAGCCTAATTCATTTCAGTCCCAACTGTGTTAACACTTCCGTGATATTATTATTATTATTATTATTATTATTATTATTGCAACGAGAAGACTCGCCTCCTTCAGTCAAGAAATCGCATAATCAGACAAAGTGATATACTGTATTGTACATCCTGCAAAGGCACCTGGCTCAATTCCACAGAAGCAATCACCTCTTATCTTAACCGTTAGGCAAAAAAAAGTTCAGAGGATCCACTCAAACAATTCAACTTTTATGTATAGCGGTTACCTACCAAGACAAATGGCCTGGTTAGAAAGATATTAAAGTTCTCTACAATATGTAGCAGTACAGCCGTGGGGCCTGGCACCACTATGGAGCACCATGCTGCTAATGGAGGGTCATCTATTCAGGTCAGGCAAAAGATGCACAAATTAAGTCAAAGACATAAATATAGGAAGTGGCCAATCACCATTAGTCTGCCAGATCTAATTCTAAATGAAACGACTCTCAAGACGCTATTAATCTCTTGGCACTTATTTATATTCTGTTAATATATTTGATATTCATACTGAGACTAAAGGCCCTGTGTTTTTTTGTAGATAAGGTGGACAGGTTGAATTCTAGTTAAGCCATTTGTTTATAAAAGTGTCTATTGTCCAGTTTACTTCTCAGGGGTCTCCTCAATGTTCATTTTCCCCTAAAGCCGCTTAATACCAGTATGTCTCCAGTGTTCAGAGATGCTGACGATTGTTAAAGTGGTAAATGAAAGAGGGCAAAGTTTACATTTTAAAGCTTATAGAAACTTCTTCAGGCTTCACAAAGATAAACACCGGGGACGTGAAGACTGCGTTATCGTGAGACTCTTATCGGTGATAAAAAAAAATGTTGCCGATAATCTATTCTCAAAGTTGGGTTGGGAGCTGGGTTTATACTACGCAAGCTATGATGACTTTCACCTTGATATTCTAGCGCAGATGTATACCTAGCCAAATTGCACTGTAGGGGCGGGAACAAGTCTTCGAACCTGTGCCTACTGTGAAATTACCACATCAAACATGACGTGCCAACATGGATGCAGCTACCAAGCCACCGGGTTTGCTTCAGCTGCGCATTGTGCGGCGCAACAATCCGTGTACCATTCGTTCTTTCGTTTTTCAAAATAAAACTCAATAAACGAATAAATGACTCTCACTTTCCTCGCGCCAGGGGGTTTCGTATCGAGCCCCTTGGTCTGTGTTTCAAGACGGGTCGGGTGGGTTCTCCCTGCTCGACAGTCGCGCCGGGAGCGAGGGCGCAGCAAGTACTAGTACCAACATAGCTGGGACAAGGGCTTCGGTGCGGCGTCTCCCCCGGATAAAGTGATCGATTTTCAGACACTTTGGGCAACCTAGCCCGGGGTGTGAAGCTTTAGCGTCGAGTGTGGTTGGTTGGGCGGTGATGCTAGTTTGCGTCGGGACGTAACACTCCGCGTTGTTGATAGTAGCAGACAGCTGTCAGAGTAAAGCGGCGAGGGAGCGACGAGCACACGCTATGCAGGCTTACCGGGAGAGCGCTACACCCGGACGTGATCTCCACCAGCTACTGCGGGCCATCGAGGACGGTACACCTTCATCTCCAACGCCGGGAAACGCGGTGTCATTCCGTGTAAAGCAAGCAGCAGTAGCCCCTCAAGCAGCTAACACTTAGCATGGCAAGTCAACCCTCCACATCCACGCAGATTGAAGCAGCTCGGCATTTACAGGCATCCGCAGTCACTGACCGTCCAGCGGGTAGGCACGCAGATACTAAACGGCTAACAAATCACACGCTCAGGTGAAGATCCGCGACGCAAGCTATATCCGGTTAGCATTACCTGGACGTCTCCATGTGATGCTATCTCAGCGGCATCACATGGTTGGGTGACGCGCTGTTGTGGTTACGCTCCACGGTTGAGCACGTAGCCTGGCGTCAATTACGGAGTCGGTGGTTGTGCGGTGTAAGGTAATGTACACTGAGAGGGGGCTAGACTCCTACCGGCTGGGTAGCGATCTCAGCGCGAACTACGGGAGTGATAGTGCCATATAAAGGGTCACGTTATTTATTATTTATGTATATCTTTTATTGACAAAACTATGCTGCTCAACTGTTCGTCATACCTTATCCTGTAATACCTGAACCCGTATTGCCTTATCGCGTCCCACTGCTATTTGCACTGCTATTTGCACCCTTGTTATATTATGCTGTGTGTTGTGTACGTATGTAACTTTATATGGTCCTGCACCTTTGCACCTTTTCAAGGCTTTCAAATATTAGAATAATTTATGATCAAGAAGCGTCAGGAACTTTACTCTGTCATACGGAAACAATTATTAAGACTTTTAGTAATTATTTGGGTACCACGCATATTCTGAATGTCTTCGGCAGAATTCAAATGAGCCATTTTAATCTAGATTAATCTAGATTAATTTCAAGATTACAGTGAGATTAATCTAGATTAAAGAAATTAATCTATATTTGTAATATATATATATATATATATATATGAATATAATTGAAACCCCTCCCCTTTGGCCATTTTTTACATGAATGAAGACAGATGGGAAAGGGAAAAAAGACAGGAGTGAATTTAAGATGTGATGGTGGTCAAAGGAAATAGCAGGGCTGAGTCCCTCGGAGGAATTAATGGTTTAAACATATACGTGTTATGACCAAACACAAGTACACACTCCTGCAGAGAAGCTGTGCAAGTGAACGCATTTAACCACACATACATATTCATTTTCTTTTTCTGTCTCTCTCTCACACACACACACACACACACACACACACACACACACACACACACATACACACTCAGCCCCTCTGTGGTCTCAAACAGTGTGTTTTTGCCAAACACCTGTGTAATCGTACAGCTGTGGAGAATGCTGGGAAAGGACCGGGGGAACCGAGCACCGCACAGCTAATACCCTTTGATTCCACCCGGATCACTGAGTGTGTGTGTGTGTGTGTCAAAACATGAGTGTAAACGTGTGAGTGCTCTTGGAGAGAAAAAGAGGAGGGGGAGTGAGAGAGTGGATGAGTGTTGGCTCAAGTTTGTTTTGGGTGTGTGCGCATGTGTGCGCGTGTGTGTGTGTGTGTGTCTGTGTGTGTGTGCATAATCTGTCCCCAGTATCAGCAGTCTGGAACATTCCTCCATCCTCCTCCTCCTCCTCCACCTCCAGCTGAACTCATGGAGTGCCCTCTTCCTCAAACCAACCACCACAGAGAAAGAAGCTTCTGTCACTTTTTTTTCTTCTTGTTTTACGCAGAAAACTTTTTAAAACATTTGTTTCCGTCATGTTTGAGTCATAAAGAGGAAAGGAAGCTCGTTATGAGACTTCACACCACACGGGATCGATGCTCTTATTTCTTGGTGAAACAAAGGGAACAACCATTGTGCACGGATTTGTTCTTAAGAAGCACGCAGTGATGTCAGAGAATCTATCCTGTAAACACATTATACCATGATTCCATGAACGTAATTCATTCCATTGTGGGTTAACAATTTACTGACTTGTTTTGGCCACAGCGCTGCAGGTCTCTCATATACCACATGACAGTATGACATCAGCCACTGTAGGCCGTACTGTACCACAATGTCACACCTCTTTAGGTTTGTACAATCACACAGTAGAGTCAGACTCCCGTCCTAACGCGACATAACTGGTCATGTTCAGCATCTTCTACTGTGACACCAGCTCGCAGTGTTGCACCGTCATATGCATATGGATGGATTTAATCGGTGTGTCCTATGAATTGTATTCAGTGTTGGGACTAACGCGTTCCACTACTTTTAGCGGTAACGAGCACTTAACGAATTATTTTCTTAAATCCAGTAACGCAGTTACAATTACTAAAATGTAAATGAGTTTGTTACTCACGTTACTCTCGAACTGAGTATGAAAAGCCTCCCAGTCCGACTTCCCCGCATATTTCGGCGTCTTCTGCCATACCGGCACTTGCTGTCCACGGGCGCCGCCATCTTTGTTTACGCTATGTTCATACACGTTCCCGGGCGGCAGTTTTCCGCGGGCCGTGTAGCTAGCTTCAGCGCTAGCAGTCGCTAAGCCAGGACCCCCAGCGGATGTTGGTGGCTGTAACTCACGTTGCATCTCCCCTCCTAGACTGTCCACGGAAAAACATTGTCCTCCCAGCACTTGAACCGGACGAAAAATATCCGTACACGTTGCCCTCCTCCTCCTTCTTGACATAAAAACCTCTGCCAAAAGAACGCTCCATCTCCACCAGAAAAAGCGTCCTCCAAACGCTAGTCCGCCGATGCCCGAGCGGTCGACTACGTTATTAGAATCCGACTAAGTTTTCTTCTGACACCAGTTGTAACGTTCTGTGCCAATAAAGAGCCAAAAACTACACACATTACGCCGGAAGGGGCGGTACCCCAACCCTGGCCCAAGTAATAGAGTAATCAGAACCATTTACACATTTAGGAACTTAAGACACGCTACAGTATTTTCAAGATGGAGATATAACTACTATTTCAAATTCATTGCGGCCAAAGGCAAGAACGTGCAAGTGATGTGTACATTATATCCAGGAGCAAAATCGTTGTCGACATCCGTTGTAAGCAACTCTAATTTTTTAACAGTAACGCAAATAGTTACTTTCCCAGGTAACAAGTTACTTTCATTGTAGAGTAATTCAGTTACTAACTCAGTTACTTTTTGAACAAGCATTGAGCAACTATAACTAATTACTTTTTTAAAGTAACGTGCGCAACACTGATTGTATTGCATAAACTGCCATGACACTGGCCTTTTCTTCATGGAAACGCCAGCACACGTTCCACGGTAACTATGCTATTACCTAATATTAATGTTAGGAGCATTCTATTCTTGCTACAGAGATTTTCATTGAATGGGTTCAACTTTGTTTGCGCAGCTAAACGTTTCTAGCCAGGGTGCCATTCTGAACTTAGTCCCGCCTACAACGTTCTTTTGGTTGGGAAGTTCGGTCTGGCATTGCTCCATAGTGGCGCGAGAATTGCTCGCCCGAAATCGTCCGGCCAATCAAATTGTCAGGGCGGGCTTTATACGATGATGGACAGATGGTCATCAGTAACGTAATCAACCACGTCACCAAAGAGCGCTTGGGTTGAATTTGTTTACAACAACGCTGGCTGCCGCTGGAGAATTGAGGTGTGTAGATTCTGCTATCAGGTCTGTTCTGAAAGATATCGACAGCAAATTCATTTTAAAAGAGGAACAGAGAAACGCCATCAAGGCATTTGTTGATAAGAACGATGTTTTTTGCGTCCTTCCTACGGGATTCGGCAACTAGGCGTCGCTTAATATACGTCACACACAAACACGCCCCATAATCACAGCTCAATGGAGCAGTATCAGACTCACATTCTGACTAATTAAGTATTACTACGTCAGGCTAAAACGTTTCAGCCACTGGAGGAAAATATGGCTGAAGTGGCTACCGCTGTTCCACTTTTCTGTACTTCGACGGGTTAAAGGACACGTTAGAGCATCAAGTCGTCAAACACAGCTGAGCGCAGCGCCGACGTGTGGTTCACTCGGGTCATTTTACGGTTATGGGATTATGCACAGCTGCATGTAGCCACAGAAAGGCTCGACGGAGTGTAACAAGTTGGACCCATGCAGTTCACAGGGACGTTTAAGTGGCGAGCTACACCTTCCAACCTCCACATGACTACCTGAGCATGGCTGAGCAGCTCCACCTGCTTGCTCAGGTAAAGGCGACGACGCTCAGTCAGAGACCTGAGCAGGAACGAAGGCTCCTTTGTGGCGGGAGGAGGTGTCAATTCTCACGCGTGTAAGCGTCGCTCCTGCAGAAGTCTGAGTTGGTGTGAGTTTGAGAGTGTGAGGGCGGAGGTTTCTAGAGGACAGTATATGCGCGTGTGTGTGTGTGTGTGTGTTTGTGTGTGTGTGTGTGTGTTATACTGTGCTGGGTATTTTTGGGGGGATAAGGAGGCGGGTGCCAAGCAGATGGTTTACACAGGTGTCCACAGTATATGGACTCTATGTGTGCCGGTTTGTGTGTGTGTGAGTGTGGGAGGCGAGAGAAGGGGAGAGAAAAGAGAGGAGCAGGACTTGGGGAGGGAACTGGGGTCAATTTAAGACCAGTTCCCTCTGTTTATAAAGTGAAAGTTGTCCATTGGTGTTCATGGTGTCGGGTTTTCCCCAAAACATTCACTTCAAAAAGATTGAAAAAGTGCCTTTAATGAGCCCCAAAACGTTCTTACACTTGGCAGAAGTGGAAGTGGGTTTGTGGATGTTAGAATAACTATTTTTTTTACCAAAAAACTACTAAACCATTTTCCTTTTTTTGTCCATAAATAATGATACAAATGTTGTCGCTAAAGTAATTGCTGGAATCTGGGAACATGATGACATCAGCATTAAAGACCTAGTAAAATGAAAAACATTTCCCAGTTATAATGCTGTCTTCATTAATCATTTATCTTCTGTGGTCAAATGTGAAATGATTTCAGGATCAGTTTGTTGTTGTTGTAAAGGAACGCAGTCTTTTGTTAAAAGGGTATTAAAAGTTGAATTACTCGTCCTAAACTCCTAAAAATCCTATTGAATGAGACTTTGGGCTGGTAGCTGGCCACACGATAAAAAAAACACACTTCACTGGTTGTGGGTCGGAGTAGCTAACGGAGCGATGTGGAAGGACAGAAAGAGCCCGGGTTTGGGTATCAGTGGGCAAAAACCTTTCCATGTGGCTCTGCGTCACTGCATGGACGGATAATCGTCATAGTTTAGCCTGTGGGCGTTTTCCTAAAGAGTCCATCATCACAGCGCTAATTGGCGACGTTAACGTCATCCTCGTCATTCTCATTGTCATCAGTACTTTAAAATTATCATCATAATCATCATCACTATTGACCCCCCATCACAATCGTCAGAGAACCAAAGAAATGTAAACATGATTTTGATCAAAAACACCAGAAATCTGGTTTATTCTTCTTTAACTTATTTTGATTTATTAAACACAAATATAAGTTGCCACATTCAATCGTGCTGACTAGACCACGGACGACTTACAGGAACCATGTGGGAACACATTTGAATATTACTATTGTGCCTAAGTACAACATTGGTGGGAGTGTGCATGTGCGTGTGTGTGTGTGTGTGTGGGTGTGTGTTGGGGGGTGGGTGGATGGGGGGTTATGCGTTGAGAGGTTTAAAAGGGAGCCAGAAGGGCTGAGTCAGCGAACAGAAAGGAGGCAGATATTCTTGGAGAGAGAGCAAGAAGAGATTGCGAAGGGAAAGGGAGAAAGAACGACTTCCAGCAAGAGAAGGAGAGAGAGGAGGCAGGGAAAAATAAAAATAGGAGGCTGGGCAGTGGCCTAAGCCAAGGATTTGGTTTCCACCAAACTCGAATCAACACACATACACAAACACACACACACTCATATATAAAGAGAGGCTTTTTGCCAACACATGTACCCAGCCACCAGTGCTCTGCGGTTTGCTTTCTTTGGTGTGTGTGCATGTGTGTGTATGCGTGTAGCTGCCGTGTGCTCAGATGCTGCATGAAAAAAAGAAACCACTTCATTCGCAAAGCTGGGGCTCCAATGTGTCCGTCAATAGAAGCAGTGTGTCTGAGCCACAACGAGGCACCGACTGGCAATCTGGCAACTCCGGCAAGTGCCAGATGGGCCGGCCCACCGAGTGGGCAGCGAGGCCACCGACAGCAATGTGGGGGAACGAATTGACCTCACGGCACGGCCCGCTTGATGCTGGAATAGCCCATCTGATTAGAGGTTACACAATCCCAAAGTTGTCAATAAGCTACTTATTAGGCAGGTGCAGTGGTTGTCATTTGGCACGGACGAATCGATATGAAAGAAGCACAAGCAACCGCGCATGCATGGGGACCTTTCTGTAATTCTCACAATTGCAAAGTCACGCGACTGGACGCCCCGGCGGGCCGGCGGGCCTTATTTTGGCAAGTTTGATATGTAATTTACACTACCAGCGATGCTAACATTTACACCAGCACCGATGCTAACATCCGCTGAACCAACACGCCGCAGCGGCTTCTGGGATTCCGTTGCAGGCTCAAAGGTGAAGCTGTCAGCTAAAATAGCGCATCCCGCTTTGAATCAAAGTCGAGTTGTCTCCGATGCAGCATCCCTGCAAACAATCCTAACCGAATTTTGTGAAGACTCGTCCTATTCTGCCCCTGATTGGGTAATACTCGCTGCCACCGTTGGTTTGATTGGTTTGTTTCAGGTTCAAGGCCAATCAGAGTCAGAGGAGGGTGGGTCTCTTGGCTAAGTATCCATTTAAAAGAAGGGCAGAGGCAGCTCCAGATAACCCCCCCGCCCCCCAACCCCCCGCGTCAAGCTCAGAAGCAAAAGCAAGTACTGACGAGACTGAGAGGTATCAATCTTAACATTTGGCTACACCTTTCCTCCCGTATCGCCCCCCCCACCCCCGTCGGCCGTAACGTCCGCACCAGTCAGAATGTTTAGTAGCTCAGCTACAAACGGCAGTAATGCAACGGGGCCGTATCAGTTGTGTAATGTGTGGTGCTCTACTGCAGTTCACTTTGGGTTTAGTTTGCAACTTTCAGCGATGGATTGTTCGAGGAAATATTAATTAATTGTATCAGTTCATCTCTATCATTATGACCACAAATAATAATGAAGGGAATAGGATATTTGGCAGCTGTGAGCCTGAGCACCTTCTGTTTATTGATATTTAAACAAAAGGTCATTTAATGTAGGAACGCTTTGCTTCCAAAATCTAATCTGAATATGTGTGGCAGTGTGTGCGTCTGCGTGTGTGTGTGTGTGTGTGTGTGTGAGTGTGTGTGTGTGTTCACATTGAGCAGATTGTAACATAATCTCTTGTTGATCCTTTTTTTCTGACTGTCAGTTCCCACACTAAAATAAGTCCCTTTAATTACATTTAGACTTTTCATAGACATCAGTGTTACTCAGTTTCATCCTGTTAAATGTGTACGCTGTATGTAATTCAGTAAATTAAGTGTAGTGGCTATGGATATAGTTTAAATGTGAACTCAAATGGATTATATTACATATTGCTATACATAGAAGTAGACGTGTCCAATCTGTCCCTTTACACCTTTTCCTGTTTCTTTACAATTTTTTGGAAACAGTTTTTGAAACATCACAATTGACTGAATGTGTGGCATTTTTCCCTTTCACGCCACAAAATCAACTTAGATTTCTGTCCGTTACTGGCAGCACATGGGTTTACACTGTATCCCATTTGCCACACACATGTCCTGTTTAAACAGGTTTAAACTGCATCACATCAAGGACATCCTTCTAGAGTAAAGGCACATCACTAACTTTGCTTCTTCCTCCGAGTCTTTGTGCCTTCCTCTTCACAGGTTTCCACGGATCATGGAACACAAGCATTGTTAGTCACATAACTATTACTGTCAACATAAATGCATTCCTGACTGCTTCTGACTACTCTTTGTGTCATCTCTCCTGGATGGTGTTTAAATCTGATGGTGGTATGTGTAAACCTTGTACGTTGTTTATTCTTCAAACATGACATCTCTCACACTTCTATCCATCCTGGTAAAGGGATCCTCTCTGTGAGGTTTCACACTATGGTTTCTCCCTGTTGAAGGTTCCTTTTGGGGGAGTTTCCCCTTTGCCATTGAGAGGGTCAGAGGATGTTAAATTAAATAGCCTTCAAGATTTAACCGAAATGCCCAAAAATTTAAAACTCTGTTAGGGATCCGGCAGACCGATATCTCAAAACCAAAATTCTCTTTATTGATAGAATCCACAAGTTGGACCTAAGGAAAAAAAAAGCCAACCCTTTAAGCCCTTAGACAGCCTTGTTATGAAGAAACCGCGGCCAAAATATCCTCACTATCAAAGTGTCCACCTCTAATTGGTCGTCTCAAGGACAAGAGGTACAAGGGAACACACGCAGACGTACACACGCCAAACCCTTTGGCCCTGGTTCAAGGTGAAACTGAACTTTTACCAATTATCTTTCTTCATGGAAAAAAAAAAGTACTGACCTTCTGACAGACGCACTCGATATGTCTGTGTCCATCCCACCTAAACACTGTGACATCTTCACGCACACACCGACACCCGTGGAATCAGCCGCAGTAGTTCCCCAAGAGCTTTCTTTGTTCCAGCCAGCATGAGCCCAACACACACACACACACACACACACACACACACACACACACACAAAGACACAACAATAACTTTACAACACAGTAAGAGAAAGTGTGTGTCGTCTCATTGGCAGGAGAAAAAAGGATTTCACAGGTGGAAAGTGTAACGTCTGATAAGAACGGACGTTTTCTTACAAGGCCGCACCTGAAAACCTCAACGTAAAAAAAAAATTTCACCTCTTCTTGCTAAAACATAAAAATACTCTAACACAGTATGCAGGTATCTGAATACCTCTTCACAACTACCTTATAGGGAAGTGCAGAATTAACTGGCTGAGAATCTCGTAACATTTTTGTGGGTTGAAAATTCAATTCTGGTCCCTCACATTGTAAATATGAGTCTACGGTCTGAATCTCTCGTTTCAAGTCCTCTTCCATCCAACATGACGTTTATTTTGTAAAATGGTGCCCTCCGCTTTTTGAATGCAAAAAAAATAACAATGGTGGACGCCGTGATGTCCACTAGCGCTTCTCACATACAGTCTACTGTATGTGTGTCTCCTTTAAGCTGCACAACACAAGACCTCGGTCATGGACACAATTCCTTTTCTGTACTAGCAAGGCTAGGAACATATTCATAGCAGAGGACGTGTGCATGTTTGTTGCTGGCACAAACAAAGTGATGTTAGAAGTTTTAAAACTGCAGGTAGATGTACCCAGAGACAAATGCAGACAAATCGCCTCGTAACTAAAAAGGCTTTTAGGCAGAAGTGTAAAGTGACAGTAGTAGAGTTAGCGGGACCTGGGAATGTCTCATGCATCCCAGTGCAGTTTTGGGAAAGGGAATTTGATTGGACCATAGTCAAAAGCCTTAATTGCCAAAAGTGGGCTGCTCCGCACTCATCGTAAGGAGGAAGCAGGCGCAGGAGAACTGATGCCTGGGGAAATTGTTGTGCGGTAGAGTGAACACATTCAGATGCTGTTAAATCCGTCCTGTGAAGTATGAAGAGTCCGCCAGAGGTCTCCGAGGTCGTTGAGGAGCTGTGCATGCTGGGAGAGGTGATGTGCCAAAGGCTTTGTCATTGTTGGGCGCCTCATGACTGGGATGCGGGTCCTATTTTTAAAATGTGTGACTGGAGGACATCCTGCAATTCTCAGCCAAGTTTTACCAGTTGCAGGTATTTGTCATCAACCAAGTATTGGATTCATTTTTGCTTGGACTTGATGGTGGTTGGGCTGCAATTCTCTGGGGATCATGAATATGTGTAAAACTTTAGGATACTTCAGCCTGTACAAAAGGTGGCGAAGTGCTTGACACAATGTTTTCATCCATGGATCCACAGTTCTGTCATGTCATAAAATGACACAGATTGTTGACATTCAAAACAGAGATGTACAGTTACTTCTTAAAACTTACTTTAAACAACACGTTGCTTTCCTGAAAATGTGCAACAAGAACAACGGCAGGTCTGCTCCTCATTAACCTCTTACTTTTAGTAAGTTAGCATGCGCATTCCTTTCCGCTGGTCGGGAACCAAAACACGCACACGCACACACACACACACACACACTCATACGGACACACAAACACAATGCTGCTCGAGGGGAAAAGAAAAGCAGTGTTTCACAGCAACTAATGGTTTTAATAATGTGTGTTTAGCACGAGTCGGTGTGTGTGAGAGAGAGACACCAAAGCACTTTACAGAGATTGTAGACAGCTGCAGGGAAAATACCGTAGCGCACGGAAACTACACACATGTACACACATACACACACACACACAATGGGGCCTTTGAACAACCACATGTGGTTGTGCAGCAGGTTGTGAGCATCAGTGTACCAAAACAGAGCGAGAGGACGGCTGGGACCGAAGCTAATAGAAGACAGATTTATGCAACCTGCTTCATCCTGAGGAAACATGCGCACATAAACACACACTCACACACAAGCGCACAGAGTTGTCTTGCTGGTAGTGGGGGGGTCTTGATGGGATTCCTTTTTATCATAACCTGAGTGTTATTGTGGTTACGTCCGACATTTCTATCAATTAAACACTTGGAGTCTTTAGATCACAAGACTGTCGGACCGGTTCATAACACACCCTGTTAGCCTTTTTATTTTGAAAGGACAGTGCACACTAATCAACAGTTGTACTGTAAGTGAGCCAGAGTTAGCCAGAGGCTAATTTCCTGTGCTGTCTCCAGACAGATGTTTGTAAGGCAGCCTAAAATAAAAAACATAACAATTTCAAAAAGGAAATGTAATTAAGATTCATTTTGAACCCTATAATGAAGCCAAATGTATATTTATTTTTATACTTCTGATTAAACTCCATTGCAGACATCCAGCAGAGTTTGGGAGACTCAAAGCGACCCGTCAGGGTAACCAAGCTCTAGGACAGGCGAGCTCATTTGCAAGCATGTTTCCTGCTTGCTGGCCAGCATTCAAACAATTCAAACTGTTATATTATCTGGTTTTACATTTTGCATAGATGACAATTGAATTTCACATGATGTTTTACCCAAACTAAAAACAGAGGAAAGGAGGAAGAAGTGCTGCATGTGCATATCGTAGTGTCCTCGTGCTGTTCTTTTTCAAGGACAGCATTTTTTTTATCCCTCGAGAGTCCCACATATTTCTAAAAACTTTAACTTTGCTCCACCGTTTTTAACAGAGCCGTGCGCATTTACTTCTCCAAATACAACAGGGGAATAACCATGGAAACCAAAATTAAACTTAAAGAATTTGAAGATTTTAAAAACCGACTCTAGCAGTCTTCTCAGACTGAACAGGCACTGTATGTCAGGAAAGAGGTAATAAGTGTCCCTTGGATTCTGTCGTTTGTACACACGCACACACAAAAAAATCCACACGCACTTTATTTCCCATGTAGACATGTACGCCTCCTTTCACACTTCACCTTTTAATCAATTAAGACAGATTCTAAGGTGTGTGTTCACAGATGTGGTTCTGTCAGGCAGGCAGTGTAACGTGTGTGTGTGTGTGTGTGTATGTGTGTGTGTGTGTGTGTGTGTGTGTGTGTGATGGTTGTGATCTGCTGGAAATGACGTGATTTTCATCTTACTTTCCGCTTTCGGACCTTTTCTGTTTTCTCATCTTCTTCCAAATATCATTTTTCTTTTCATAGTCCTGTTATTGCGTCATGCCGTGGCAATCGATGCTCGGAGGAAGTGCTCAGGAAGATGAAAGAGAAAGAAGGTAATTATAGGAACAAACCTTTTCACACAAAAACTCAACTCACACTCCCATTAATTGCATCAACGATAGCGAAGAGAACAATGCAACAACACCATGATGGGATGAGCAGCAAAGGAAGACAAAAGCTGTGAATTCTCACCTCAACAGCCTGTTTTCAACAGAAGAAAAAGGGTTCACGTTTTTTTTCGAAGTCCTTTAAACCTTAAAGAAATGTCAAAAACATAATTCAACTTAGAGCATGCAAACTAAGTACGACAGAACTTTGAATTTGCATACATTTTTTATTTATTTGGATTGAATTATAAAAAATGAAAAATAAACAGTATAAAAACATTTTTTTTTTTGACTACAACTAGTCAGCAAGCTGCAGCAAACCTTTGGGGGCAAACATGGCAGCACTGATGAGGGAGGAGTGAAGGTCGTAGAAGGAAAGAGTGACTGATGTACCCGTTGGGTACATTTTCACCTCTGATGAGAGAGCCGGGCGAGATAAGAAAGGGGAGACGCTCGCCAAGAGAGTGAGAGCAGGCGAGCCGGGTCTGGAGATCGAGCAGAATAAAAAGTTTCCGATGTGCTGACGATTTGATCTCTACAGGGGATTTATTTATTCCCCTCTATTAGGGTGCTGTGAAGTTGTCAGAGAATACCGGTCCAGGCTGCTCTCTGATCTGAAATGAGACAAATATAGTGTTGGAAGCGGTATGTGTCAGCGATCTATAAAATAAATGTGTTTCTCTGTAGCATTGTTACGAAAAAATCCTGTAAATTTATGGTTTTTCGCACTTTATTTGAATTAAGTTATATGAGATTAATTTTACGTTTTTTGTTTGGTAGCCGCTGCTGCCAGTCATTTTTTCCACTTGACATGTCAGGACAGATTGATCCCTCATACATCCTATCAGACAGAACTTTATTAAACCACAGAAGATAAAGGCAACATACGCCTTTTGTGTGTGTGTGTGTGTGTGTGTGTGTGTGAGAGAGAGTGATGTCTATAGGAGAGCTCTAATAGAGTCGAGTGAAGATCAAAGGGCTTTGCAGACGGGTGAGGGAGGGAGAGAGTACACGTGCACTGCATCTACACGCACGCAACCACTAAACTAGTAAAGAGGAATTTACACGTGCATTTAATCAAAAGTTTTTATTTTTATTTTACAATTTGCATAACCTCAGCGGGTGCTGTGAGCGAAAAATCGTAAAAATATATTTGATAAATAGTCAATATTTGTGTTTTTGAAACGTGGTTATATACCCGATAATATTTGTAAATTAAGATATCTACGCAAAATATCTGCTTTTCCTCTCCACGTCCTCTCCACTTGTCTGAATGTCTCAGCTGGGCTCGGCCCCAAAGCGGCGGGTCTAAGTGACATTATAATTTCAGCGTCCTATAATACATTGAGACTTGGGAATAGCCCTTTGCCGCCATACGCTGCGCTCTCGTCAGGACGAGTCCCCGACCTGCCGTTTAACAACATAACAAGAGCGACCGCCAGCAGTGTCCCTCCAAGAAGACCCGACCCGAACGCCGTACGAGAGAAGAACTTTGCCGGAGAAACCAGAGGTAAAACAGCTGGAGCCGGATCAGCCCAACCTCACCACCAGACAACGGACCGGCGTGGAAGGGAAGCTGCACATACGACGGGTCTTTCCGTAGAAGTTAATGTCGTTGTGTTTTCCTATTCGTCGTTGGGTTTTGCACTTCAGGGCCACCGCACTTTAGTTTTTATTTAGTAATCCCCAAAACAAACAGATAGAAGAACAAACCAAAAAGTTAATCTCCTTGGCGGAGCTAGGTAAATAAAAGGTTTTAAATGCTGAGCTGTATTCTGCTGCCAGGAAATCCGTTTGTAGCTCCTGCTGCAGTTCCTGCCAGCCACCAAAAGAGGCCACAAAAGGTCAAAGATCAAGGAGTGGATCTTTGCAGAACGGAGCTGACTGAGGGTTGTGAGAGTCTCCACTTCAACACACAGCTACAGAGACCGCACGCATCCGGCTGAATGGTGACCAGATGGGGACAAAAATGTGCGTTTGTGTGTGTGTGTGTGTGTGTGTGTGTGTGCCACAAGTTGGTTGTCTCTGAAAAAATAAATGCTTTGAAAATAATTCAAGTGGGAGACAAATTTGATGATGGTAACGTTCTGTACGGTGTAGCTCAGGGGTGTTTTGGGTGTTTGTTAGTGTATGTGTTTGCACGCTAATTTGCCTTTGTGTGTGTTTGTTATGCTGACCACCGGATGCGTATCTCAGCGGGGTTGACGTCAGGTGCAGCGCAGGTGGGTAGCAGGATGAAGGGATGAAAGGGTGTACAAAATAAACACACCTGATCTCGTGGACTCGTAACAGAATGTTTGACTTCAGTCGTGCGTGCGTGTTAATTTTTCTGAGGGTAAAAACAAAAAAACTGACATTGTGTATAAAAATCTTAGTTCTTAGCTTCAGACTGAATTGAATAGATTCCGGTGTCCGGTTCATTAAATGCACCGCGTAGAAGTGGTGGCTAGTATAAAAAAAGCGGACGATTGGGTCATTTTGAGTGCAACGCTTTTTTGCATGAATGTTAGTTAGTCCTGCTGGGCCGGAGACACATGGCGCATAGGTGGACCCCATCAGTTTAACACTTGATGTGAATGGGTGAATGATGGCACGTGGTGTTAAAGGGCTTTGAGTGGTTGAAACAACGACAGCTACGCTATGTGCTAATCCATTCATTTCCAGATTTTTGCTCCACCTCAACTGTGAAATTCATACATTACATGTTCAATGCCAGGGAGGTTAAGATCCAGAAATACAAAGTTATAACAACCAATTTATGAAATTTAATTTTGATTTAGCTCAATGTAGAATTACATTACATAAGCTGGTGCTAATTCTGCTTCAGTAAAGGACTTGCCACCAAAGTACTAGTGTATGTTTCATTCAAGAAAGCATGGTAGGAATAAGACAATTCTATGAAATATTATTATTATTATTATTATTATTATTATTATTATTATCTCCTTTCCTTAAAGTCTTTTCTGTTTTCACTCACTGACTGCTGGAACTGAAGGTGGTTTAATTACTTTTGACCAAAGTCATGGGTCACAGGTGTTTTGTGTGTCTGTGCGTGTGTGTGTGGGTAGGTGTGTAGTTGTGCTACAAGGACAAACAGTGCCCCCTGGGGTTGGGTCTACTTCTGATCTGCTCTCAAGTTATTTCTTCCTCTTCAGCTCCCCATCTTCCTCATCTGTCCCTCTTCCTCATCCCCCCATTCCTTTACTTCATCTCCTCCTCTCCGTCTCCATATTTTCCATCATTCATGTCTTTTATCCTTTCTTTTCTCACACTCTCTGTGACCTTTTCCATTGATGTACTGTGAAGGTGAAGTTGCGAGGCAGAGTGAGGCAAACCAACACACTCTCTTCTACTGTGTGCGTCTGTATCTGTGTGTGTGTGTGTGTGTGCAGCTATGGGTGTTAATGGAGTGAATCCCCATGGAATAAATGGAACGGAGGGCTGAGCAAATTTTCCTTAAAATTGGGATTGGTTGTGATACATCACACCGCCAGAGCGCACACACACACACACACACACACACACAGTGTGTCCTGATTAAAAGCAGCTGAAACTAATATTTACAAATAAAACATTTTGGCAGCGTGGCAGATGGATTGAGGAAGTGTTTCATATAAAGAACTTAAAATACACTCAGCGTAATGCGATTCAGACAGAAGGATGACGGAGGACAGTCAGAGATGAAGAGATGGAGCAACTGAGAGAAAATGGCTCTACGTGTTGCTTTTGGCCATAGTCCCTTTACAGAAGCACACATGTAACCGCAGCAGGGACCTGGTTCCCCAGCGACGGGCCGCCGGTGTTTCCGTCAGCAGGCGATGTGCAGTTCAGATCTGCTGCCGGATGCTGAGCTGAGAAGAACTAAATCAGACTCTCTGATGGGCTCGTTTAGCATCAGCAAAACATTGGGGCAGTTTCATAACCAGTTTTTAAGTTTGAAATAAAGCTGCAAATCACCTGAAACCAGCAGGTGGTACTTTTAAAACACTTGCACAAAAAAGCAGCGGGAAAGCAGCAAAAACCAACTTAGACCAAGGAAACAAACTCCAGTCACTCTGCAGAATAAATCAGCATGGATTATTGGCTGTGGCAGATATAGTTGATCGGGTAAACCCGGCTCACACAACCGGCCTGCAGACACGCAGGTGTTTCTGCTACTCAGCCTGTTGTTATTGGTACGGATGGGCGGAGCGGCGATCTCCGCTCCTTTACTTCTGACTGTCCCGGCTTTCGTCCGGTTTTTTCGGTTGTTCTAGTGAGGCTGTCACACATACTTTCATGCGAGTGTATTTTAAGGAGGTACATCTCTCAAAAATAACTAGAACACGGTAGCCCCGCCCCCCCGCCCCATGGTGCCCCCGCCCCCACCACCTTTAAAATAGATTCCACTGGCGTCTTGTAAATTTGTATTTTTGTGGTTCTGCCGCTGCTGCTTTTTTGGCTGCGGGCCCCATCTGTCGGCCAGCTGCTAGATGTTTGTGAGGAGTGTGTGTGTGTGTGTGTGTGTGTGTGTGTGTGTATCTCCTCTTAACCATTCACACACACACACACACACACACACACACACACGCACACACACAGGGAGGGATTAAACACTATTGGCCGAGAATGTTTTCAGGTTTATGAATATGCATAAGAAGCGAGAGGAGTTGAGAAGAGAGTGGGGGGGGGGGGGGTCAGGTGATGTACGAGAGGGGGGGGGGGGGGGGAGGAACGAGAGATGGAGGATGAGCTAAATATACTGGGTGAGGAGAAAGAAGGAAGAGAATGGTGAAGAATTTGGGGGAGACAAGAGGGAAAAAGAGGAGGAGGAGGAGGAGGAGGAGGAGGAGGAGGAGGAGGAGGAGGAGGAGAAGGACGGGGGAGAAAGGAGGAAAGACAGAATATGGACGAATAATCTGAGAGAAAGAAGATTATAAAAAGAGAGAAAGCGAGTGGGAGAAAAAACGGAAAGAGGAGAGGGAGATGAAAGAAAAGGCTGGAGAGGGGAGAGAGGGTAGAGAGGGTAAGGAGAATGGAGACTAGAGGAGAAGAAAGAAGCGACTGGAAAAAGGGTGGGAAGAAGAAGAGGAACGCAGACGGGTCCGAAGAGGAAGGAAGGAGGAAACGTTAAAAAATATGTAAAAAGAAAGAAAGAAAGACAGAACTGAAAGGAAGGAAACAATAAGGAGGAATAAGGGAGCCCTGAGGATGGGAGGGAGATGAGCCAAGTGAGAAAAGAAAGGAAAGGAAGGGAAGGGGGGGGCGGGGCGTTTGGGCGTGGTGCCAGTCCCAGGAAAGGGGGACCTTTGGGCAAGGCATCAGGGGGGAAACAGAAACAGATGGTTTGTGAAGCTTTTATTAGTCTTGGTAAAGTTAAAATATTCAAATGAAAAACCATATAAACGTTAATCAAGTGCTCCCTGGAAACGGCGGCTACTTCCTTTCGCTGTGTGGTTTTTCTAGAGGTGCGTTTGCTTTTGTTTTTTTCCTCTTTTCTATGTCATTTTTTCATAGTTTTCGACAACATTGAATGAAGTGCAGAGGGAGACATATTCAAACTTATACTGCATTTGTGGGAAAGCTCGGACACGGATCAATAGAGGGACAGTTTCCCATAATGCAACTGGATCTATTTTTACAAACTCTGTGGCACTAAGCTTTTGGTTGGAGCTGCTCACGAGCCCGAGCAGAACCGACCCTGATGAAATCACTATGACATCAGACTGGACAAAGACTCTACACACCTGCTGTTTGTCCCCAATCTTCAAAAAACTAAAATATGAAACAATCCCTCATGGCGGATCACATGGGTTATGACCTTTTCTATTGGCCTGTCCCTACTTTCCCAGACCTGTCTTTGTATCCAGTAGGTCCCGTTAGAAGAACCCAACATGTCACCACCAAAAAACCCATTTCAATGTTCACCAAAACATGCAGGAGGACAAAAAACTAAGAGAGCAACAGAAAATATAAGAGAGGTGTCACGATCCGTGAGCGGCTCGTACGCCGACAGAGAGACACATACACAGAAACTCTTGTGAACAGGCTTTATTGCAGGATACACAGGAAACACGAGTCACGGGTGACAGACATCAGCATGCGACAACGACCGACAAATGACTCACAAACACAGGGGCTTAAATACAGACGGGAGGTGCAGGTGATTAGAAACAGGTGGGGACAATCAGACACTGACGAGGGGAGACAGGACAGGGCAGGAAGTGACGGTAACCCAGACAACTACACGAGACAGGACCAGACCAACCGTGACAAGTGGAATAGTTCTATCATTGTATTATTGCTGATACTCAAACACTATAAAATCCCATTTATCTTTCAAACAAAAGCAAAATGTGTAATTTTCAGAAAAACTGTCTTTTTTATTGTTCTTCTCGGGTTTGTTGGTAAGTGCAGAGCAGTTTCACAAGGAAACGCTGTGATTTGTGTTTCCCTTATTAGGTCACTAAAGGCTTTACCCCATAAATAGTACACACACACACACACACACACACACACACACACGCACACACGCACACACACGCACGCACACATGCACACACCACATCAACTATCTGGAGTAACAACATACAAAAAACACATTCAAAAATCACAATCAAAAAGTAAAAATCACTTTGAACAGATTCATCAGCCCACTGAGAGAGAAAGGGGAGGTTGTGTTTTAAAGTGTCCTGCGCAGTAAAAGTAGGTCACACAAAGTGTGTGTGTGTGTGTGTGTGTGTGTGTGTGAGTGACCTGGACCTAATGAATACGGCTACATTCACAAAGGCCTGTGTACTGTATGTGCTGTGTTCATTGTTTGCCTTTTCTTGATTATTCAAAGCTTTGAATTACACAAATGTTCAAACTTTCCCAAAAATGTCCACTTTTCAAGTGTCTTCTCTCCCCGAATAGAGACAAAAAATGTCTTCTTTCCCAAATGTCCTGACTTTCCAAATATGTTGCCTTTCCTAAATCTCCCAACTTAAAAACAAATGTGATCTCCTCCTCCCACCAGCTTGGAACCTGTGACGTCTCTCGTTGTGCTTTTTGATGCAATGACAACGAAGAGAAATAGAGAGCACTTGGAGATTTTGGACAAGTGAAGGATGGAGCAGACGTTACATTGGGGACCTACCAGCAACCCCCTTGTAATTTAAATGCGCTCCTTTGAAACATATTTTGCTGGTTTGAATTGTTGGACGTTCAGCCTCAATTTAATTAGCAACTTCCACTAGAGAAGAGCTCAGATTCATCATTAGTCAGAAACCCTGTAAGTGGAGTGGAAACCCAAGGGGCATCGAACTGGCCTTACCTGTGCAGTCATTTCATTCGAGTTTCCTGCCTTTTTCTTTTCCCTGCCTGTTTTTCACTTAACACAACTCCCTGTGGCTGAGTGGGAGACAGGCCCTAATTGGTGGAATATCAGAAACCATTATTCCTAATTAAACATCACAGAACACACTGTCAGAGTTGGAGCGGCGGAATGATTTAAGACGCGCTGAACCTCTGGCTCCGTCACAGAGTCTATTAGCGGAGACGGACGGGGGAACGGTGCAAATTGGCAAGCAGACGAACAGGCACAACAAAACTGTGCCAGGGTTTGGAAACAACAGGTGTGTGTGTGTGTGCACGTGTGACTCCGGCGGAAAAACACCTTCGTGCACACGTGCCGTCATTCCCCGAGCGACAGAAACAGTTGAGGTTCGCTACATTCATCATTATTAAATGCAATGACAACATGTTAGGTGGAAATCTTATTTGTGCGTTTAGCACATTGTTCAGGTTTTCCGGCTCATTTGTGTTACTGTTCCTTCACATCCTAAAATCTTGAGAACAACACTGTGCGTAGCTGCGTGTAAAAGCATCCGGAAGGTTTGAGTCCTGCTGGAGGTCTAAATGCTAAATGGAGCTTTTCCAGTCTCCCGACCACTCAAAGCGCTTTAACAGATGCCGTCTCTCACTCCCTCACTCCCTCACCCATCCACACCCTGCCGTGGGACACACACACTGTGTGGGTGAGGTGCCTTGAGAGGGGACGCAGCACTGCGAAGCCGATAGTGATTTGGTCCATTTCTGAACGTATTCACTAAATGTAATTGCTACTGCAGAACCACAAATAGTATCGAGGCTGCTGGCAACGACACCGACGAAGACTTGCTAGATTTCCTTTTGCACAAATCCCAAACTGTTCTTTAGGATTTGAAGGAGACATTAATTCATAGTTTTTAAAAACCATATTACGTACATGCAAGAAGAAATAGGCAGATTACGCTTTGAGGGCCCGATGAGCACCTGCATATGATTAACACAAAGACACAGACTTCCCACATCATAAACAACATGAAGTACTAAATGAACTATTTACAGGTATTTGACAAAACAGTGTATCAATGGTACAGCTCAATAATCCAATATGGAAAGTTCCCCACAGGAATGAAGAAAAATGTTGCAACCATTAAATACAAAATGTGGGTTTGTGAGTAAAAAGCAGCAGGAATGTGAACAGGACCAACAGCGTAGTCCAGACAATGGTGTGGCAGAGCGTGGGCCTGTTTGGCGCCGCGCAGTAACAGAGACGATGTCGTCCCAGTATTGATGATGTTCAAACTCTCCTTATGCTTTAGTGTCCCCGGAGTCTCTCAGTCGCAGCGTGGCGCCTCCTTCCTGATTTCAGGTTTGGGTTTATTGGTGCTTTACGACCCTCAGACCTGCTGTTGTGTATATTAAAACACAGACGTGCACGCTCGCGCTCACTGCCATACGCTCGCATGGGAATCTGGCACAAAAACACAGAAGAAAATGCAAATGTTGGCGCATTGACATTCTGCACCACGAGTCTTTTCTAGCCTTTAACGGCGTACGGACACACATGGGCCCTGAACAACTCAATTCATAAAATAACGTCGGAATGGAGGACAGCTTCATGGCCAAAAGCGGGAACAACACTACGTCAGACGGAAAGAAAGGCAAGTTATAAGCAAAACATGTTGTTACCTACTGCAGGTCATTACTGCTGACAGTGCTTAAGTGTGAAGGAGACACGGAAATACTTGTAGTCGCGTCCAACTCGACACCATTGCTCTACGTGTCAATCTCCGTCGTCATTTATTAATAGACCCGTGCCAATTAACCCTAATGAGCATCGGCACCAACGAGCACCGTCGCTGAGCGGAGCTCGGTAGGAAATGCTGCGAGTAAGCTCCTCAATGCTGCCAATGGGCTTGCACTAAGGTGGTTGATGCCGGTTGGAGTGCGGTAAGAGTACGCGGTTGCATGTGCAATCATTTTTTCATGTGTGTGCAAGCCCCTGGCCAGGGGGCCCCAAGCAGCCGCTTAGTTCGCTTATGCTTTGGGCCGGCCCTGACTTTATAAAGCACTGCCTCAAGTGCCTTGTTGCTTTTAAAACCCTATTACCTGCTGCTTTAAGCACAAAATAGTTGTAGCCACCAAACGTTGAGTATTGCATTTCTGTGGTCTAGAGGAAAAACAGTCCCCATACGTACATGTGAACAGCATTGGGTTCCGCACCATCTCATTCCTTCACATCGCTCATGACCGGTTGCAAAAAACGATCATTTGTGGGATTTCCGTTTTTTTTTCGGCGACCGAGCTAAAAGCTCAAATGTCAACTGACTAGGGCTGTAGTCAACCAAAGAAATGCTTAGTCGATCAAAGTCTTGTCCTTGACCAGGGTGCGATTTGACAAAAAAGCAGAGGGGGGGATGTTTTTTTTTTTTTTCGGACATTGGACTTTTAGCTTGCATAACTAGGGAGAAGAACGCAAAGGGTAAACCGGCCCCTTTTTCGGGTCCGTGGATTAGTCCCCATCACAACATGACAAAAGTTTTAATGTTAATTTAGTTGACCATATGATATGCTCAGCGCTCCGCACACGCACATCACGCACTGCGCGTAGGGAACCAAATGCCTGGGGGGGCACCAAAAAACCTGTGACGTGGAGTACCATCACAGTAGGCTACTAGTATAAATAACAAATAAAATATGTCTAAAGCATGTTAATATGCAAAACCAATACAAAAGTAATAGGCCATCACTCACACTAAAATGTCACAATGTGTTTGTATTGGATGACGCTCAGAAATTGACTGAAGATCGTTAGATTTCAAGAGTTTAAGTAGGCGAGCAGTTAAGTTGCATTCATCGCTATCATGGGGGGAAAATCCTTGTCCCCCCCGGCGATAAAAATAATTTAGCAGATGGGGGGGATAGGAAAACCAGAGGGGGGTAATCCCCCCCATAGCCCTCCACAAATCGCGCCCTGTGCGCAACGATTAGTCGACTAAACCAGCGGCCCCAACCACATTTCTAACCGGGCCGTAGCCTACGGCACGAGTTTAAAAAAATGCATGCAAACTAAATAAACGGCCCGCGGACGAGTACCGAATGCGGCCGGCGGGCCGTATACCTCACGCGGAGGAGTCACCGTTCGAAATCAGCTCCAACCGCCGGGGCCCGAGCTGTGTCGCTGCGCGCGGTCCCCGCGGACCGTAACGGACCTGAGGCGGGAGGTGATGGAGCTCGCGCTTTAATAAAGAAGCGACCTCTGAACTTCAGCTCGCGGACGTTAAAGCGTTTGTTTTTAAGCGCGGAGACGTGACAGACTCCGACGCCGAGAGGAAAGTTCTTCGCCGCGGTTCCCGAGTGTTCTACGCGGTGCGCTGAACTGTGGCGCTGTTACAAAACAGCCTAAATTAAAACATTTAAAGTTGGGGATAAAACATAGGCTAATTATATTTAGATTACAGTAATATATAACTGCTTATAAAGGAATAAATATCAAGGAGTAAATCAATGAAAATGTCTTTATTGGTGTAAAAAAAAAAGGCATCTGGTCGACCAATGAGAATGTCAGTCGACCAAGACGACATCGGACCGATTACTAAACGACACTGTACATTATTGCTCAATAATGCCCCACCCTGTAACTCGTTCTCAACCAATCAGAACGCTGGATTTCATCTACCAGTGTAATGATTGAGTTGAAGAACCTGTTTAAAGTAAAAGTTCAGCATTTAATCAAGAACACTTACCAAAGTAAAATCAACTCAACAGCCAAATTGACTCTTTTGTTGGGAAAATGTTATAATAAAAGATGTTGATGCAACTACATGTAAGATTCATTATACGATTGTGTAAAGAGTATAATTGAATGTGTTATTATACTGCTTGGTTCAATAATATACAAGAGAACATTGCATCAAAATATCCATCTGGTTACACATTCATTAAAGAATTGTTAGTACATTTGACACTACCCACTGAAAGGTAGTGCAGTACCAATGAGCATTACAAGTTGAAAATAGGAAGCACCAGTGTTACCAGTGGACACTGTTAGTATGGAGCACAGCTATAGAAGGTGTCTGGAACACACAAACGTGCACTGTGCCAACCATTCAACAGGTGCAGGTTTGTGGTGGAAATGGCGGGGGCGTTTGTGTGGGAATGTTAATTTCCTGCTTTTGTGTGTGTGTGTGTGCGTGTGAGTGAGTGTATAAAATTGGCTGCTGAAAGCCAGCCAGCTGATGTCAGGCTCTCTCTCTCTCTCAAACACACACTTAAACTCCAGTTACACTTTTTTCCCCTCACACATTATAAACAGGAGCCTCTCATATAGATCTGGCGTCTCTCTGCCATGTACACACACACACACATATCATGAACATAGATTACCTGCTCACACACACACACACACACTGACCCATCTCGGGCCAAAAATCCAATTACCCATGGTGCTTTTTAAACAGCTTGCTGCATTAGTGTCGGGCTGCGTGTTTGAACACGACTAATAGTTTGAAGGTTAATTACTGAGGCGGCAGTAAGCAGTCCGAACTTATCACCGGCTGGATATAATGCAATGCCCGAGAAACTGCAGTTAGACTGCTTAATAAAATGACTGAAGCTGCATATTACACCCAGGTGGGTAAAGGCGAAAGCTTGCAAAACGTATGGAAGTCCAGAAGACAGTGAACCTTCCCTCACTTGATTTATTCCCTCAGTAAACATTGTATGTTTGTGGTCTCAGTCTGTGAAGTTTACACCATGAGACAGGGTGTGGTTTTATAGGCTTACTGTGATCGACAGGTCAGCAGGTCGCTCTGTGTCCCACAGCAACATACACCATCTCTACGGTAACTTGCATTCATTGAGCACGACCTTTGATTACGGCTACGGCCAAATGCAAAGATGGCAACTGCAAAACAGCTCCAGGCTGCAAAAAACCACTCCACTAACTAGCCCATTCCACAAGAAATAAGAGACAGGGAATAGTCAGGCAGTAACACCAGCACTGGTATTAGAAGTTGTAGTCACATGAGGATTGTCAGTAGCTGCAGTTAAATGAGTTTTAATCATTTCATTCAATTTGAATAAATAAGTTCCGCAAAGTAAATTAAGTAAATGGCTTCGTGCTAAACCTGATCCTTCCTGCCCGGGTTTACTCCATTTCCCCCCCCCCCCCCCACCCCCCCTCTCTCTCTCTCTCTCTCTCTCTCTCTCTCTCTCTCTCTCTCTCTCCACACATTCACTGGGAATGGAACATATGTTAACTTCTCAGTTGTGATTCTCACGGCCAGAAAAAAACATATTTCAGTCACATGAAGAAATCAACATCACACCACATATTGATTTCCTCTTGGCAATGTTTTAAATGTGTTTGTGCACCCGTTTGTGTGTGTGTGTGTGTGGTTTATCTTACTGGGCTTGTGTGGACCAACCTTTGGCAGAACTTTTCTTTTGAGGATATTTTTATCTGTGAGGACACGGTGGCTGTGTGGATCCGTGGGGTTTGTACCAAAAACATTCCAATCCAAGGCTCCAGGTAAAAAGGGAAGGCTGCTTCAGCGCTAAAACAAAAAGGAGAGAGTTCACATTCATATGTAAGACATCTTTAGTTTAACCAATGGAGTATGTCACACAGGGACTTTAAATCATTTCTTCCTCACAGAGGTCCCATTATCAACTCAGTATAACACATTGGTTGTAGTTGACTATGGAAAAGTCTGAGTTTGAAAACAAGAGTCATGATGTCTAAGGGCATTTATTTTAAAAATGTTCCCTTTGCACTATAGACCCCTGAGATGATTTAAATATACCCTCAAAGTCTGACAGCGTTTCTTTTATTCAATTCATCTTTTTCCAAAACCAGTTGTTTGCGAGGCTGGTTTGACTTAAATCTAAAGCTTTGGTACTTAATTTACATCCAAGATTCCTGTTGGGAGAGAGAGAGAGAGAGAGAGAGAGAGAGAGAGAGAGAGAGAGAGAGAGAGAGAGAGAGAGAGAGAGAGAGAGGAATATGGTGCAAAAAGAGTGAGCGAGAATTATGAGAACGGAAAGGAGGATAGAGGGCAAGAGTAAGGGGTGACAGAATGAAAGAGAGATTAATAGACGACTGAGGTAGTTCAGAGAGGAGTGCTGACAAGTCTCTTTCAAGTGTTGGAGACCGACACACACACACGCACACACACACACACACACACACACACACACACACGCACACACACACAGACGTCCCAGCGGAGGGCAGGTGGAGACGGCACCACCATCTGTATATCAAAGCTTCAAATATTACTACTGACATGCACATTTTAATATAGGTGTGTATATTTCTGTGTGTGTGTGTGTGTGTGTGTGAGAGAGAGAAAGATAGAAAGACAGATTGTGTTACTTTTCATTCTCTTTGAAAAAAATGCTTATTGTTTAACAACTTTTTTTTTCAACAGATAAATAACAATCATTTTCGCATCCACCCGCATGCTATCTGCTACGCTAAACCCTTCACTAAAGCATGCACAAGAGTCAGAAAACTATCCAAATGCCTGTCTACTTGCAACACACAGAAGCACATGGCTAATTATAATGCAGACTGACACACCTGTTTAGTGGAATTGTCTTCCTACGGGTGAAGGCAGGACCCGCCAGTCTCCCCTTGCCGTCTTTATTGGGTTGGTTGCTTGGGTAGAGGCATGAGGAGTGAGATTGGTTCAATTCATGGGGAGAATATCAGGGAATCAGGGCGAGCAGTAACATCAAGGTGTAATAAGTTGTTGGCCACAGAAGCCCTGAAGGTTAAGAGATAAATTCATGACCCTTTTTTCCTCTGTCATGATAGATGGATATCAAACCGATGCAACAAACCCAAAAAGGCACACGGGCAGAGGCATTGGAACTTTTAAAGTGTTCCTTTGGATTGACAAACATTGTGTGCTGTTCGATCATAATTTAAATCTACTATGGGTTGCTCAGTCACATGGTTGGTTCATTCGTCCAGTGTGCTTCGATTTGGCCCATCGGTTCATTGCGCAAAGCTCAAATTTTGATTGTGTTGAGAGTGTATTCAGAGTGTTGCAATTTGAGGCAAAAAAATCAAGTAAAGATGATTAGAATACCAGTAATATTGATCAGAGTGAGACTGTGATTCTGTTACAAAAAGTGCGATGGTTCTGTTCAGTTTGAGAAGAGTCACTTGACTCCAGGTAATAGATGCTACACTTAAGGTCACGACGGCATGCAAATGCTTCAAGTGTCCTGCCTCTAATGCTTAACGTTAAATATTTGTCTTTGTTTGTGTGTGTGTGTGTGTGTGTGTGTCCAAATTCCATAAATTAGAATGAGATGAATAGTAAAATATGAAAATATGACAGGCTTGTCGTTTGACGCTTGTGCACATTGACAACAGACATCTGCCCCGGCCTGTGGAGAGAACAAGTGTGTGTGTGTGTGTGTGTGTGTGTGTCTGTCTGTACGCCTGTGTTTGAAGCTGGTTTGGAGGAGGGCGAGAGGGGTCGGGGGGGGGAGAGCACAGGAAACTTCTCATTTACATTTATTTTCTGGCCATTTGGCTGAAAGTTTTCATGTGCGCAGTTGCGTAAGTGTGTGTTTTAGTATTTTCTTGTTTGCGTGTACCTGTGGAGAGAACAAGTGTGTGTGTGTGTGTGTGTGTGTGTGTGTGTGGGCTTGCCACCTTCTGTCAAAAGTGGGGGCGAAAGGATGAGTAGATCTCGTGAGAGCGAACGGATGAGCAGACAGCGGATGATGGCATGGGGGGAGGGGGGGGTGGAGAGCGGCCCGAGGGTTCAACACGCCTTCTCCTCTAATAACTTGATGAAATATTAACACCGTTAGCTGTAATTAAATTAAAAGGAGAGTCAGAGGTGGGATTAGCGGCCATGAGAGGACAAATCTAGGAGGATAACCCCCCTCCCCCAAATGAATACTAGGCCATAAGCTTAGCCGCTTTACAGTTGCACACACACAAAAACGCACGCAGGCTCATTTAAGTGTACATGACAAATTCCAGAAGACCATAAAATCCATACAACCATATATAGAATGTGTCGGTTGAAAGGGTCAAAGATGTCCCTTTATATGTTGATTATTGAGTTGCAAAGTGGGAGGAGCTGCTGGTTCCTCATTTAGTTAGTAGTCTGAATACAGAAAGTGGACGTTTAAAAAAATGTTCTGCTTTCTTTAATATGAGGAGGGTCATTTGAACACTATGGATTATGGAAGCCAAAAACTGTAGCTGAACATATCTGCCAAATATTCATCAACCACATGTTTCATTTCATTCGTGCTGGTGGCTTGTTACATAATTTGCTGGTGTCGTTAGTTCGTGAGTTGGTATTAAGTCACACACAAAGAAATGTAGGCACAGTCATACAAAACGATACGTTCTCTTAACTCCTAATGTCTAACACTCGCATATTGAAATAAGAAGATTGCCTTTGCGTGTGTATGTTATAAGAAAAGGGCTTTTCCTGGTAATCATGAAGGGTATTAAGCTCTAATAATGACTTAACTAAACAGACTCTGAATGACAAGTAATAACATTTAGTGCGTGTGTGTGTCTGTGTGTGTGTCTGTGTGTGTGTTGGATAATTCGATCTGATACTGAATTAAAGCTCCCAATTAGCTGAAAGTATTTGATCTGCATTTATCAGGCCTGACCCGACACACAGACAAACACGCAAGTACATCGACACACACACACACACACACACACACACGCACGCAAACACTCTGCCGGCAACGTTTGCTCTTGAATATGAGCATTGCAGAGAGAGTACTGTTATTAAAAAGAAAAAGTCGTCCTGAATTCGGGAAGTCCCATTCTCATATTAGGCGACATCACTATAATTACTCAGATAACACTGACATTATTGGTGTTGGAATTACCATCACACTTATCTCTCTCCTGCTGGTTGTTGTTGTCCCTTTGCTGTTTCGGTAATGCAATAAGCATTATTGACATTTAATTGACTATATTTAATATATTATAACAAGGGCCTGACCCCTGATTTCCTGACTGTGTCGACGTAACGGCCTTGGTAGCGGTGGTGACCTGTCAATCACAGAAAACCCGACTAAAGCATTTTCTGCTTGATGGTTTGACTCGTTGAAAATGGGACCATAACTTATTAAATGGACAATTTTCAAACTAGCAATTGAGAACACAAACTCAACAAAGTGAAATGAACACCACACGTGAGCGGGTCAAGTTAAAATCATCCACCATCATTAAGCCCTCTACTACATGCTTATGTTGCCACTTCATTAGGTGGAAGGTAGCATCATTTTCTCCAAGATTACTTACCTGTGCTGGTCAGTTGAGAGACGTGTCAGACCATATTAGACTCACTCGGCACAACGGGAGGTTGCAGCGTTCCGCTTCGTCATGCTGAATGCGACGGGAGCACTGAAAGGTTGGAACGGGTGTTACGTGTCAGGGATTTTGCTGTTCAAATGATACGCCAGGAGAGCAGCAGTGGCGATACCGGTAAAATAAGCCTGGTTAAAAGTAGGAATGGACCAAAATACTCGAGAACATTCTGTCCCCCTTGAAAACATCCGAAGGACAATGACAACAGACCAAATAGATTTACATTTTTGGACAGTTTGACTGTTATAGAAGGAGAAGCTTGGGTGATACCACTTTTTTTTAATTCATGGCTCTGTTCCATCAGGGTTCCTAGTAAGTCATGACATAGAAACAGCATCGACAATATTAGGACCCTGAAATTAAAACAGCCAAAAGTGAACAGTAGTTAATAATGTTATAAATGACGCCAGTAATTTGTCTCCGTGACTTGCCAAATTTTTTTTTGTTTTGTCTGCTTAGTGGTCAGCTGAGCTGATGGAAACCACATGACTGTTATGTTAATACTATATCATCATTTTCTAGACTTCAGATAAGGCAAACCACACGCGTTGACAGAACATATTTGTTCATCAAATAAAAAATATCTAATCCAAAAACCCCATCTATATTCGCATTTCAGTGGGAAAAAAGTTGGAGTTATGCAGTCTGAAACCCTTCGCTGGGTACTTCAATGCTGTTCATCAGATCTCAAGGTAAAAATCCCCATTTTGTGTCTTTTTCAGCGACACAATTTATTCTAAATGAAAATCTTCAAGATTGCCTCTTTGAAGAATGCTGTTTGGCTCTGCTATCACAAGGCCTCCTGTGAAAATGAGGATAAGCCCTAAACTTGGTGTGGTCTGAGAACCAAGTGCCACAAAGCACAGCGAGACGCTGCTGAGCTTTGCCACTTGCAAGCCGTCAGCCTGGTTTGGTGCTGATGAGAGGGACGGGAATCCGTCGCCTCCCTGTTTTCCATTGGTGGGGATATCTTATTCCGCCCAGTGACCGGATGGTGATGGATGATGATTGGCCAGCCAGATCAGGTCCGCCACATATTTCCATACATCATCAGACTCTCTCTCTCTCTCCCTCTTTCTCTCTCTGCCCCGACGAGCCGCACCTGCGCCGCCTCGCCTTCCCCAAAAATACCTGTGATTAATGCCCGTAGCGGGAGAGGGGAGCCGAGCGGTGAGATGCTGAGGTATTAATTAAACCACCACGCCCATGTTATGCATGTGAAGGTGGACGGGAGACAGGAAGAGGAGGATTGAAGAGGGCAAGGTGGGAGGATCTAATATTAAAACAAAGAAAGAGAAACAAGTAAAGTGACTAGAGGAAGACAAGACTAAGGCAAGACGAAGGACAGAGGGGAAGGAAGCCAAATGAGAACACCGACAGACCGACACATGGGGAGTGGAAGGAGGATGGAGACAAATAGGGGACAAACAAGAGAGAGAAGTAAGAGAAAAAGACATAATAAGAATCAAGAAGAGGTTAATAAATGGACATAACAAAAGACAAGGTGAGATATACGGAATGTAGGGAATTAAGGTAGAGATACAGAAACGGAGAGACACGATGAGGATGAATGAACGGCCCTTTGCAACCATCCACAGGTTGCTGCTTTTTGTTCAGGAGACTTACCTCTAATCTGCAGCAAGCTACTCAGACAAATAACCTGCTTGTGGTTTACTGGTGTGTAAATATGGTTTATTATAATACGGGTAGATGAAATCCAGTGTTCTGATTGGTTGAGAGTGAATCACAGGGGGTTGCAGTATTCAGCGATAACGTACAGTTGCTGTTCGCATTGACTGAAGTGTTCGACATCACTGCGCACTCAAAGTAACAGGTTCGATTTTTAACAATGCCCCCAAACTGTTACATTATTGGACGATAAAGTACAGCCTCTCGTACCTTATTGCTTAAGTGTAGCATCTGCTTTAGCAAGGTCATGAAGCTACTTAGCCTCACCTGATGACATGGAAACCTCTAAGGGTAACTGAGTTAAGCTGCAGACCGACGAGCCGATGTACTGTGAAGAAAGGGAACCATCAACATCCTAACAAACTTACAACCCGGCTTATAAATCAATTTATAAAAGACATTCATTGTAATACCAGGGTACAGCTATGAAACAATGTCTTTTATCTATTATGTCTTATACATTTTTTAACCAAGATGTTCGTCCTGAGTATCTTTATTTAACAACACAGCTTCAAAAATAACCAGCAATAAACAGTACAAAAAAAAATGAGCCAAGATATGAAAGGAAATGAAAACTGAAGCAACTAAATCGAATGCAGCCATTGATAAATGACATTATCAACAGCTGAAGGGTGGAATTGATTCAGTAATGTGACGGAAAAATTAACGTGCATTCCGGCCTAGCGAACGTTGGACCAATGAATTGTCCTAAGCGAAGCCCCTTGAAGTATAGTTTCACAGAGCGTGCTGCTGAAAATCTGGTGTCACTGAGGCTGCTAAGCTGTTCTCTGCTTCGTTTGAGTCTTTCCTTCTTCCCCTTTATTTGATCATTTATTAACAAACACACCATACTCCACCCTTTTACCTACAGACAAGAGGTTCACACGTGGTGAACAAACTGGGCCTCTTCATGCTTCAGGGTTTTTGACCTTAGGTGTGCCGACACGTTAGCTACCCAAAAGGCGCCCGGGGACTGTAGCTGCACGTAGACGATCTGCATGGACGAGGAGGGTCGACCTGCCATACCGAGTGTTGCCACATGGAGACGGAACGGGCTCTGTGTTGAACAGGTGATGAAGGCGAGAGAGTGTTCATCGAGTCGACCGATGCCGCATGTGGTGAAGATTGCCATGACGTCTGTCCTTGATGGGCCCGTAGTAGCTTTAACTGCCTGTATCAACACGGTAACAATCCACCGTGAATCACAGTTGGTTTGAAGTATTGGCACTAAACCGACGTGTAGCTCAAAGCGCCAACCAAAATGTTATCAATTATCGGAAGGCATTTTCAAACTTTTTGAAGGGCAGCAGCAATTCCCAGCTTTAACCTCTGAGATGATACTCATTATAATCCTTATATATTAGAGATAGTATATCAGCTTATTAAAAAGCTGAAACTATAATCGTTAATGAAAACAGGCAAAATATATTTTTTTTAAAGAAAACAGCTCCCCCTTTTGCTCCTTTCCACCTAGCAGCCACTGTCACTTTTCTTTCTTCAGGAGCCTTATTTAAAAATGCAAATAGATGCAATTAAACTCGCCTTGTTTATCAGCAGTTATTACCAGTATTTTGGCGTTGCCGCGTTGAAGAGGAGCAGTATTTCAAAGCGTTTGCCCTCGGCCACTCATGAACGCAGATAACGAGTTTCCTCCCTCGCTCCCTATTTTCTGCAAAACAACTCTCGACCCCTGCTTAGACAAACACTCATATATGCATATATATATATATATGCATATATGAGTGTGAACATTTTCATGTGGAAACACCATGTATAGCCTGGTCCTCACAGAAAGAGATCAGTAGCAGGATTGATTGTGTTATCGGCGTTAATACGAATTCACTTTAAACCGCGTGCATGTAGGCATGTGTGTGCGTGTGTTTTCTGTCTGTAAATTAGTGAGGCATCATTATGCTGTTTTCTTATAGGATGCATGTCCCTTCTCATTTAAATCTTGTTTTGTGTTTACTAGAGAAGAGCCAATGTGGGAATGAAAGAAAAGGCAAGGAAATACAAATAATCCCCCGGTTGTGTCCCTGAAAGTCATTTGAAAAACCCTGAAGAGCAGTAAAAGAAACAATGAAACACAGATGTGCCCAACTAACACAGGACTTTCACCCAGCAGTTACAGTCAATAATAATACGGCAAAAAAACACACAACCGTGATTTCACACAGACACTTTGTGTCATTGACAGCTGCAGAACGATGTCATCAGAATATCCCCACTACTTCTTTCTACTGGCAGCCGTGATCCACTAATCTGCTGCCTTTTCCTCATTGCTCTCATTGGTTAGGCTGAAGCATCAGATTAAAAGGAGAATAATAGCCAATCAGATAGAGAGTAGCCTCATGTCTCTGCTAGAGTTGGAAAGTCAGGAATCTTTTTCATAACAGGTACATGTAACTGCGGTACGTTTCAGCGCTTTGCTGTCGGGATAACGATGTACGTGTTAAACACACTCAGGACTTTCAGCCAGGTGGCTGTGGAACTCACATCCTCACGTCTCGTGTGAATCTTTTCCTCAACCTACAACCTCCCCAAAGTCGCCCAAACACATTCTGCATGGCAGGCGCTTGCCTATTTATGTCCCACTTCACTGAGTGGTACTTTTTTGTTACAGGTTTCTTTGTGTTGTGTAAGTAGCTTTTCACTTCCAGTGTGTTTTGAAGCTGCTGTACAGATAACGTTGCTTGCTATTGATAACGTCTTCCTTCGTTTTCCCACTTATTGTTTTCGCGCTGGTTATTTCTATCCTACTTTATTGCGTATTGCGTTATTCATACAAAGTCACACATTTTTCTCTGAGGCTTTCACACGCTGTGCAGCATAAAGCCTCTAATGTTAGAAACATTACGGGGGAGGAACCTTCCTCCAGGATGGAGGAGGATCCAGATGTGGAGTCTGATTTATTTCTTCATTGCGTAATCCTGTTGATATTCACTGATGCAGTGATCAGATACTGATACTGGATCCACACGGATCAATAATGATAACCAAAAAATGAATTTCACCTATCTTATTACTCTCATATGTGTTCTAAAACTGTTGTCATGTCAACATGTAAAGTGGGAAGTGAAATTCATATGTTCATCATCCGCCATCTGTGCACACGTCAATCTGTCACGAGAACGCAGCTGAGGAACACAAACCTGCACACACACCTGCAAGCAGGTTCATGTGCACGTGCTAAAATGTCACTGATACACATCAGACACACACATGTGAGAGCACAGATGCCCAGTCAAACCTAGTTGACGCACACACTCCTGCAGCGAAGGCATTGCGGTGCAGATGTATGTGTTGAATGCGCAGGATGCGACCGCACACATGAGTGGTTGTCACGGCGTTTGGATGACAGATGTAGTACTCTGGTCTAGGCAGGGTTCCAGACCTAGACCCACACACACACACACACACACACACACGCGCACACACAAACAGCTAAAGCCACTCTTCATTTATCAATAATTGGTTTTTAATTCCATTTGGCAGCCAGCAGGGCGAGCGGCAGAACAACGACAATAATTAGTCCATCAGAGAGAGAAAAGGAAGGAGAGGAAGAGACGGGAGGCAAAAGTTTCAGGGAGCGTCTCGAAAGCGCCAGACGCCCACCTGACCATCGACAAAGAGATTCTTTCTTTACAGAAAGATCCATTTAGTTTGGTTTCTTTAGACGGTTCACAAAGAAGTGTTTTGTTAAATACCAGCGGCCGCTGCATGTGCGCTATCACGGACTAATTACTTTTTGAGCTGTCAAGTGAGTTGAACGATGAGTGTGTCGATTGAGCTCCGCCTCCAACAACTGGTGCGCGATGGAAAACTGTCTTCTGCAGTTTGGGGTTCTTTGCTGAGAATGTCGCCGCCCAAACAGTTTCTAACACTGCAGATGCAAGACTTCAAGTTAATTTAACCGCTGTGTCAACTGGTTCAGGGATTCTTACGTAAGAGACAATTATTTCGAACCCTAACCCCCAAGTAGAAACGTTGTGACTTTTACTTTATTTTAACAGCCGTGATCGAACTACACAGGAGAAAAGTTAAAAGACGTGAAGGCGAGAAGGTAATTTGGTCTGCCATCACAAAAAGGTCTCCGCAGCTTTTATTTGGACTCTGACGATTTCAATTCTAAATTCCAAATCAATAGAAACGAGCCAGACGTCAAACTCAACACTAAAAAAGACATTTTTATGGAAACCAAAGTGTCCGACTTGACTTTTGTGAGGTGTAAACAAGGTGGGGAATGGTTAAAGTTGTCAAACAAAAACAAGAACAGAGCTGCTGTTTGGTCCATTTGCTGGGAACCCAATGACATTTCTTCCATCCAAACAGAGCAAAGAGCGCCTCGGCCTCTCTGGGCTCCTCGTGACCCGTCAGTCCTGCACTTCATCAACGTAAAAGCTTTAATCCTCCACAGAGATCATTCCAGATTGTTACATTTCATTCAAATATCTACTCTATAGAATTAATTCTAATTAATTTGATTAGCAAAAGTGGAGCAGCCCAACATGGCTCTCACTGGCGTGACCTTCGACCTTTTAGATTTGTAGAATCGCAGATTGCAGTCAACAGTTGGCCAGAGGGATGTGACCTCACTTAGAGTTTAATGACATGCACACACACAAACACACACGCACACAAAGCCCTAAAACAAACAGATAACATAAATAAAGTTATTATGTTGGACTATTAAAGCACTTTTTTGGTTCTCCTCTGGACTGAGCTGTAAACGTGTCGCCGATTCAAACATTTCATCAGTGATGTCTTGTGATCGGTTGTGATCTTGCTGCAGACACATTTTACGTGCTAGTTCGTACATTATTAGTGATGAGGGCGACATCTGATTGGCAACAGTTACAGTCCATGTTGAAAGCAACACTGGTGGTTCTGCGCCGTAAGACGAGTCTCAACAAACCCACACACAAATGTGAAGTGATGCGCAAATAAATGCAGTGCGATCTGCAAATATGAATCGTAATTTATTCATTGGTGCATTGAAATGTATTTGTAAATCCTTTTGTGTACATTTGTGAATTGTTCAGTGCACATTTGCAATTATTGAGACCGATCTGACCTCAGACAAATGGGGCTCTACTTCAGCATTTCTGTTTACCTTTATATCTATTCTTCTTGTGTTCCTCTTCTCCTTCCTTCTCCTCTTTATTCCTCACTACCACCCATTTCACACACACACACACACACACACACACACACACCAGTACCTGCAGGCTGACAAAGGTAGATACGTTAGCTTGATCAAACCAGACTCTACGTGCCACTCACCCTGCACTTCCCCAATACATTTAAATCTCACCAGTTCAATTAAAATACATTTTAATACAAGGTCTACTGTCCATTCAGTGAAGTGAAAACGTTCAGTGAGGTGTCTAAGTACAGAAATAATATGAAGGCGTTGTAACGCTACGCTATAGAACACGCTGTTCAATTGACGTTCAAATAGGTCCACTTGGACAGAAACAAACGTAAAGCAAAAGTGTTAGGATTTAGACTCTTTAACGTCTTCTTTTCTGTTCTTTTTGGATGTAAGTTGGTTCTTTAAGGATGTACGTATATGTATCAAAATGTTCTTCCTGTGGGTGTGTGTGTGTGTGCGTGTGTGTTGGTTCTCTTCGCGTACTCCGGCTTCCTCCCACAGTCCAAAGACTGTCGCTAATCTCCGCATACACTAGCAGACGTTAGCAGTTGTGCTGTCATGCTAAAAGTGCAATCTTTTCCAAGAGACCGTACAGTTTTCTTTCCATGTTCGCCGTACCGGACAGTACCGGCTTACTTTCACCTCTGCTTGCTGGTGAAACGACGACAACAGCTGAAGCGTCTTTACGACAGTGCACTTTTATTTTCGGCCTCTGGGGGAGCCTCGCTGGAAAATCAACCCCGGTTGCATGGTGTGCCTTTAACAGGCACTGCACTAGTCACGAACAAATAGGGGCCTTTAGCACTGAGTGAGCTCTGTCTGATATTCAGAGCCGTGAGCCTTGAGGCGGATATGTAATAAATGTAAACCTGCAGGCTTTAGGATAATCCCTTTCCCATGCAGCTGGTGAGTAAGTACGCTGTCCTATCGGATCCCTTGCACATACACTGAGGACAGGCAGCTGCTGTGGACAGAGAAAGAGGGACGAGCTGTGGACGGCGTAGGTCCACCTGACTAGAGTTTAGTGTGCTTGGTTGTCCCAGCTGTAAAGCTCAGTCAGCAGAAAGAAAGACACACACATGGAGGGAGGGAAAGAACTGCAACGAGAGAGTCAACTTGAGGACAGACAGATGTCCAGAGGGTGAGAGCCCTCAGCCACCAGCCCACCAGTAGAACAAACTCCCTTCTGTCCTTAAATATTTACCCCGTTGCCAGGACAACAGACATTCTTCCTGCCCCAGTATTTTGACGTTTGGGTTTCCACGTCTGGAAAACGTCGCTGTGATGAATGAGGGTATCAGATTTAACTCTGACCACAGGTGACGTTATGGTTTTGTCTTTATTTTTACGGCCCCCTCCCTCCACAGGTGTGAAACAGGTGTGTGAAGGGACACTGTCAGCTTATAAAAAGGTTGAACGGTCAAGTGAAATGTTCTGCCAGCATTGAAAACTCACCCCAATCTAACTCACGGTGGTGAGGTTTTCTTTACCTGCTGACCTTTGAAAACTCTAGAAGGAGTTTGTTGCACCATTACAGATTCCAGGAAAGACTTTGAAAAGAAAAAGATGTTGTCAACTTTATGATGAAAACCATTTTCCACCCCAAGTTGTGACCGTGTTCTCCTCAAAGTTTGTGTCTTGATCGCCTTGTTGAAAGAGGTGGAGCCAAAACCTTTTTGTAACCAAACGGTACAGCTAAAATATGTTTATGAAAGATTTTATTTTTATTTACTTTTTATTTTTTTACTAACCCCAAGCTTTAGTCTTCTAACCCATAGTATTGTAGTATTATACTGTATTTTATTCTTTGCACTATGTTGTCGTTTGGTGTTTTGCACCAACCGCCAAGTAAAATTCCTTGTATGTCTGACACACTCTGGCAATAAATGTTTTCTGATTCTGATTCTGAAGTAGTTGCGGCGAGAAACAGGAACTAACAAAACCTTAACTTGCAAACAGACAAAAAAAATGGACTTATGGGTTGCTTTGGGAGTAGGAACGTAGGAATTATCTTCCTCCTCTGGACGGCCAAAATGTAGCTTACACCACATTGCATGTCATTTAGCTCACGCTTAACAAAAGCAACTTACAATTGAACATTATCAGGCATCGGTCCTTTTATATCAACATTGGGGAGGCCAATATATTAGAAACACATTTCTTTATTCATCCCTGTAAACATAGTCTAAATGCTACAAAGAGGTTCAAACCACACAGAAGTAGACAGCACTTGATATGATGAAGTGTGTCCGCTGAATTTCCATTTAGTGAAGAGTACAATGGACACTTAAACTCTGCGGTGATCACGTCTACTACGACACTGACAGACATACTCCTTTCAGCCACGGTGCAGAAGAAACAAATTGAAGAAAAAGGTGAAAAGTTTAGCAAACCTTTTCACCAGTTCTTCAACCTTTACCTCTAATTCCATTTTTATACTTTGCTGTCCTTGGTCTTATTGGTCTGTCCGACCTGCACATGGCCGTACGTGACTCTCCTCTTCACAGTCTGGCTTTCGGTGAGGAGCCAACAGCAGAGTTGCCAAAGTGCTACATAGTCAACAGAACACCTGTTGAGCATATAAGATGCGAGTCCAAAGCCATGTTAAATACCTAACGTGATGACCTCACGTTGTAACACGTGTGCCTGCGTGCACCTGGATGCTGATGTAAGCACGTGCAGTGTGAGTTCTCAGACCAAAGAGATGATGGCGGTCTGTCCTTTTTCTCCCGTCAATAATAACTAGGCAGGTGGCGACTGCTACAAACGATAGACTGCTGCAGGAATGTCTAACGCGACCACACCCAAACAGAAATAATCACCAGATTAAAGTAGAAAAAAAAAAAAAAAACATTTAGCATAAGCTTTTGCATAGCGACTGTGGTGAGGGACGCTGACCTCATCAGGCTCGCTGCTGCGCATGCGGGACCCATTAAAGGAGCCCGAGCACACAGCGTTCAGGGACTGTGCGTCGGCCTGCAGCTGTCCTCCTGCATGGAGCTGCACGCTGCAGCAGAGCAGCTGTTGATTGGCCGCTCTAATGACATGCGGCGGTATTCAAACCAGAACGGAGGAGAGGGAGAGGCTGTCGTTTGGACAGATGCCAACACGTCTCTCTCCTCTTCCTCGTCTCCTTTGTGTCTCCCTCCTCACCTTTTCTACATGGCTCTTCGTTCCCCCATCCTCATCCGCTCCTCTCGCCTTGTATTTTTCCTCCTCTCCGCTTACTCTTTCATGCTTTCTTCCTCCTGTTAATTCATCCAATATATATACTTTCTTTTTAGTGTCTTACTGTATATATTTCATCTTTTCCTTACCTTGTCCTTCTACGTTCCCTCTTCCTTTGTCTTTGTCTTTCCCCTTGTTTTTTCCTCTCACCTCATCCATTTCTTTCCACCCCTCCTTCTCTCCGCTGTGTGTAAGTGAGGCTGTGTTTGTGTGTGTTTTGCTCACAGCTGAAGATCATTAGTGTAGCAGGTAGGAACACACAACACTTTACGCACACTAACACGCCCATGGCCGGACGGACACACCGCTGCACCTGGCCTATCGCACACAGCGTGTGTGTAGGTGTGTGTGTGTGTGTAAGAATGAGTATGCAGAGCTGAGGATGGCAGAGATAAATAAACATTTGTCTAAAACAGATTTCAAATGAGCTTATTTTTAGTCACGGCAACATATACACACACACACACACACACGCATGTTCGGATACAGGCTCTAACCTCTGTGTAGTTAAGAGACCCAAAACAGGGGAGATGAATGTTTCTACCCGCCTCCAGAGACTACTGCACATGGACTACAGGAAACAAACACACACACACACACACACACACACACTCTCTCTTCTTATCTGCTGACGTCTACATTTCCATTGTAGAATTTATGCTAAATATGCGTTTCTTAATTGCGTTATCTGAGATAATTAGCCACAGTATTTTCCCTGTCCGTTCATGAGCTGAGCAAACAGCGCTGTGCTGTGCGGGGGGGCACCACTTTGACCAAATTAATCCAGTCCCCGTTTGCTATTTGATATCATTATCACTTCTTCTGTGCAGTTACACAGACTGAGAGCCCGGGGCAGATTGAAGGGAATCGTCATTGTTTCCCTCTGTACTCCCTGACGTCAAAAAGGAATAGAATAAAAAGTCAAATCAGAGGCAAAAAGAAAGAGGGAGGACAGAAAAGAGAGATGTTAGTGAAATTGTGAAGTTGTTCAAGCCTGACGCTCTAATAATAATAGTCTTCCAGGCCATTATAATCCACAATGTGAAGATATGAACAAAAATACCTATTTAAAAATTAAAAGAGAAAAAAATGGTTGACGAGCACAAAGAAAAGGAAGATGTTAAGGAATGTGTGCGATAAGTGAGCAGCGAGTCGTCCTATTTATTGAAAACAAAGAAAAATAATGACAAAAGTGAAAGAGGTGAAGCCAAAACCAAAAAAATCGAATTAAATAATAACTTTAATTAATTAATTCTTTTGACCACACATCCACCCGTCAAAAAACACTTTACTTCCTGTCTTTGTTTAGTTTCCGCCCCTTTTGCCCCACAGCTGAATGCAGTTTACCATGAGCCCACCTGTACGTGAGCCCCAATCACCCACTTATCCATATCAGTTGGGCATCGTCGTACCCACAGGTTGCATGTATCAAGCCACCTGTGTTTATTTTTGGTCCTCCTGTTTTTTGTTGTCAGGCCTTTTCCTTTCTGCCTCTCCAGCGTGTTACGTCTGCTTGGGCCTGTGCTACTTTTGGATTTGTGTTTTTCTCAGTGAAGTATTTTTTCATTTCGTTCCTCTGTGCCTCACTTCATTCCTCATGCCTGAAGTCTCTGTCTTGACCCATTTCATACATTTACATTTCTGATATTTCAATGTAAAAGGTTAGCTTGATCCTTTAAGCCTCTGAACACTGACTTTCTGAGAGGGCCAAAGAGGCCTGAACCTTCAGTGACACACCGCGGAAGACTGAAGCCAGCCAAACGTATGACAACTGGTCCTGCAGGTGTTCTTTATCACATAGTAACAAATGTGGTTTAGAAGATTCTCTTAACATTTTATAAAAGTAATAAAGGTGGTTTATTTGGAGAAGGCACCAACAGATGAGAACATGAAAAGGATGAAGTGGCTCAGGGAGCGTAAGCACGAAAAGCTGCGCAATCAAAACGCTGTGAGTGGAAAGGAAGAAAGTCAACGGGGAAGTGTGAGCACCAAAGAGAGCTAAGCAGTTGCACAGGTAGCAGGATAGTAGTGTCAAAATAGCATCAGTAGCAGAAGTCACACAGGTGTTACTGCAACGGTAGTAACGCATAATTGATGCCACAGTAGTTGATCCAAACACAGAGGAACTGGTGATGTATTGAGAAATGATTGATAGGCTGAGAGCAGCTAAAAGCAGCAATAAATCCCCACAGAATTCTAAACACTGGGACGATATACGCACCAGTTGACCAATTGTGGGAGTAAGAAAAGGTATGGTTTAGTGTGCAGGCCTATTTAGGGCCAGACGAAACTAATGCAGGGCATGCAGCTGACCAAGCATCAAATTGATTAAGACAAGACAAATGGAGAAGGAAAGGAACTGCAAACAGAGCTCAGGACCATGACAGGAGGTTGGTCTTTACTTCAGTAGGAGGTTTTCACCAGACCTGGGGACTCAAGACAGAGATGCTCACAAGCTAGCTAGAGCTCCAAGTCAAGTCTCAAGTCACTGTGTGTGCGACTTAAGTCGCACTCGAGTCCGAGTCTCAAACTCGAGTCCCCATCTCTGACTCAAGACACATCACGTGTACTTGAGTCACGCTCGCAAAACAAGAGGTTGTCATCACACTTTTCATTTATGATTTTTATAAAGGTATTGCGTTATTTCAATTCTGTTGTTAAGATGGATTTGGTGACATTGTTACTTGGATCAAATAGTGCCTGTTTCCTGTGTGTGTGTGTGTGTGTTTAGGACTTGGAACTTGACTTCTGCGGTCCTCTTTCAGTCTTTTGGCCGAGCTGTTTGTCAGTTGTTTCCCATTGTATTGAAAGATTTGAAAGATCCATTTCCTCTGGGAATATTCTGGGAACAACAAGCAATCTTTTAGACTGAAGAAAACTCATCAGCTGATCAGCTGATCAACTCTGGCTTGGCTTGGGTTTTGATCGGCATAACCTAAAGGGACCTTCAGTCAGAACCTATGAGCTGATGCAAGGCAGATCCGCTGTTCTGCTCCAAATGATTATTGGCTCTTTCGCTGCCATGACAACGCCCCCCCAAAAAAGAAAACGAGACACACCAACAATTATTCCCCTTTTAGGGATGCAGACCAACGCTCCCGCATCCTATCAAAAGTTAATGGCTCCTCTACATGGTCATCGGTGCCCTCGTTTAAGGTGTTTTGGACCGACCGCGCCGCCTCGTGCTCAGCCTCCATCCTGAGCGCTCCACCTTAACAGCACTCCGCCTGGCACTCAAACAAGCTTTGTTTACTGACAGGATTTGGCAGTCAGCCATTTTGTTTTTTTCACATTTACATAAACACCAAATGGTGCCTGTTTCCTGTGTGTGTGTTTGTGTGTGTGTGTGTGTGTGTGTGTGTGTGTGTGTGTGTATGTGTACGTGTAGGGGCCCATGCTAGTCCCCTCCCTCGTCGCAGGAGCAGATGAAAATCAGAGGCATTTTGAGATTCATGCGAGCTCGGCTGCGGCCCGGATGCCATCTTTTCCCACAAAAACTGATGAACTTGACGCAAATGCTCACAAGCTGCATGTTCATCGCTCCGTACCTTAATGTAGTTGATTACTAAATTATGCAATGACCCAGCCATAGACATCAAGGGGGGGATGTGGTGGTTGGGCTAGTGTGGGGGCAATGGGGGTTTAGCTGCCAGGGATTTTTCCAGAATTACCCTGTTTTTAGAAATACTTCCTCGCCGTCACCCCGGGCTAAACATGTGTGCCAGGCAGCACAGCAGAAAATAAATGAAGAAGTTTCTCTCCCTCCCTTCCCTTTCCTCCCCTCCAGTGGACTGCAATATAACCCTAATACATCAGGCGCACGGGGATGCATACCATACACCTAAATGTTCAGTGTTATTAATTTGACCACTTGAAGCAGCACACACACAGACACGCACACTAAATCTGCTGCGAGCTGCGTTAAATGTGTAACATTAAACCAGGTTCAAACTGCTTTTAACGAGATGTGGGTGGACTATTTTTGCTCCGTTTTTTACTTACACACAAGTTTGGCAACTGTGGTATGTGTAGATTCACACTTTGTTCCGTCTGTTATTTACTCTTTTTATGACTACATATTTACTACATCACTGCTTTTATGAAACGTGTTTGGTTTCTCGTTCAGTTTCAAAAATCAAAGTGAGGGACGGATCACAACCGGGAACCTGTGAAAGACAAACTGCCCCAAGAAAATAGTGCCACAACAGCATTAACACATTCCAGGAGGTCATCAAGTTAAGAAACTAAACCGCAAACACCAATTAATCAAAGACCCGACCAATAAAGGGCCACTTTGAAAGTTGGTTTTAAAATGTGCGACGTGGCTGCAGGGAATGTGTGGTGACTCAATGGGCTGACACGCCTGTAAATACATACATGTCAATTGTGTTTTTATTCAGAATATTCATAACAGCAAACAGTGTATTGCCATGTGAAGAAAGAAGGTAAAATGTGTTTTTTGTTAACGTAATAGAGCTGGTGGTACATGTTTTTAGCGCATGTGAGCATGCACCAGTGGCTAGCTAACAGCTGCCGCTTTTTGGCGACCTCGCGCGGCGGTTGTAGCGGATAACGGCGGCCTCGATCCAGTGCATCTGGCCTCTGGTTCCCCCAAAGGGAAGCCCACTTAGCTACATCTGCAGAGCTCCGGTGTTTTTGGCATTATTAGCACTGTTAGCTGCTAGCAGACATACACTGAACTTTGTACTGCTTAACTTCAAAGAGGTTAAAAACCTTTTTTTCCCACAAATTCAGGAAGATTCTAAATGTTCTTGGAAAAACTACGCTCAGATTGATTCTTTATTTCCTTCCTTCTCTGCATCCTTCCGGGACTCAAAATCACTTCCTTGCTTCCTCCCCTGTGTTTCCGCTCTGATGAAGCCTCGTGTCTCTTCGGGCTGTAATTAAGCAGCTCTGCCTCTGCGTTCAGTCATGGGTGGCTCATTGTGCACATGGATTCCTCCGCAACGCTTAATTAGCTAAACATTGTTTAGCCCAGTTAGTAAATTTTTTCTTCTCCACTTTTATTCCTTTTACTATTATTATTATTATTATTATTATTACCATTTCGTCCTCATTGCGCCTCATGCTCACCCTGTTTCTTTGTCCCTCAGATGATCCGTTTTGTGTCACTCCCCTTGCGTCACGTCCTTTTTGTTTCCCCCTGAGTCTTTGTGTGGCTCCCTCTCGCCGTCTCTCATCTGGCCATGCTCCAGATCCAGCGGGGTTTTAGCCCGTGGTCCTAATTGTCAGGACGATGCGAGATCCTTTACGTGACGGCCATATGGTGCCTGGCTACAAAGCCGAACTCCCCTGGCGTTTTAAGGTGAATGTAATGGCCGCACTGCAAAAGATAATTACAAGTAGATATAAAGAGTTTGTCCTTACGTGATTGGCTACTCTCGTCACCGGATGGCAGAGCGCATATCTGGAGATAATGTTTGTGGCAAAACAAACAAAAAAGTCACATTTCCACCCTTTTCCTCCTTGCTTGCACTGCTTTGATCCGTCACTCCGATCCGCAACACAACGGGAACGCTGACTTTAGAAATACATAAAGAGTTGTTTACTTCTTTACTGAGCATTAAAGGCCCTTTTAATGTAATTGAGTATCAGTCAATAACTTTGACTGACAATCTGCCACACAGATTCTTTCGTTGTTCTTTTTTTAATATATTTCCTCACATGCCTTCATATAGGTTGTCTTGCAGATTGAGAGATGTTTCTGGCTCAACCAGCAGAAAACTCTTTGACGTGCAACACTGAACCAAATCTGATAAACTGCCACTGGACTCATTAACATCCATAGTCTTTAAAAGGCAACACATTTCCAGCCCCTGGCAGTATTTGTGACATGCTCAGAAACACCCCCTACAGTCCACCCACGTTTTTTGTACAGTTTACTGTTAACTAACTGACCAAAACAAGGTTTCCTTCAGTCTTTCAATTTACATTTCTTCCCAAATGGGATGAGAAACCAGAAGCAAAAAAGGCACAAAGCACATCACTCAATCTAAAACAACAATTACATTTTCTGCAGAGCCTCAGAGACGTTTGGCATCAATTCAGCTGTCAGACCATCTGTACAAGTTGTTTCTAGAAAACAGCAAGACAAATGACATCATTTGGAAACTAAATGTATGACGGTAACATGGGTTTCGACTACGAATATAGTTTTCATTAATTAGATTGTCATTATTTTTTGTGTCGGTTTAGGTGTGTAATAAAGTTGTCGTGTGTATTTAATGTACGTGTGTACCAGAATACTTAATTTCTCTGTTCTTTTCTCTATATTCTTTTTTTATTGTTGTCTTTTTTTTCACACAATGAGGAAAGCACGAAAAGAAGATTGCAGAACATGCAGTAATTACTTAAAAGCGGTAATTCCACCTAAAAGCTTTTGTTTCCATCCTTTTTCCTGCTGCAGAGAAAAAAAAGGAACAGGTAAAGTTTGTACTGTGCTACAAAAACTTTCAAAGGTTTGTGTTGGAAAGGAAATGTGCATGTGTGTATGCAGGTCATTTGCTACGTATGTTAACGGTCAGATGTTAAACCTTTGCTGATATCTACTATATCTACTATATCGCTTATAACCTGATCCTGTACAATGAACTACACTCACCTTAAACCGGGCCTCCACCCAAATGGGTAATGGTAACCGTTATTGGTTATTACATGTGGTTAAGTGTGGAGTCCACAGGTAGGGCTGGTGTGTGTGTGTGTGTGTGTGTGTGTGTGTGTGTGTGTGTGTGTGTGTGTATGGGAGACATTAAAAGGTCCCAAAGGGAACTTAGGATCCAGCTGCTGGCTTCAGAACAAATGACATCTGCTGCTCCACACGCACACACACACACACACACACACAACCTCACTAACACCATCAAGAGCGTGTACAAACACACATGCACATGCTAACCGGTGGCGCGACACACACGTTAGAGGGGGACGGAGACACATGCCTGCCCTCCTCTGACTCAGGTGGGGAACGAGCAGAGACAGAGACACGCAGGGAGAAGCTGTCCAGGACACAGACACAACACGACTTCTTCTAAAGAGGACTAATGAGAGGAGGACATGTGGTGTGGGCCGTAGCAGCAGCTTATGATACACCAGTACAATGACCAAAAAGCACCAGACACAATCAAATTAAAAGGATATAGTTGGAAATCATAGTACATCTTTTAGTTCACAGGCTAAAGGCTATTAGAAGACGTTATCTTATCAGATGGTAGCGAACAGCATAGTTACGGTTGAAAATATGGAATAACCTGCAATGTATTATGTTTTATGGCTTATTGATATATTAACGTACTTTGACTTAAGTATTGGGATAATAATTTGCAAGAACAACTTGCAAGATTATTGTATATATGGCATGCATGTACATTTCATTTCATTAAGTTCTTAAGAAAGAAAGGAGAAATGATTTATGGTGGCCAACAACTAACACAATTTAAGGAAAACCTCAGAAATATTGTGCTAATATAAACATGGAGCTTTGTCTCTTTCTCATTAATAATATTTTGCATCTTCAGGGGGAAATGGAAGGATTCAAACATAACTACTGGGCAGAAGGCAAACGGATCCTTGAGTATTTCAGCGATAGTATTGAGTACAGCTAAATGCAGCGTTGGCATGTTCTGCTCCTTAACACGTGGGTTTCCTCGCCATGCCCCAGTTTCTGTGCTCTTGGAAAGCCGTGGTATCGCTCCCCCCTATCGTCGCCCTTAAGCAAGGCACTGCTCCCAGAATTAAAGATGGTCCATAAGGGGCTCTGCTGGGCCGCCTGAGTCGTACTGACCGCTTCATCCCTTCTTTGGTTTTATTGCTTCAAATATTTTTGTGAAGAAATGTAGCCATTATTTGTATAATTTTTTTAGACATTGTAAAAGAAGATAATTGAAAAGTATTTTTCCTTTACCATAAGTATTTAGTAAGTCTTTTTTTCTGCATGCCCGATGCTTGCAGATCGCGTTGAGTTTTACATTAAAGTGTTCTAATGTCTGCACAAGAATGTGTGTGTGTGCGTGTGTGTGTGTGTGTGTGTTTATGTGGAGGGGGTCAGCGGATCAGAGCGGCAGGTGCAGGGATCGTGGCGACGCCCCCGGCCGACCACGGGGCTTGAACGCTTGCTGTGGCGATTAATCACCCGGCAAAATGCTTCTGACGTGCCGAAGAGGAAAAGAGAGGAGCTTCATGTCTCTGTATCCTTCACTGACCATGTGTGTGTGTGTGTGTGTGTGTGTGTGTGTGTGTGTGTGTGTGTGTGTGTGTGTGTGTGTGTGAGAGAGAAACCAGAGACGATGGGAATTACACACACACAGTTTAAAAGTTAGAATTTAAAAGAAGATGTCGGCCTCACAAATCGTATTTCAACTTCATGTCTATCAGTGATAGTAACATTGTAATGATGCCAAACAACAAATGTTAGCATGCTAACACCTGCTAAACTGTGCTAACAGAACGGCATCGGTTGTCATGTCGGTGACATGAAGAAGAAAAAAAACGAAGGTAAAAAAGAAAGAGAAAACTGAGAAAAGGCATCTACTTGGGACCAGAAACTCGAGGTCTCGATTTTCAAAGTCAAGAGTTTATTTTTATTTTTTTTCATGTCACCTCCCGGGCTCCGTAGGTTTGCTCAGTCGTTTTTTTAAACACAAGATATCAAGGTATTAACTTTCCACAACACTTTGCTAATCGTCCCAGGGTCAGCAGACACACTTTGCCCGTGTGCTCTAAATTCAGACAGCTCACACAATAAAATCAACTGAGGGAGAATAAAATCAGTTTTTGAAGAAGACCCCCTCCCCTATTGGATCAAAGTATTGGACAAATTACATTTCTACCCTCAATGACGCATTGTATGAAAAGTTGTCGTACTTTTATAAATCCTGTGAGGACATCAATGTGTGACACAAACTTTCATGTAAATCCGTCCAATAGGTGTTTAGACATTTCAGCTTTCATGGCGGGAAACCATGTTGAATTTTTCACCAGTAGACACAAACAATAACGTACATATTAAGACTCGAATGCAGACTAAACAGATGCTGCTAACTGAATCTGTATCGGTGTTATTCCGTCAACGCAGGCGACGTTTATTATTGATGAGCACCATCAATCTTTGCATATTATTTGTTGCTTATTGGATTAGGTTTACAGCAATATCCCCTCTCTCTCTCTCTCTTTCTGACACTCTCCCGTCGTTCTTCAAAAGCATCTATTGAAGCAGAAAGTCACACAGAACCGAGCAATATATGAACATTAATTTGCTCAATTCCAAACATGGCAGGATAACCACATTTCCGCAGTTTGAACCGTAAAGCAAACGGGCATTAGCAACAAAAAAAACAAGGCTCCGTGCGAAAGATTTCAAATAATTTTTTTCATTACAGAGTTTTAAGAGGCCCAGTCCGTGAATATTGTTCTGTGTACAAGGAGTTTGAAAAATATATATTTACATTAATGTGGTTTTTCATTTTGAGTTGATTTGATTTGGAAAATGACACTTTGTAATCCACTTTACTCACGTGCTCTTATTTTTATCTATCAAAAAGCTCCTCGTGTAAAGTTTAGGGCTTTAAACAGAGATAATAAAGCTGTTTTACACAGGGCCCCTCTGCTACACAAGGGCCACCAGCACACGCAAGAACACAACTCAAAGTTAACGGCTTCCACTTTGACAAGTTGCCCCTTCTCTGGAGGACCGTTGTCAAAAGAAATCTGGATAGATGGTTCAATTAAAATCAATCAACTCAATATTTATTCTAAAACAAAACCCAGAGCACAGTGTGTGTCACAGTGTGTAACACAAAAATATGAAATAGAGCCTCAACAGGATCAAACCCAACAGTCTGACGTAAGCAAGTCGAGCCGATCAAACCCCACACAGACTCACCATATTAGTCCAGTGTTATTATTTTGGATCATTTTTGTCCACATGTCATCTAAACCGTGCAGGCATCAACCTGCTCTACGGTTCACTTCGATGGCCACAAGACCACCAGAGTGGCTTTTTTGAGGCCGAGACGAAAACACAACGTCTGACATATGATGTTTGCCCCAACGAAACACACTGCTTCCACATTCGAGCAGACACATTGCACCGTTATGATCCCGTAGGTGTCCACTTAGTGAAGCCCATACGAAGGTCCAGTGTCTTCGACCATGCTCTGCCTGAAAGCCATCGTTCGTTTCTCCTCCTCAAGCTTGCTCACTCTTCACTTCCTCGCACTCAGTGTTTGAGGACATCAGCTGTTCAGATCAGCTGGTCTCCTTCATCCAGTAGAACAATGGCATCGTTGGCCTATCATCCTGCTGCTGTCTCTTACGTATGACTATCTATCTGCCTTCAGTGCGTTCACGCTCCTCTTACACATCCCTCCATCCTCATCTTCATCAGATTCATCAACTAGGAGCCTCATCAGCAAACCAGGTTCATCTTATTGCCTATTGCTTAAAGATCTCTGTGTAGAGTCCAAGGTTCTGTGGATAATAAACCATTATCTTTTCTTTATCTGACTCCAATATTCACTCCTTAATGCTCCACCAGATAGAATCACTGAGACTGGATGATACGGTTCACTGAGGAATCACCTCTTAATTGATCTAAATCTGATAAGGACACGTAGTCTGCCATTTTAAAGCCTCAAGTTTGCCATTTTGGTCGTCACCATGTTGTTTTTTTGGAACTGGTGAGCTGCAGTCCCTTTTTTGGAGACACAGTTAAGAGTTTTAATGCTAAAATAATGATTTGTAGCAACAATAAAAAACCAGCATCCTTGGAGTCTTATCTGACGGAAGGTAGACGCTAGGAAAGGAAAGAAGGGGAGGTAAGAGAGTGATGAGAGGGAGAAGTGGAGGTATTGTCTCTCCTTGCAGGCAGAGACAAAGACTATTGTTATAATTTGTTATTTCTATTGTTTGGGTCTCAGCTGGCTGAGGGAAATGTCTTGTGTGTGAGTGTGTGTATGTGAGACACACAGAGACACGCACCTACGTCGGTACTATGTGGAACTGCTCTCAGAGGTTAGAATTTACATAACGACACCGTATCAGTTTGATTTATCTGTTGAAATCCACACCTCATCTTTTTTTTGTTGGCTTTCTTTTTCCAATCCCCCGGGTGAAGCAGTTTACTGATCCGCTGTCCCTAATCGGCAGAGCAAGGCACTCCAACAGCCCCGGGTGAGAGTTCAACTCCCTGCGGGGCCACACAAGCTAAAAACGAGTGCTGACTTAGTCTAGCTAAATGGGATATAAATCACAAGTATTTGATAATGGCGTTTTTTAAACAGGAGAAGGAGCCTGGGGGAAGAAGTGAGTCGAGGGAGTTGCAATTAGGTTACAGTAAAAGCGTTTAAATGGAGGAAGTACGTGTGATTAGAGATTATTTGAAATAGTTGTGCAGTGTATGTTTACAACAATGTATGCAGGATGAATTTGAAGAAATGGAAGGCACCAAATGAGATTTGGCTATGTGAGTGTTTGTACGCCTGTGCTGGGCTGCTTCCAGTCTTTGTGCTAATTAATGAGAAGAAAACACAGGACGTATCGCTGTGTTTAAATTTAACTCTGGAAGAGAGATGCCTCCTTGTTTGGCTGTACGGACACGGAGAAATACCGTGATCGATGATGACTACATATAAGAGGAGAGAAAAGTAATTATTGGTATCGTTTCAGAGAATGCACCTAAAGGAAGGAAGGAAGGAAGGACGGATGGATAGACGAAGGAGGGTTGTCAACAGGTATAAGAGGGCAATCAGCCTATTTGCAGGGGTCCTTCACAGCTGCACACACACATTTAGAATGCTTTAATTGAACCCATCAACACACACACACACACTATTACTCACACATACAGAGATTAGCATACAGAGCGTGTTTAATGCAATTGCATCTCCACATCTCAGGGATGCACCAGACCTCTGAGCTTCATCTGAATTTTAAAGATAATCTAGATATAGAAAGCCTCTTGCTGTCATATACAATGTTCCTTAACGTAAAGGTCAACCTGTGCACCAAATACAGACGCTACAATGATTCAATTATTGTTTTTTTGTTTAAATATTTAAAACATTATTATTACTGGTTATTTATTGTCCGTTGGGAAGTTAACAGGTTGTCATTCTCTAATCTCCGTTTTGTTTTGCTGTGAAAACATCTTCTTCTTGCTTTTTTAAAAGAATACATTTGAACACATCATGGTCATGATTCAGTCAACGAAACCTGCGTTAGCGTTAGCCACTAGCTGAGGACAGACGAGCTGGTTGCTTTGATGACTCAAGGCAAAATGACCTGTAATAAATGTCTGATGAAGTTATTCATTCCAAATGATTTTAAGGTTGTTCCTCAAAGGAAGGACGACATCTATTCCTCTCGTCCTCATGGACAAGACGCATCATTATTACAGCCGCATTGGAATTAACACGCAAACCCTTTCTTTTGCTCAAACAGCTACTGCTGTCCAGGATCATCTTGTTTTCCTTTTGCCCCCCATGAAGAGGCCATATTTGGAATGTCGAAGAGTGAAGCAGCAATGTCGTATGGGACTCTGGTAGCTTAATCAGCCTGTTAATCACCTGTAAACCCGCCCGAAAGCCTGTCCGAACCGCAGGCCCAACACACATGCAGGACAAAATCTGGTTTTATACATTTCTATGTAATGTCTCCATGCCTACATTTTGATGAAGACCCCAACATTCCCAAGAGAGATTGGCTGTCAGTCAATCAGCACATTCCCACTTTGATATGAATGTTTATTTATCAGCCTCATCTTCTCCTTCATCCCTCACCTAACATCTACTTACACATTCACTCATCTACTCAGTCACTGCTTCCTCACTCAGGTGTGCATTTATTCATGTCTATGTTGTGTTTTGCTTTAATATGCATGTTGAGGGTATTCGGTGGGGTTTGACTTCAATCAGACATACATTTTAATTTAAAACGTTTGATCAGCATTTTAATGAATTCATCTGTTGGTTGGTTCGTTTGTTGGTTCCATACTCTCCCAGTCAACGCGATTCAAAACTCCGGGCTGTGATCTGTGCAGGTGTCTGCTGTGACTAGCAAACTCAACTCAAAGAGAATAACACTCCTCGGAGATGGCACACACACACACACACACACACACACACACACACACACATACTCCCAGTATCACACAGTCACTAATATGAAAAACTCACTTCAGACAAACAACAAGTAAGAAACGTGAAGACACTTGTAGCAAAGGGAATAATGTATAATTCCTCCCAAAAAGCTGAGTGTGTGTGTGTATGTGTGTGTGTGTGTGTGTGTGTGCGTGCGTGATTGTGTATCTGTTACAAAGAATGCATTTGCAGAGCAGCTCTTTCAAGGCTTCAGGTAATTTTGCGAACTCATCTGTGGACGAGAGAATCTTTGAGTCACGAGCCGATCCTCTGCCTCCTTAAGCGGATGAATCATTGCAAAAGAAAAACAATTTGAATATCAATCATCACTTGATTAAATAAGACATCATTTTTAAGACATTTGTGAGACGTCATAGAGTCCATGTGACATATTACCTCCTTGGTGGCTGCATTTTGTGCTTTTTTACGGGACTAAATGTGTCTTTTGCCGTTAGCATGGGCAAGCCTTTTCCTGTTTCCCTGCACTGCTCCTTCTGTGTTTCTATAGTAACCTTGGCTAAAATCCAAACAGCCGGCAGGGCCCTCTGAAGGGCACTACACAGGCAAGATGAAAGATTTCCACCATGCCACTGCAGCTTCCAGGCAACAGATAAATGTGATTTTTTGAAAGGAGGACATGCTTCCACTGAGCGCCGGAGCGACGCTGTATATCAGGGGCACAGTGGCCTCTCCAACCTTTTTCACAGGAACTAATAATAGCCTGCCGCCACGTCGGCCATGTTGATAGGCACGCTTGGCTTCTTCCCATCTGAGCAAATCGCAGAATCGGAAAATAAAGAAGGTGTCAACAGTTTTGCATTTAAAACCTTGTTGTTAAAACCACAGCAGCGAAAGGAATACAAAGGAGGAACGGCGTAACATGTAACAGCATTCACTTCAATACAGTGACGGTGACACAGTTACTAGCTGCAGGTTACAGCAGACGATGTGATCATCATTTTACACAAGCTAAATGGGTAGCAAAGCCATTTGCTTGCTTAGCTTTGTAGCTAACAGGACACCTGACTGCCCAGCAACCGTTGGTCCTTTGGAGCGGTTTATTATCAGACCAGTACGTAGTGCTCATCTGAAGTGGAATATATAGTAAAGATGAATGAACTGTGTGTTTTGTTGGTGTATGATCCACAGGAACCTCAGCTTAGAAAGAGTCCTTTGTGTTTGTATCGCCAGCTCCTTGCTGACTTCCATTTGCTCTTTAAATAGACTCGTCCCAAAGAGGAAGTTGCAACACTCACTCGTTACACCTAGGAGAGCTTCCTGGATATTTAATGTGCGGCTTTGTGTTTCTTGGTCAGCACTTTTGACAAAGCTTTGTATTGGTTGGCGGGACAAATTAGCAGGTAAAGACACAAATTTAATTTGTTGTCGTAAACTGGCCTCGAGGAATAAATCCATGTAAATTAAATCATTTGTATGACACAATTCATGTTTTGTTCATGTTATTCGGTATTAAAGAAAGTGTCAAGATGTCAAGAATTCGGAGGTGCAGCCATTGGAAAAACCTAAGGAACCTGAATTTACAATCCACAAAAATAGAGAAGGAGATCCAAATGATTCGTTGAGCGATACTAATATTCCCGTGACCCACAAAACTATTCAGAGAAATGAACCAAGTGGAGTGGAGGCAGGAAGGGTCACGATTCCCACGCTCGGTTTTTGTCCCGGACCCAAACCCTCGTCTGTTCACAGGGCGACCAACGAGCTTGAAGCTCCGAGCATCCGTGCCGCTGTTTGTATCCTGAAAGATTCATCAGAGCCACATCCACATGAATCTTTCACTAAGGAAATGATTGTCGTAAACATCAAGTGCCATCTCTGCCACTGTGTGCTGAAAAATTCATGCTTTTTAAGGCATAAATTATGACTCAGAACTCTCTCCCTCTGCTGGGAGGTGCGGGGGGGTTTGCTGTGACTCAGTTCCCCACCACCTTTCCACTCCTTAAGGTGCACAGACACACACTCGTAAGTAACATACCAAATGAGAAGAAGGCATCCAGAGGAGTTCATTCATCCTGGCGCTTTGTTCTTGTACTTTTAGCTATAATTTTGAGTCAATTACTAAAAACAAAAAACACTATGTGAGGTAAATAGTTGAGCGGCGTCTGATCCAACTTTGAACTTTGTCATTGTGTTCCCAAATCCACAGGAACAACGTGTGCATTTGTCTTTGATTTCCTTTGAGAAATAAGAAAAGACATTATTTAAATGTCCTTCAATGATTACACAAATTGTAATTGAAATAGAAATTGGGAAAGAATATTTCATTAATTCATTTCATTTCATTATTGTGAATCAATAAATCTCTGTTTTTGTAGCTTTAATTATACATTAAAAGCAACCTGGAGCCAAAATTAAACGGGCCACAACACCCTCTCTCTTATCTGTATCGAACAAAACTAGAGCTTGAACGCACCATAATTCAAGTCAATGTGAACGCTGGCTACAGACATCGTGAAGCGCCTAACGTGAGGTGTTGAATTTCAATCATTTTTTTTTAGGAGGGTGAAGCAGACACACATTTCCTCTCTCATCAGCATTGTTAGGTTTCAGTTCACGGCTCTTTGTGTGTTTGTGTTTGGGTGTCTGTATATGTGTGTTTTCCTCGTTTATCTTTCCGGCTCTCGTTGCCAGGACCAATTTTTTTCTGGTGAGTGTGTGGTCCTATCTGCTAGAGCACGTTCTCTCTCTCTGTGTCTCTCTCCCTCCCTCCCTCTCCATATTCGGCCCTCACCTCGAGGCGATCCTCTTACAGTAATACCATTGCCTAATCTCAGAGGCGTATCAGAGGGAGCTCAGAGGGAGCTCAGAGCGCTCAGCGCTAATAGGTTCACACAAATGGGATCTAGTCAAAGAACCTCCCAATCCTCCTGCCACTGTAAATATGGAGAGCATTATCTTAGTCCGCCTGGAGGCCCCGATGTGGAACGGATGCAGATTTGACAGAAAGACAGCGATAGCAGCCAAAAATAATAATTAAAGGTGGTTTAACATGCTGTTAGCAGTGTTACAGCTGTCATTTCATTGGTTGTAAGGATGAATTTGTGTGAATCTGTACTTTTTAAACTGTGATGGGGACTGATGTCCTTCACCCAGGATTGCTTCCACCAATAGAAACCAGTTTCTGTTTAGTTTTTTATCGCTTCCCAATGGCAGAATGCATTACATGATCTCCATGTGAGAAATTCAGCATCACAAGGGAACAAACGGCTGAAACTATATTAACTCAATAGATGACAGGTCTTAAAGAGACGATGAACGGTGACTCATGGGCTCCAATCTGAACCCTTTTCCTCTAGTGGAGTGCACACGCGTGTGATGACCTCTGAAAGATGAAATAAACAAAATGTACGATGGATTATCAGGAGAAACCTAAAATATAAAATAAAATATAATATTTATTGTTCAGTATTCATGTATTAAAAAAGAATAAACTAAACCATGCAAAAACTTGTAATCATCAACAAGTAATATTGATTACTTGGATAATAAAAAAACGTATACATTTAAATCAAAGACACGAATCATGTAACATGTCCGGTGTGGATGCTAAACTCACGGGGGGAATGCAGGCTACGTTGGCCGACTGAGCGGGAAACCGTGGATGGAAAACAGTCAGGTTAAGATGCAGAAACATGAGTGTTGAAAAGAAAAAATCCAAACGAAGTGTCCGAGCCGTGCGAGCTGCCATCCTCCTGCAACTGAACTCCAGCTGTGAGCGAATCAGAGCAGAACGGAGGGAGACTGGCAGTCCTGCAGCGGCACCCAGAGGCTACAGACGGCACTGCAGGCTGAGGAGGAGGCAGCGCTCACAACTGGACTTGTATGTACATAAATGTATATTTCCACGTTTTACAGAATATTCATCAAGCATCTTATTTTCATTGAAACGGTTTTGATGAACATGTGTAAATAGAGCATTTGCTCATTACCTGAATGCCCACCTTTGTTAGTAACATGTTATGTTACGATAACATGCTGTGTGCAGTAGACTCATGAAGTCAGTGTCACTTCATCCCTCATTCATATTAGTTTCAGACATTTCAGCTACTTATTTTTTTATATTATATATACACTATTGGATCTTCTAACAATTACAAGGAATACATTCTTATATTAGACTGCCGTTTACATGGTTTCCTTAATGGAAAATCAGCATTGGATGCATCCTTGCTGAGTTTTCGCTCCATAAAGTTGGGTGATTGGAACTCGGATTGCCCTCAATTTCTCTATTGACATTAATATTGCCTGGAGGATGAATCCTGCTGATTGGAGATTTTCTGTGCAGTCAAGAATACCCGTTTAGCCAGTATAAGTAATTTTTTTGGCATTAGCATTTTGCTAAAAACACCACAAAGAATCTCATCTATTTTTGTATGTGTTAATTATCAGTTCAGCAGCAAGAACTTTATATTTTAACCAGCAGATATTTTCTGATATCAAGATGTATCTGTATTCTGTGGATAACTAAGAACGTTTTTCAAAAAAGAAATTGTATCCGGCATAAATTAAGAATTATTAAATGTAGCATAAAAAGAAACACAAAAATCTATGGATTCCATTCCATCATCTGAATTTAAGTTTAGATGACGTAGAATGTAAATTATGGTTAGATGGTTTTCATCAAATTTACCAAGTTAGAAATGTAGGCTTTCACTGGGTATCGGCAGTATATGTACGGCTTAATGTTACCACCATTACATTCAAACAAACTCAATCATGCACGAAATGAGCACGAGTCACCTCAATAAAAACAATAACATTGCTAAACAATCCCTCTGCTTTTATTAACAAACCACATGATCCAACATGTGCCGGTACAATCAGCAGCCTCAACTGCCTCATTTTATTCAGTAATGAAAAAAAAAAAAGAAAATACATTAACAATACAGTAACAGCATGAAGAGGTACAGTACGGGAACGGGTCAGTTTTGGCTCACTGCTGGTTCAAGAACAACCCGACTGATTATCAGGAGAGCATCACCTTTGGGTCAGCTGTAAAGAACCAGTGGCACATACAGAAATCCTCACTGCAGTTTCCCTGTGAGATGCAAATTCCAAGAAGATAACAAACCGAAACAAAGAACAGAATAAACTACAACTTCGACATGATCAAAAGTTCATTCTAGACCCGATTGCTCCGTTTCGTTCCCCGTTAGAAGGAAGAAGCGCTTGAATTGACATTTTGCAAACACTGTTGATGATGGAAGACAAACTGGGGATCCCATACAGTGTGTTTGAGCACATCAGGGTAAAGTAAGGCGATGTATAAAACAAAGAACGGTGTTCTGGTTTGAAAAAAGGTATTTAAAAGCCTTCAAGCTGGAAACAGGTCGACTAAAGTAACTAAAGTAGTTATGACATTATACATCAGTTAAGTCACTTGCGACATGAGATGCTGCACAGGAGGGAAGACAACCATTTACATGTCATTTTTAAATCAAGGGACAATTCAGAACGTCCAACCTTGGACAGCAACATCCCACCATTAATTAGAATAAAATATTAAAAAAGAGCATACTATGAGTAGTTTAAAGCCTGTTGAATTTTGAAGGAATATCATTGGATTCGCATTTAGATTGATGGAAATAAAACTAAAAGATGTCAGATTTCATGCACGTAACGGACGATTGATTTGTATAAATATAGTAGTTTTAAAATTTGAATAAAACATCAAGTGCTCTGTGGACATCTGGCTAAAACCATGACTGCCAAAAATAAACATTAAATAACGTATTGGCTTCCCGTCCAGACAGAGGAGCAATGACAAGCGGAGTAAAAACAAGTCTTATATTTAAAAACAAATCCTGAGTTAAACAACATTATCAGTCACGCATCGCTGCATGACCTAAGGCCCCGGTAACGGCGCTCATCTCGTCGGTGAGCTTCTCATCCATCTGAATATAAACAGTCTGTGCAAAGAGGGGAAACGGGAGGAGATGGCGCATCGACACATTCAGTAGCGCTCAATTTAGCTTTCTTCTAAGGCTGCTCATTCCTTTCCTAGAGACGTTTCTTTTGTCTCCCTGTTGGGGATTTAAATAAACCAAACGGAAGAGGTCGCTCTAAATTCCAACCCCACTGTTGGCTGACCACGGAGAAGCCGCTCCACAAACCGAAAAATTCCCAAATAGTCACAACGCCCTTCTGGATGCGGTTCTGCTCCGTCAGATGTTCTCCGCCTCTCTCTGGGAAACCTCCCTGATGCTCTCCGGGAGGCCGGGCCGGGCCGTTGGGCGCCGCCGGATGCTGCGTCCGGACGAGATGAGGTCTGCGTAGCCGCGGGAGTGAGAGAAGGCGTAGGCGGAGCGGCGGGAACGCCCGCCACGTTGGAAGCTTGGCGGCTTTTTCCTCTCCTCCTCTTCCACCTCCATCTCGTACCTCTTCCTGTTTCTCTGAATCTGGGGGGGGGAAGGAGGCCGGGAGCGTTAGAGAAACACTGCCGTGTTGGGAGAAGGGACATTTTAAAAGACAGGTACCTTGTCTCCCACGGAGGGCCAGATGCTCTTATGCAGGAACTGGATGCAGATGACTGGCAGCAGGCTGATGCCCACCGTCAGGATGATGGTTAACCACAGGTAGGGCTGGCGCAGGGCATTCGACGCTGCACCTGCACATTCACAAAATATATTTAGGCCGTGAGAACTCATGTGGCCCTTTAACATCTGCTACAGTGCCTCGCTACTGAAAAGCATCAAGTCAGAGGTAAAATAAGAGAAATGTCAGATCCATTTAAAGTGTGTGCATCTATTCCATGGATACATTTAATATATAATGCATACTAAAAATCATACACAACTGGATTCCCTCTACAGCCTCTATGGGAAGGCTTAAGAACTTGGGAAAACTTTTAAATAGAAGCAGCTCTAGAGAGCCAGTGGAGGGCAACTGGCTGCTGACCGGTGAAGGTGAACGTTGCGGGGAAGAGGACGTGGATCCCGGCACTGTGGATGTCAAACATGACCCCGAAGTAGATGGCGATGCTGCCCAGGACCGCGAAGCAGTTGACGAAGGTCCAGTAAGAGGTATCCAAAGAGATCTGACAGACAAGCACAGGACATAACGAAGGTCAGCAGGTCCCTCACTTCGATCCTGCTGTAGGAAGTATGAACGCCTGGAAAACCTCAATTATTCCACTAAGGCCGCGACCAATGTGGTTGTTTCTTATTCAGTTCTTCAAGTCATCATTAAGAACTTACGTTGACACTTCTTTTGTGCTGTAATGAAGTGGTCACATGCCCTCACTACCTGACCTCACCTGCAGGTTGACGATGAAAATGAGCGACGAGGCGGTGACGACGGCCAAGGACTGGTAGTCTGTGGGGGCTTCTCCATCCTGCCCCATGGTCTGCAGGAAGGCTCCATAGGGGATGAAGAAGATGATGAGCGAGGTGAAGATGCCGTGGAACAAGCTGATGAAGAAGTTCTTGTAGTTGAAGAACAGCCCCTTCTGGCCGGGTATATAGAGTTTGGGGAATTTCAGGCTCAGTTTGTCGTTAACGTCCTGCAGAGGGAGGAGGAAGAAGGAGGTTAAAACTTCCCTTAATAGTCCTAAAACATTGACCGGTGTCTTATCTTTTACAGCACTCTGTGTCCTTTGAAAATCTCAATTAGGAGTTTGCTGTGAATCTACAAAGCGAAAGAAACTGCATGCAATGAAGATATTTGGACCTTTTTATTACCTGGTCAAGAAGTCCAACCAGCAGAACTGGTAAGCTGCTGTAAGCGAGGTTGTAGAGAGTGATGAACCAGTCTTCGTAGGTGACCTGCAGACAGCGGAACAATAGTCAGTGTGTGTTGGCTCCTGCCCCGTTAAAGCTACTTCCTCAGATACCCCTTTTCCACCAAAGCAGAGCTGGTGCTAGTTCAGAGCCAGAGCCTAGTTCAAATCGGTTCTTTGGTTTTCCACCGCCAAAGCACCAGCTTTGTGGTTCTTAAGTGGCACCATATCATTGGCGCCGCCGCACTAACGTTGTGGGGAAAGATGAGACGTAACAGCAGCGGTGAAAGTAAGCCGGTACTGCGTGCCGGAAATAAAACGATACGGTCTCAACTGATAACGGCGCGTATATGCCCGGTCAGCCCGGCTCGTACCACCAGGAAATAAAAACTACTCCCCCCCCCCACCCCCCCCCGCGTAACAGTGACGTAGGACCTGGCTCTTTAGCCTGTGGAATAGCAACCGGTTCTTTGGAGGCTTCTCAATTGAAAGAACTCTTAACCGGCACCTGGTTCTTGTTGGTGGAAAAGGGGCAAGAGTCTGTAACTGCCCAACCTGACACAGAACATAACTCAAAAGGGCATCGAGGTCAAAATGTCAAGGTAAACAGAAGAAATTCATTCAAATTAATGCTTACATTGGAAAATGTTGGAAAACTATCTGGTCCTGACCTGTGCAGAGTATCCGTTGAAGAAAGAGTACCAGAAGTGGACCAGTGTGAAGGCGAAGTTCTTGAAGAAGAAGAACCGCAGGAACTTGCACATTCGGATGTAGGACCAGCGTCCGTGTACCAGCAAGAGGCGCTGCAGGAAGCGGAACTGAGCGAAGGCGTAGTCGCTGGACATGACTGCCTGCATCCCCTCCTGACCACTGATGCCAACGCCGATGTCTGCAGCTGGGGGGTGGGGGAGAGGGCGACAGAAGGTTGGAGTAGAGGTGTGGGAATGCTTTGAAGGCAGGAGATGGTTAGTCCTCCAACAGGAGTTGCTCTGTGTCCTTACTCTTGATCATGTTGACGTCGTTGGCGCCGTCTCCGATGGACAGCGTCACAGCCTTCTTGTACTTCTTGACCAAACTCACCACGTTGCCCTTCTGCTTCGGTGTGACGCGGCAGCAGATGACTGCCTCGCACTCACAGGCCATGTCCACAAAGTCAATCTGCGGAGACAGTTTGTCATGGAGTCGGCCCGCCGACGCGATCACACAGCACTTTTGAACAGTGGCCTAGCCGCACCTGTCTCATCTCTTTCTCCCAGTCGTCCATCGGCTGTCCGTCCTGAGGGTTGGTGGGAGGCACTCGCCTCCCGAGACGACGGAGGCGCAGACGTCGGCGTTTCTTCTTCTTTTCATACAGGATCTCGTTCTGAATTTTTCATTAAAAAAATAAATACTAATGTTTTAGCCCAATCCACCATGTTAATTGAATTCAAAACTATATCCATCCCATGAGGGGACTCACCAGCCATCCTCCGGTGAGGATGAGAGCGTTTTTGCCTGGTGCGGGGAAGAAGGGCTCGGCGGGTTGCTTTTTGCCTCGACTGAAAGTATGCGTCTCGTTTCTCCGGTTGGCCTGACGGAGCTTCAGCTTCTCACTGCAACAGCAGAACAACTCTTACACCACGCAAATAAGAGAAAGTCTTCCATTCATGGAGGTTGGGGCAAGACACGCTACCAACATGGAGGGATCCTGTCATTTTTCATTCAATTTATTCGTTATAGATCGTTATCACAGAGGGCTTTACACTCCGTTTAGCCTTCAACATCCTCTCATAGGCCCTTTTGTAACCAAAGTAGTGCTCACCTTACAGTCTAATTGAACTTCCAGACATTAGTGATATTTTAAATCAACTCACTTAACGTCTTCTCCGTAGTGGATCTGCATGTCGTCTGTCAAAAGTGAACAAGCATATCCGATGTTCTCTGCCGTTTCTGGAGAGGCAGATGTAAGACATTAACAGCAAGGGGGGCAAACAACGTACACAGTTTTATTCTTTATTATCGGATGCTGTAGTATTTTCATTAGTCCTCGTACTGTGATGGTACCTTTCTTATCTCCAGTCAGGACCCAGATCTTGATGTCGGCCTTGGCCAGTGTGGCGATGGTCTCCGGAACTCCATCCTGCAACTTGTCCTCGATGGCCGTCGCCCCAATCAGCTGGACAGAGTGACATGGCCAATTCGTTTTTCACACATTTTCCTCAAATAATGAAAAACAGAGCTAAAGGAGCAGGGTGTAGGATCTAGCGGGATCGTTCAGGAGGTAGCAGGTAAAGAAAAGTCAAAGCCTGGCTCTCTCTCTAAAAGCCCTTCTTGCTGATGTAGAAACAAGGAAGAGCAAGATGGTGGAAGAAGAGCCACTCCCTTTGTACTCTTCTTCGTTTATGCTAGTGAAAACAAGAATCCTGCTTGTTGATCCCCAGAATGCAACACACTCAACCTATAAGAGGTAAAATACCAGAAGGAACCCAAGCATTTCCCACTCACCATCAGGCCGCTCTCGATCTGCTCGTACACACGGTCGAGGACGGCGTCCCTGTCGGACATGACCAACTGGGCCTCTTTGTGTTTTTGGGCCCAGGCGTCGTACTCCGCTGCACTGATGTCTTTGTAGCACAAGCAAAGCGTCCGCAACGTCGCGTTGGCAAAGACCTGAAGCACAAAAAGTATGTGGTGGTTTCCGAAAGCGCTCTTCCATGCAGATACAGGCTGGAAGAAATAAAATTAGGTTGGCTCTGCAGACTCACGTCCAGATCGGTCTGGGTGGTTTCTTTGTGTCTGGAGTTCGGGGAGAGTCGCTCGTAGATGACAGTGTCGGCTCCTTTACAGTAGAGGCGGATGCGACCGTCAGGAAACTTCACTGGGAGAAAGAAAGAAAGAATTTAAACCCAGCTACCGATCATTGAGTCCCAAAATAAACACCAGTCCTGAACTTTGTGGCAAGTTCCGAACATGAAGAATCCTCCAACAGGACGCGCTCCCCATGTTAAAAGGCCCAGTCTAAGCAAACAGACATTTTGCCGGTTTTTGACAGCCAAGGTGTCCATACTTTTACAACCCAATCAGAAACGTATGTGTATTTGTGTGCCGATGCCCGTGCACTCGTACAGATGATGGACATCCGCTTGCGGTCCGAGTTGAAGTCGAGCAGCGCCAGCATTTCGTAGGTCTTCTCCTCCTTCATCTCCCTGATGGTGATGGTGTCCTGCGTGCGAGACAGGAACACGTAGCCAAAGTTCCTGGCGGCCGTCACCAGGGCGCCCTCGTCGGGAGAAGCCGCCTGGTACACCAGATCACCTGAAGGAGAGACGTGGAAGAACACATGAGGAGATCCTGTACGATGCCGTGCATGCAAGTTTAGGTTTTAATGCTAATGCAGTGTTTCCAATTGATTCAACGCGTGTGAACTACTGCTTGCTGCAGCTTTAGGAGGGATGGTTTGAAGAGGGGCTGTATGAGCCATTCATCCATAGTCCTCATGTAGAATCATCATCATGTGGGATTTAAGTATTTTGACGGAGCCTAGTGGCTTTGAAAAAAGCACCGATAACAGTTTCCCTCCCCCTCGTAAAGGGCCGGGTGAAAAGGTGAAATGTACGGGATTGTAGCTGTGTGAAATTCATTCCCCGGAGTACAGCGCTTTGCTCCCGGGCTGCTACCCCAAAGTCCAACCACCCGAGGACTAGCGATGGGGAAGTACCTCGTGAAACCACACTTCCAAACATCCTTCTCACCCGGAATGGGAGATGATTAGACAGGTGCTGCTGCCAACTATCAGCCATGCTTTGTTTGGTAAACGAAGGATGTTAGGATTACCGTCTTTGTGCTCCACCATGACGGTGTGGCAGAGAGACAGCAGCTTGAAGAACTCATTGGCATCTTTATCTTTTCCGGATCGGACGCGAGCAACCAGAGAGTGATCCCTGAAGTCAAAATTTGTATCAGCTTGCCGGTTCCAGCTCCAGTCGACCGGCTGATGGGGGGATAAAGAAAAGGGTGGAAATGGCCAGCAATTACTTCAGTGAATAGTTAAATTTTTGTGATATAATCAATATAAAAAAAAAAACTTGATGAATCTTTAAAAGATCAGTTATTTTGGAACCAAACTTTTCTACAACAATAATGAATAGTTCATCATCACCCTTCCTCGGTCCAGCACCACTCCCTCAGCTGTGGTCGGGTCACCTGTGGACAGCAGAGAACCTTTGAATGAGTCACGGCTGTAAAACCAATTAAGGAACATATAAAGCGCTCCACTTTGGCCTCCTGCTGATTTCCAAGAAATTTGCACATGTTTTTTTTCATGCCGGGGAGACAAGCAAAGGAGCTTTCACCAGCTGGTACGAGTCCATTCTAATCCCACTGGGGAGCTTTGTTAGGCAAACACTAGTTGCATTGGGCTTCCTCCGCATCAGACTGATTTGTTGCGATGCAAACAGGCAAAGGGCAGATTAACATGTCCTTCTAAAGTCCAATATCTGCTGGACATTTGGGCCAAAGAACACTTGCTGAAATAAGGCTATTGTAAAGCCATCTCAAAATGGAGACCTGCTAGTCTGTAAACGCCCTTTGTCACAAGTATATTTATTTGGTCTGCTTTATCTTGGGCACAGTGAATAAATAAAAAAAGAATCCAATGCATCAATTTAACTGATTAGGACTGAATACACTAGATAGATACTTTATCCCCAGGATGAATTTGGGAAAAGCTCCCTGGTACGTTTTTATTTCCCTTCACCGTTGTTACCGACTAGCACAGTAAAGTCATTTGCAAACTTTTAATGGGTTATCTTTTGTTGATTTATTACTCAACTATTGTTTGCTCTACCGTTACATCATGAAAATACACACTTCTTCAGACTACACCTTGTACATTGCACTAAGTCTCATCTATAACAAGTTGTAAATCGGCCTATATGATGAAATGGCACCTTTTTGTTCTTTGGAATTTGTATCCCAATAGTTGAAATGCACTTATTGTAAGTTGCTTTGGATAAAAGCATCAGCCAAATGACATCTAATGTAATATGTACGTTTGTCATTTAGTGGAAGGCAGCAGAGGCTTTTCATTTTACTTCCACCTCTTAATGGGTTCCTCTTCGTCTAGTGCAGTGGTTACCACCTCAGAAAGTACCACCATAATGACCTGCAACACTATACAGTAGCGTAGTACGCCTAAGTATTCATCAAAAACAAGGCTGAGGTTTTATTCCTAAAGAAGTATATTTAATATTGTCAGCCATTGAAACATTTTACAGTTTCAACAGTAAGACTGCGCTTAAACACAAGAAAAAAAACTGTACTTCAATAATGATTCAATTAAAATGTTCTTGATTAAATAAAACTGTACTTTACTTAGTTTAGTAAAAAAAAAAAAAAAAGGGTGATTTAGGTGAAATCAGTGATTCTTTGGCATACCACTAGAGGGAGCCCCAGCGTGGTACCACACTTTGAGAATCACTGATCTAGTGGGACGGAGCTGAACTGATAGTTCCAGAACATGTGAGTGAGGCACATATTCTGCCAGGTTGCAGAATTGTTAGTTGCTAAAATATCAAACATTAAGTTGCATTTGTGGGTTTGAGTGAAATCTAGCGGGTCGTTACCGTAGCTGTGTCCGGCGATGGTGCACTTCTTGAACTGCATGACGTTCTGTGTGAGAGTTCCCGTCTTGTCGGAGAAGATGTACTCAATCTGACCGAGCTGCTCGTTCAGGGTGGTGGTTCGAGCCTGCAAGAGGTGCACCGATTTCATCAAAAAAAGTGATTTCATACCAGAGCTGAACATTGAAATGCATTCCTGCAGAATGCTCAGCTGGCATTTAATCATCTCAGTATGCCTCTTTGGTCATGATCAGGGGTTAAAAAAGGAAACATCTCAATTTGCGAGACCGTGAGAAGCAGTCAAAAGCTTTGGAGAAGGCCGAGATGGGGAGTTGGAGTTGAGATTTCTTTTGTCAGTAAAACGGTTTATAAACTGTGTTGTTATGCGTCATGCAAGCTGGATGCAGTAGTACAAATACGATCCATTTCAGGAGTTGAATTTTTGCAGTATTTTAAAACAAACTGCAGACTTTTTACTAGTTTTAACAAAAATACAACCAAAACTTCAGCATCTCATGTAAAAAAAAAAAAAACTCCAATACTTTGGGTCACTTTACACTACAATCATTTTCATTACAGGCAAGTCACAGCTGGCCGAAACAGTGTTAGGGTTCCCATTAAATTCACTTTCAGTTATGACTGAGTAATGTACCTTAGCTGGTGTGTCTTTCTCTGCGTAATACATCTGCAGGTCCCAGTTGATGAACTTGCTCTGTCCGAGACGAATCACCTCCACACTGACCACAAACAGGAGAAAGCGTTTAGATCATTTCATTTCTGATTATGCTAAGCCCCGCCCCCTGCTGCCACTGTCAAGAGGTTAGAGCTTTGTTACCTTGAAACCAACAGTCAACAACTTCCCTCCCTGGATCTAGCCTTGGAAGCTCAGCCTAACACACAGATACGTGGGTGCGGTCCAACTCACCTGACGTATAGGGAAATGGGCACCATGGTGTTCAGGACAATGATGTATCCCCAGAAGCTGAGGAAGCCTCTGTACGAGGAAGTCTGGCCTTTGCCGTCAAAGAGGTACCAGGCCTTGGAGCCTATTTCCTCGTACCAGAAGGAGTGTCCGATAGCCAGACCTGCCGCCACCAGGATCAGCAGCACAAAGATCTACAGGGAGGCAACAGCCGCAGGGTCACACATCGTTAAGAAGTGTGAAATTACCAAAGGGAAAGGGGGAGTGGGGGGGACATCCAATGACAGATGTCAGAATATTATGAATTTTTGGTGTGGTTAAAGTTGTAAATTAAGGATAATATACTGTTGTAGCTGACTAGGATCATACATAATTCAAGGAGGTGAAGAAGGAGATAAAATAAAGAAATAATTCGGTCATGAATTGCGCCCCCTACTTGTCTTACCGTGTAAACCATGTAGTTCATTAGCTCGTCAATTTTGGTCCTCTTGAACCTCGTCTGCCCGCTGTTCCTCATGATTTTGGTGTCTGCTCCTGAAACATCATCTCAAAATTGTGACGGACTGGTCGAGGATATCAGTCATGGATATCAGTCAGAGTTTGTCATCCATAGTATTCAAAATGATGTGGTTAAATTCAATTTGGTTATCAAGACTAAATGGGCTGCAAGTGACTTAAATGTTCTCAAGCCTAGTCTAAAATGTTAATATGACAAATGCAGGAAGACGTTTTTTGTAGCACCAACAATCCAAGATATTCAGAGAAAGAAAATAATTAGTTATCAAAAAATTGTTGCATAAAAATTTCTTGATAAAGAGTTTATATTGCTTCAGTTTTTAATCCAACGTTATTGGTTACGTACAATAAATGTGTCAATGTTTGATAAACTAAGCAATAAAGGGAAATTGAGCAGCTAGGATGAAAATGATGCATTTAAGAATTTTCTTCCCATAAAAGCAGGAGTTCTGCAGTGATGTCATCTCATGGCGAGGACTTCTCACCTGCGAAGATGACGACGCCGTGGCACGCCTCCGTGTTCCGGATGGTGCAGCCTCGGAGCAGCATGTTGTCCACGCCCAGCGGGTAGTGCTCCCCGTCCCACCGCATCGTCCCCACAAACTTGTCCAGTCGGTTGTTCGGCTCCTCGCACTCAATCAGACCTTCAGAGATTACAGAAAAAAAATTTAGCCTATTAATATTAGCCAATCACTTTTTTGTAACACTCTCAGAATTCCTATTCCTCCCAATATAAAAGCATCGGTATTGAAATAATTTATATTTTCTCTGATTTGCACAACCAAGAGATGCAGGCTTAAGCAAATAAAGTGTGCTTGCAGCAGTGACTCCTACCATCAAACTCAGCCATCTGATGCACCTCCTGCAGCTTCTCGTCAGTAACTCGCAGTCCCAGCCTAAACTTCAGGTTGGTCTCCCTGCAGGGGAACATACGCAAAGAGATCAAAAATAGAGCCCTGAGGAACCGAAAACATCAAAGATCATTATCGCCGGATGCGGAAATGTTGAGGAAATAACCGGATCATAAAAGCGAGGAGGTAGTTTCATTAGAGCCGCCTGCTGGCATCTCGGTTTGGTCTGAAACAGGTTCTAACTTAATGTTGGCTCAGCAAAGAATGCTGAGCGGCAGCATTTCTAAGCAGAATGTCTTCCATTGCTCAATCGGAACAGTCTTACCCGTCGAGCTCGGCTGTTTCTACATAGGTGAGGCTGTTCGGGTTGGAGCTGGACAATAGCAGGATGTCCGCCTGAAGAGGATCAACAGAAACATTAACAGATGTTTCACGAGCGCCAACTTAAATGATGCAACGGGCTTATTCAAAAAGGTCCTGTTCAAGTAAATTGTACATAAAGACGATAATATATTCAAAGTTGGTGGAGAGACATTTCTGATGACTACAGGAAGTTAAATGGGCACATTTGAACCATCGGTTCACGCGAAAGCAAAGGACCAGGAGTCATCATACCGGGATGAAGTCGTTCTTCTTCAGACGGACCACATCTCCCACCTGGATGTTCCTCCACCTCGACTCTTGAAACCTGAGGAAGAGGCCGATCACAGATTTGATACATTTGTGTGTTGGACGCGTGATGACGACATTGCACAGGAACAAAGCTTGATTGAACACAAAAACACACTGATCTGCGTTGGATGTTACAGTTACGGGACATTTACACCATAATGATGAGTAAAAAGAAATCTTTGTTCTGACCCGCCGTCCAGCAGAACCTCACACTTCCTGTTGTTGATCTCCTTGTCCATCCTGTGCCGTGCCTGGAAGATTTTTGATAACGCAATAAGAACAAAACTGATCATTTTGCATTAATGCCAATTTCCTGTTGACAATAGCTTGAACTGATTTCCAAATCTTTATAAAAGTTTCAGTGTGAAAAGTCAATTTTGGATAATCAGAAAAATAGAAAACAAGCTATTCTTTAGTTAGTTCCTACATTCACTCAAGTTATATAGACTGATAGCTAGAAACACGTGCAGCTTGAAGTGGTTTGATTTAAAAGAATTCAAATCGGGTCAAAAAAAGAAATCAATGATGAAACATGGGTTTAGCACTGAGTCAAAAGAGAAGCGTTACCAGATCGTCCGCCAGGTCTTTGATGGCAGTGACTCCCAGCACCACCACCAGAGGAATCAGGGTGGTGTACCAGGGCAGAGTAGTGATGTCTGGAATAACCTAACAAACAAAAAAAGGTTATCAAAGTTTAAAGTTTTGCTTTATGGTGACATTTGTTTTTTTTTCTTTCAAAAGATACCTGTAAGATGAGCAGAGCCAGGAAATAGAGGTTGGCGACTCTCTTGAACTGCTCGTACAGATTCAGCGGCAGGAAGGTGAGCACGTTGTACTTGTACGTCTTGATGGCGTTTCCCTACAGAGGATATGATGCATCAGTTAGTATTTTATCGTGTGCGGATAAACTGCAGAAAATATGCATCTTAAAAAAAGGGGCATTACCAATTTTAGACATGAAATGTTGGTTTCAAGTAATATTACACATAATTACCATGTTAAAACAGTTGCATGATGTTGCCATGCGAGGCATTCTGAGAAAACAGCGATGATGTTATGGTGATGTCATCCACCTTATCCATCTCATTAGAATCATAACAAGGAGAATGTGTTTCAAGTTCTTATCAGGCAGTTTTGAGCCCCGATTAATGCTAAAAGTCTGCTGCTTGTTTTAAGATTATAGGCTCTAAGAAGTGGACGCGGTCGTGCTGACGTTTTAAATTTGCAGACTTTGTTTTTGAAGGCCTGAGTTTGGCTGCCTCCATCCTGGATTTTCACTATTACGTTTTTCTTGCAAACAATGAGTGGGTGTGACCATATTTGGACTGAAGAGGCATTTGATAGACATGTCAATCACATGGTAAACCTAAAGTATACCCTGCGTCAAGTCTATTTGACCATCATTTACCAGAAGTGTCAGAGACTACATTTCAGAACCACGACGCACGGTTTCACAGCAAAACATGCGGCGGCTTTCCTTACAAAGTACATACTGCTGCAGGCAGTACGTACTCCATCGGGACAACTACTTGCACATTGAGACGTTTGTACCCGGCGGGTATCGTCTTGTCATACTGAGGCATCGCCTTGTTTTTAAGCAGAGGATAACCATTTCGGCTCGGCAGAGAAACTCCCCTTTCACCGTGTCCCCTAGCAAGTCACGGAAGCTCAGTCCAGATCCGTCTACAGAACAGCGACTGTGCTGCTTGGAGGCCAGTCAGCCTTCCAGTCATCAGAGACAGCAGTGAGAAAACGCGAGCTGCCTTTCATTAACGAAAACCGGTGGAACGCTGAAGAAACCAGTGGAACCTGAAGAAACGTGCTTTTCTCACTCCACCAGCTGTCAGATAGATCTAGGAATCAATTATGCAAACAGGGTTACCGTTCTCAGAAATATGGTCGAGCGCGAGTTAAACGCGTCTATTAGTGAGATACAGGTCGGTTTAGCCAAGTGAGACGACACAAATACATTGAAATGACTCAGCAGAAATGGAGGCAACCTAAGGAGGACTTCCTGGATCCACTTGGATTCATGTTTTATGCTCACCTTTTGGGGGAGTTATAATATTGTACTAGACTAAAATCACTCAAAAACAATGTCTAGAGTGGTTATCATTGCTCACTTAAAACATACATTTGGCATTGCATTCTTTAGGAAAAAAAAAAACACGTTTTATCAATTGTGAAAAAGAAAAAAAAACCTGGGTTTTTTTTGGGTTTGTGCTACTAAAAGGACCTGGGTCTCCCAATGTGGAGCCTCAACAATCTGCAATTACCATTTGCAGCAATGCGCATACTCCGGGATCTGTAAAACTTTCATTTGCCCCCTTTTTCTTTAGTGCTGATCCGACCTGTGGCCCAATCCGTGACTCCGATTCCAACCATGTGTTTCTGATGTGTTGCATTGAAGTGAGAGCTAGTGAGTGATGGATGATTTGAAGTAGACACAGGGAGTGGGACAGAAGGCATACCTGAGCGACAACAATGAGCAGCTCATTTAAAACATGCCAGCCTCTTTGTCGAGGGCGGGTCCCCACTGCTCAGCGCCATACGCTCTATTATTAGCTTCTACCGGGCCCAACGCGCATGAAGAAGGCACCGTCGCACCTTTACAGCTCAATGTGGAGTAGTGTTTATGTGGGCATAGCAGCACTCACCGAGTACCGGCTCTTCTTAAAGCACAGGAAGACTTTTTTCTTGAACTCTGGGAGATGGTGATAGGGTCGGTCGTTGGCCTTCACCTTCCATCCCATTTCTGAAACGCAAAACAGGCTCGATTCAATAGGCTTTCCTTAAAATGCTAAACTACAGGACGAACGCTTTGTCGGGTGCACAAAATGAAGCGGCCGTCTTCAGATACAAAAGTCTTCGCAGCGTCTCACCGCTGGGTTTGGCATCCTCCGGGGGCTGCGCGTCTCGGAACTCCACTTCTGGTTCCTCTTCGGAGCTCACCTCCAGTTCGTCATCCGTCTCATCGTCACTGTAGGGCATGACCTCATCGTCAGGCCCCAACGAACCCTCGGAGTCCACGCGATGCCGATTCATCCTGGCACCTCAGGTATCTGACAAAGAAGAATTTGAAACAGACACATTTTTTTTATGGACATCAATGAAAAGCATGTGCAGTTTGATTTACTGAATAAACAAATCGGGAAGAATCACAAGGCCCCACACATTCAAAATGAGAGGGACAAGCAAAGAAACACTCAGACATACAGAAACAGCCATTTTGAGTGAGGACTTTTTACCTAAATACAAAAATAATCCAGAAAGGTCCGACCGTCAAAGAGAACACAGACAGATCGGGAAAGCAGATTCACAGATTCCGGAAACAAGGAATAATCCGAATCATCATCATGTAATCAATGTGTTAACTTTTGGACGTTACGATTCATATTCCACCAATTGTTGTGAACAGACGTCCGCACTGCGTAAACAAATCCAGGAATGAAGCGTTGCAGGTTGGATTTACATGCTGACGTCACATGATGCGTTTGTCCGTGTGCCTTACAATGAAATGACATCAGCGTCACGGAGGAATGCGGCCCCACCTCAAAGATGGCTCAATCTTTCCTTTCACGATGGCCGGCACACACGCACCAACCCCACACCGCTTTGAGTCCACATTGGTGCACTGCAATAACAATGTACGGGTTAAACTAGTATAAAGAAAAATTAAAAAAAAAGTGGTGGGGGGGAGGTGGGAGGGGGGGGTTGATACAAACAGCCGTCGCCAGCTGTTCCAGAGTAGTGAGCAGCTGGATCGATGGAAAAGAGACACATGCAAGACAGCTCCTGGTTAGCAGGCGCCATGTTTGGGTTAGCGCTTCGCATCAGCTTAATGTCCATCGGCACGGCTGATGCAGTCCATTAGTCCGCGTTCCAAAAACCAAAGTGACATGTGAAATGGAGGTTTTGAAAAGAGCCGGTAGGAGTTTATTATCCATGTTAAAAAAGGTCAAGTGTGGTCGGGCTTTTTCAATAACAAATGCAGGCAATCTTGTGTGAGACGCGCCGTATCCCACTGGGCAGATCACTAGTATGTCATTTTGTTTAGTCTGTGACTGTATGAGCTCTGGTGAGTTGAACAAGTCTGCACATGAAAATGAGCGAGAACGGAATTTCAAAAGGTAGGGGGAGGGGTTAAATAAGAGGGCTAGAATCCTTGTGTCCCTGCCCGCTCACTCTGCAGCCTCCAATCTGATCGTTTCTCCCTCACAGAGAGCTCAACACTCAACACCATCCCCGTTTGCTGTGGAATGAGCTTCCCAATGACATCAAGACAGCAGAAAGCCTGTACAGCTAAAAACACCCCCCCCCCCCCCCCCCCCCCCCCGCGGTGGGGGATTCGGACAGTGGACGGATATTACGGCATGGTGCATCCTGGTGCAAGAGGGGAAGAGAAGGAGTTTAGGACTTGAAAAACATTTACGGCCTGGATTAGCGTGAATTTTTACAAATATATTTACAGATACGGGACTATTATGGGATTGGACTGGAGCTCTCTCTAGAAGTGAACAAGGGAAAAAGAAAGACTACAGCTGCCAGGATCACTGATGGACAGTAGATGGAGGAAGTGCACTCGATGGCAGTTGACACAGAATTAACATGGCAGTAATTTCTTTATTTTATTTCTGGTTGTCAATGAAAATAAAAAAAGGAACCTTGCTTGAAAAAAAAGGAGGTGCGTCTCAATAGGACTGTGTCCTCAATAGGACCGTGTCCTCTCGAGTTATTATACGTCATACTGTAAATTGAAATCACCGCCCTCATAAATGTGATTGACCAAACATGTCCGGCAGCGTAGTTTTCTAGAGAGAAGACACATTGGTTTAAAGTTGCTCTATCAAGTTGCCTGGGGGAGTTTTTTTGGGGGGGGGGGGTAGTTTCTGTTTATATAGCATCTACCTCAGACCGCTCCCATGCAAATAACCTAAAGACGACACTGCGTCACGAGTCCGGACAACAGGCAAACACCTGAAGGGAGAGGGAGGGGGAGAGTTATCCATGTGGAAACAAACAACAAAAGGCAAAAGAGCCTTTTCTCTGCCATTAGCCATTAGTGTTAGTCGAGTCCTCAACACAGGACCCTAACCACTACGTATTTGCAGGTCTCCTACGGAGTCATGGATTTCCTGGTGGTTTCGCACTGTCACAGTCAATACTCCCAATTCCCATCAGCAGAAGTATGTGTGAAGCAAAGCAGGAGAGCATCTTTAACAACGGATGTGAATGGCCTGATGGATTGGTGGCTCTAATATAGACTTTGCAGGCGGGTATTGTAAGCTGTAGAAGCGGGCGTTCCTCCCCCCAAGGCAGCTTGGGCGTCGTGGTAAAGTTCCTGTATGCAGGCTGCTGAGGCGCCGGATTCTTTCCATTTCGCTTGTCTTGTTTTCTCTTGACAATTTGATTATTTCTCTGGCTCCGAGTCACTTACAGGAATAATGTTTACTGGAAAGATGGCATGTACTTGTTGCGCTGAGAACCAGAGGCCCCAAAAAATACACACCCCCACCTCTGCATGGGAGGGTGGGGGGGTCTTCATTGGCTATGGGGCAGAATAGGTTTAAGGGCCATTGAGGGGCATTATAGAGCATTACAATAAAAGACATGCTAGGTAGCATAATGGTTACTGTGCACAAGTTCTGAAGTAAATTATGCCATTTTAGAGCCTGAAAACAGCCTTGTGAGAATACACAAAAAGCCAGAGGCAGGGGCTCTGCAGCATCAGGGCAGAGAGGGTCGGGTATCAGAAAGAAAGAAAAAATATTGGTTTTATGTCAATTGGTTTTATGCCAAGTATCACTATGGAAACGACGAAGAGCGCAGGGGTTTCACAGGGAGTGAGACAGAAGCCATACCGGAGCGACAACAATGAAACCTGAGACGGGGGAGGAGTCTAGCTCTCGCTCAGAGGTGAGGACGAGGCTTAATATAAGAAAAATAATAATGCAAGACTTTGTTTTTACACTGGTGACACACCCTGAGGACACACAAAGAGTCTTCTGGTTTCTACTGTCCCATTGCTATGATATGTTCACCTCCAATGCTCATCATCTCAAATATTTTACATTTAGGATCATAACATTTGTATTTTATCCTACTGGCCAACAAACCTAATCCGGGGGTTATACACAGTGTTCATAGCAGTTTCTACATCTCCACTGCTTTGCAGTTCCTTTGAGGCAACATTTCATGACTATACTTTCTCTGAAATGCCCATCTATATCTGAATCCTAGAGCAACACAGAATTCATTGGAAGCTGGTTCCAGTTTTCCTACAGGTGGGTAGGCATCATATGTATAACTATATGCAGTTACATGAATATACGGGTTGACATGTCTACAATTCTGGGAGATTAGTTTCCCTCTCGCCATCAAAAACAATTTCACTCAAGATTCAAATTCTGTCTCACGGTTGAAACCCCTTTTTCCATAAGGAGGAAAACATTTCCATAAGCAAGAAGGACGTGTCACGAAGGAGAACTCTGCTGCTCGTTTCTGGAAGAAACATCCGGGCGTCACTGATCAGACACAACACCAGCGATTCCCCCATGTAGGTGCGTTTCACAACCGGCCCGGCTTCTGTTGCTCCGTCACATTGTTATGCTGTGTCATTGTAAGAAAGGTACACTGAGCCCACACTCACTCTGTCAGTCTCTCGCAGGACTGAAAGATAAATGCTTAATCACTGAGTAGTTAATGCGAAGTCAAGTCAGTATGTAATCAGTGACAACATTTACCAGCAGGAAACAGGAAGAAACCTTCAGAAGGGGGTTTTACTTCCCTTGGTTTCTCCATGCACCATTTACGAAGCGTTTCGTTACACCTTAGAAAACGTGGAAAACTCAGACGCGCATCCAGCATTTAATAAAAGGACTTCCTCAGTCGTTGTGGTAAAACTACACTACGAGCTACTGAGGCGGGAGCAGAACCCCTGGAACCGCGTCCTCCTAACTCCCAAGATCACCAATACACGCGGTTCTCAAGGAGCATCAGGAGGGCGTACGGAGCCGGTCGCATCTCTTTTCGTTAGTTGTGTTACAATGTTAGTTGTGTTACAATGTATACGCAACAAGGACTCGTAAAAGAGGTCATGGTCTATGGCGCCCCAAGCGAAGGATAGTGACCTCCTGGCCAGTCACATGACCTGGTATGGGAACATGGCGTCTCCAAAGACCGCAGCCTTATGTCAACTATATTGCGGATGACTGACGAGGTGACTGACGTGGTCAAAACACACACACACATAACATACATACATACATACACACATTAAAAAATATCATTCTTTGAGCAAATGAAAATAGAGTAAATACAGTAGGTTGTATCTCACAACCTACTGTATTTATGACGTTAGGCACGTATCGCCATCCCTGGCCACAGGTTCCCTGTTCCACGTCACATGGCGACAGTATGACGAGCAATACAATGAACAGTCAGGAAGTGGAACATCCATTGGATTCAATGCTGTTGGTAGAACAAGGTCTGTGCCATATTACTATAATAGATGGTAAAAAAAAATGCAAATATCTCTGCCAGGCGTTTATATGCATGTGTGTTGGTTTTTCTGATGCATGTTGGAGGTGTGAGGCCTCCTGCTGATAAAATACATTAATGTGTCCAGAATGATAGACAGAGAATTTGCAGATACACTAAAAAAGTACCAACTAAAAGACAAACTGCAGGCCACTGGCCACTGGCCACTGGCCACTGACCCCCCCCCCCCCCCCCCCCCCCCCGAAACCAACCAGTTCCAAACCAGTGGAGCGTCCCTGGGGAGAGGAGGGAGGCGAGCAACCGCTGCTGCAGCCGCCGCCGCCACCACCAACACCAACACCCAGGTGAAGGTCTCACCTGGTGAAGCCCGCACCTGGCCGTTCTGTATGTCAAACGCCATTCTACCTTTTCGAAAAACGGAGTCAAAAGAGTTGGAACATTCAGACACGACCGACTTACCGCGCGCCCTTCGGGAAATGTCGGTGTTTTTTGGAAGGTGGTTGCGGCTCTCGGTCGGCGTCTGGTCACCGCGGCATGTTCCCGTATCCTTCCTGCTTGTAGTGAGCTGACAGGCGGCGGCGACTCGGCTCCCCCTCCCTTCTCTTCTTGTTCTCGTTCTCGTTCTCGTTCTCCACCCACACCTCCACCTTCGACCCCTCCCCCTGCGCGGCCCCACCCCACCGTACCTGCTGTGTCCCTGGACGAACCGGCCGGACCGGTCCCACAACCGACACTTGAAACCACAATAAATAGCACCTTTCTAAAGAAAAACACAGCGTGGCATTCAGCGAGGTCGCCAGCTGTGTGGTCACGTGACGCGCAGGTGAAACGTGCATACCTGTATTGTTAGTCGGGCCAGGTGGTCCTCTAAGGGGAAGATGCTCAGTGCTGCCTGCCCGGCTGGTGCTGTTAATGGCCTTTTTTAATTCCTTTGTACTCGAATATATTTGTAATAGAGTACAATAAGAGTAGTGGAACTATTTTAATCCCTTTGTTTAATCAGAGTAATTTAAAAGTAACAATAGACCCAACATGTGTTGCTTCTGTTATTAAATGTGAAAACATTTATAATAATATGCCCATAATGTAATCACTATTTATTTGTTTTCATTATTCAAAAGTAATTTAGATTACAAAGGCATTATTAATCATTGGGAGTGAGAATGATGAAGGCATTCCGAAGCTTTTTAAAGGATGTTGAGTTTTGTTTATAATCTTGTCAAGCAGAACACACAAATTAGCCACCAGAAATATTTAATATTTAATTTTTTTAAAAGTAATGTAAGATGGAGGAAGAAAATAACACTGAATATAAGTTGTATGGCAAATTACAAAAAGGCCAATGAGAGGGTTAAGCAAATTCCACAGAAAACTGCCAGATTCAATAAAAGATATATGATTATTGATTAAGTAGTAATGAGTAATGATTAGTAGACTTACAGAGAAACTGGAAAATATGTATGTTTTGTGTTTATGGATTACACATTGTTTTTTAGCTTTGTGTCTTTTAAATGCCAATTTGTGCTTTCCCAATTCTTTAAAAAGGCAGTGATTCGTTAAAAAACGCAATTGTGAAATATAGTTTACCTCAAAGCCATCATGGGGTGAGCCGTGGCCTTCACAGCCAACTGAAGTCTATAAGCAAATATGTTCTAGGTTAAGTTATGTGTGTTATTTATAAATATTAATATCAGAATGATTCGATTGAATCAGAAAAATATTTGTGGGGGAAGAATTTGATTTTTTATTTCAATGTGCTGAAGAATTAAAATAAATAACATCATCACACAGTTATATTTGAATATATCAGCACGTCAGGACACATCCTGTTTATTCATAGCACATTTCAACAGCAAGGCAATTTAGTCCTTCACATAAAACCATCAAAATAACATCGAAGCTAGAAATAGAATAGAAGTTACATATAGTAGTAAATTGGTCAACATCCTTGTGTCTTGTGTCTCTTAACTAAAGCCAGCAGCAAACAGAAAAGTTTTGAGTCTTAATTTGAAACAGCTGAGAGTCCTCCAGCTTTCTGGGAGTTTGTTCCAGATATGTGGAGCAGAAGAACTGAACGCTGCCTCTCTGGTTCGGTTCTGACTCTGAGGCGACCCGAGGGGTCGGGATGGTTTGTGAGGCAGCAGCAGGTTGGACATTTGTTTTGGCTCTAAACCATTAGGTGATTGATAAACCAACAGCAGTCTTTGTTGGAAAGGAAGCCGGTGATGTGATCCACTTTCTGGGTCTTGGTGAGGAGTCAAGCTGCAGTCTGTAGATTGACTCTACAGAGACTGGGAGACAGAGAGTTTAGTTAATTTTAAATAAAAATATGTATCTTGGGCAATCGTAAAACTTAATCATTAAGCAGTAGAGCATCACCAATTTTGACAGCAACTTTAACTACAGAAGTGTGTGGGTATTCTATGTTTATGTGAGGTGGTCGTATTCATGCATGGAAATGATGCTGTGTCCTCTGGAGGGCAGCGAAACTCATAGAAACGTCTAAACTGCCAACAGAAAATCAACGAAGAAGAAGGAAAACAACCTGCCCTTCCGGTTGTGTATACGCCAATCACGTGTCCACATCCGGAAGCAGCTCGTCGTACCTGTAGTGTGGTTCAGCAAGCAGCTAGTTAGCCGCTACAGTGTCAGAAGGCTAAAAACAAAACACCTTATTTTATTAAGTTACACGGTGTCCTGTCCTGAACGTCACCCGGTCAACTCGCTCACACCGCAGGCACAAACGGTACCATGGTTGGTGTTAAAGTCATCGCTAGCGACCCGGACTTCCAACCGGAGCTAGCGGCCGCCGGCTCCAGGCTCGCCGTAGTGAAGTTTACAATGGCCGGGTAAGCTCACCGACCCGGGTCCGAGGCCCAGCAGCCTGCAGCGCGCTAGTGTTTCCCATCAACGTGGGACATGGGTCGTCGTTCAGCTGTCTGATGGAGCTCACACGCGCTTGATACCCCCGTTATCTGATAGTCGCAGCTCTTTATTGCCGGTCAAGAAAGGTTAGCATGCTGTCTTTAGCTGCTCTTAGCTCAATAACGTTAGCTCTGTTGCTTACAATGACATTGCAGTATTACAGTACCTTGTTTTCCCTAGACGTAATGCTGGAACACTTTAACAGTACCACCGATATACAAGTGAAGCCTTTTAATATTTTTCACGTCACCGTAACGTTTGGTCTGTCTTTAAACTTTAATCATGCTTCGTGCAAAGGGAAACATTACCGTAGTCGGAGTAGCCGTCGTTAAATGAGTTTCGATGCCTGAGATGTCATCTATTCACAGCTTGTAGTATGTAATAAAGTGTATAACGTTAATGAAAATGAAACGCATCGTGAGATTATTAAGAGAAATTAAAGGAATTTCACTTGCGGTAATGCTGTGATGGGTGTGTATCGCCGTATAACGCACAGGACAGCAATGCTACAGATGTCTTTAATTTAGAGACAAATGTCTCCCATACAAAGTCCTCCAAAAAGCCATTACGTCACCTTGATTCAGGATGTTTGTTCATGTATTAAAATCGAAACGTCTCTAGTTATGCAGTTGATACTTTGTGCTAAAGGCACAACTACACAAAAAGTACTTGTTGGATATAAATGTCTCCACATGAATAGTCCTTCACGTTTCCCTGATGCACTGTAAATCATGGCATCAGCGCTTTATAATTGATGTACAGCATTCCTTCGGTTCCTTTTAATAGTAATAATTGAATTGAACTCGCAGGCCGCTAACACGCCTTTGTTCTTGGCTCCTCTCTCCAGGTGTCGGCCCTGCGTCAGAATATCTCCAGCCTTCAACGCGTTGAGTAACAAGTACCCACAGGTCGTCTTCCTTGAAGTAGATGTTCATGTCTGTCAGGTGAGTCTGCCGTGCTGCGTCCACCGCATGGTGTCATTGAGAAAGAAGATAATCTGATTTTAATTACTCCACCGCATGGTGTCATTGAGGAAGAAGATAATCGGATTTTAAATACACAAACAGAAACCTGATAGCAGAATCAGACCAATGCTGGTTTTGTTTACAGTAACCAAAAACTCTTCACAGCAAGTGGTTACTCCACCAAGATGTTAACAGACATTAAGATATCTCAAGTTGGCTTTGTGAAGGTTTTGACCAAAATGTCTTTAATTCACTCAATGTTTTAGACTCAGGCAAAGCAGCAAAAATCTATAATAGACACCACAGAAATGCTGCACCCTGAAAAAAATACAACCGTTGATGCCGAGGCAAACTTTATGACCCCACTTCTTCTCTTTCTCAGGGAACAGCGGCCGCCAACAACATCTCAGCCACGCCAACGTTCTTGTTCTTCAGGAACCGGGTTCGGGTGGACCAGTATCAAGGGGCAGACTCTGCGGGTTTGGAGGAGAAGATCAAACAGCACACAGAGAACGACCCAGGAAACAGCGAGGACTCGGACATCCCAAAGGGATACGTGAGTGCAGAGCTAATATTAAGTTTAAGAAGTTCACCATTCATCAAAGTAGTCCCAAAGCCTCCATCCGTTTATAGAGGGTAGTAAGTGACATCTGAAGTGAAAGACGCAGTTTTGTTTGGAGTCAGCTGTGTGTAAACGTTGGTCTCGTTTGGTTTGTTTGCAGATGGACCTCATGCCTTTCGTCAGCAAAGCCGGCTGCGAGTGCCTCAACGAGAGCGACGAATGCGGCTTCGATAACTGCCTAACGAAAGACTCCTCCTACATGGAGTCCGACTGTGACGAGCAGGTACGAGCTCGCCTCGCTGCTGGAGCCGCTCCGTATCGCAGTAATAACGGACAGTCGGTGTTTGCACAAGCCATTTTTACCATTCAAAGTGTTTGTGCAGTTTGTTTGTCTTAAAGACCCGTCTGAACCTTCGCCGGCGATCTCCACAGTCAATCTGTTCTACTGCTACCAAAAGGCTTTGCTTTAGACCGTCTGCTGTCGTTGTTAATTGTACTGAACTTTGCTGGCTGCCTTTAATCTCCTCTAGTTGCTGATAACTATGGCCTTCAACCAGCCTGTGAAGCTGTACTCCATGAAGCTCCTGTCCTCTGACTTTGGTGAGTTTTTATCACTGCTCTCTACTTCCGAATAATAAACTCCTGTCTGTAGATTGTTCCTCGGTAGCTAACTTCCGGTCCTTCGCTCCCTCCTCTTGACCTGTTCTCACGCTCAGCTCAAGCCCCAAAGGTGGTGAAGGTGTTCATCAACCTGCCCCGGTCAATGGGCTTCGACGATGCCGAGCGGAGCGAAGCCACTCAGAGTCTGGAGCTGACGGAGGAAGACTACAAAGAAGACGGCCTGATTCCGCTGCGCTACGTCAAGTTTCAGAACGTGCAGAGCGTCACGGTGAGGGCCGGACACGTGCTGCGCAGGCAAAGCCGTGGTTACACGCTAGACACCAGGGGTGATTAGTCCTTTGTGCTTAGGAAGGTTCCTAACTGAGTGAAATGACCCGCAAGTAGTGTAAGTTATTAGAGCTGTTTAAATTCTCTAATGCAAAAAGCTCCTGGGAGATCATTTCTTGTGGTGCCAATATTTAAATTTCACCACTGCAGACTGACGTGACTAACATGCGTCTTCCGTCGCATCACAACTACGTTGCTTATTGAAAGTGGATTCGCACTCCCTAAACACTGTCGTTGTCTATTCCTAAATCCTCATGAATGGTCCCAACCCGTCATCTAAATGCACTCAAACGGACCGGTCGATGCATTTCAAAAAGGCGACGCCTTTTCTATCAGTGTTTGTGTTTACAGTTTACCATGTAAACCATATTAGAACTCATTATTTTTACGACCTGTCACAGAAATTGTTTTGAGAATGCTAAGTGATCAATTAGTGGTGGTACAACGGTGTACAAGTAGGAAATCAATTTAAGGAAAAACTTAAAATAACTATAAAAGTGGAGTTTTCTCTGATTACAAAAGTCACAGATGGATAAACCATGACTTCTTGTCTCACACGGGGAAAGAACAGCCTGACCAATTTATGTGTCTATTGACGCCTTTTGTCTTCTTCTGACATTTCTTCATACCAGTTGTTCATCAAGTCAAACCAAGGAGACGAGGAGACAACAAAAATCAACTACCTGACGTTCATCGGCACTCCAGTACAGGCCACCAACATGAGCGACTTCAAGAGGGTACGGACCAGTTCCAGCAGCCGGCACCCGTTGAAGTGTAAGCGTGTTGTACTCACTCAACCATCCTTTCATTCTGTCGCCATACAGGTCGTGGGAAAGAAAGGGGAGAGTCACTGAGCAGGGGGGCGCTGAAAAGAAGAAGAAGAAGAATAGGAGGCTGCAGATGCATCCAAGGACTTTCCCTCTGCCAAAGCTGCCACACACACACACACACACCCACAAGCCTCCAGCTGACCTCCTCTAGCTCTTGAGGAAATTCTCCATCTGAGGAGACAGTCTACAAGTTTGTATTGTAATTCTGATGAAAATGACTGTAAATAAAACACAATCCTTTTTCAAAGGCATGTGAGTCGTGTCTGCTTTCTGTCGGATCTACTGGAGGAGGAGGAGGAGGAGGCTGCTAACAGTTCTAGTGCTGCAGTACAGACACAGCAGCAAGTTGTTTTCTGTACATTTCTTTATATATAGAAGATGTCCCAGCAGGTCAGTTAAGGCAGGCGGCTGGCTGCAGAGCTTCTAGCATTCTAGCTTCTCTCTCCTGCTTACATGCACTCAACCCTGCAGCGTACTAAATGTAGAAACTTTACATGTTACATCTTGGATATGTGAATGAGGCATTTACACAGAAAAAAAATGACCAGTAACTTCGTTGTCACAATGAGGGTATTGGATTCGTAGTGCACTGTACTAAGAGTGCACACAAGCCCCAGGTAGAAAAATTTAATCAAATATAATATCCGAATATATTATTTGTGTTCATACATGTACTTCTATTAATGGTGTACTTCTAATATATATTATGCTGTTTCTGTATATGCACACAAGGATCAGGATAATATATCCAAGCTGCTTAGCTATTCCTGTGGAAAAGTACGCCAAATTTCTAAGTAGGATTTAAAGGATTTTTGTTTTCTTCCATGCACTTTAAAGCCAACCTGATTATGTAAAGTAAATTAAATATCTAACCATTTTTCGCCGTTGTTAATACAGGAAGCATTTAATGTATTTTTTCCTTTCATTGGCTAATCAGGGGTTCTGAAGGTCAATGGTACTTTCAACTAACCACGCCCACATGTTATTTTCCACACTCTTCCGGGTTGAGGAGACTGCTGAGCGGAGTTCTTGTTTGCCTTTACAGTTACGGCCGATCACAACCGTTTTACCACTTTGATTTAAAACGAGAAGTGTTTTTGTTTTATGGTTTTTACGGTAAAAGGACTATCAAAAGGTACACGGACCGGGTCGCTCTCCTCGCATCATGTTTTAGTGCAACGGGCTGTGAACACGCTGACTCACAGCTCCTCCTTCTTCCTGCTCTCTAACAGAAGTCTCTCAGAGGTGAAATGGCGCAGCAAGGAATCCAGCTGGACCAGGAAAAGTTCTGCTGTCCGATCTGTCTGGATCTACTGGAGGATCCAGTGACTCTTCCCTGTGGACACAGCTACTGTATGAGCTGTATTAAAAGCCATTGGGATGAGAAAGATCAGAAGGAAAGCCATAGCTGTCCTCAGTGCAGACAGAGCTTTGGACCGAGGCCGTCCCTCGTGAAGAACACCATGCTGACAGATTTAGTGGAGGAACTGAAGAAGAAGGGCCTTGCAGCTGCTGCAGCTGATCCCCGTTACGCTGCGCCAGAAGATGTGGCCTGTGATTTCTGCACTGGGAGGAAACTCAAAGCTCTCAAGTCCTGTCTGCAGTGCCTGGTCTCCTACTGTGAGCTCCACCTCCAGCCTCACCATCAAGTGGATCAATTTAAGAAACACGTGCTGGTTGACCCCTCCAAGAAGCTTCAGGAGAACATCTGCACTCGTCACAACGAGGTGATGAAGATATTCTGCCGCACTGATCAACAGTGTGTCTGTATTCTGTGCTGCATGGACGAACACAGAGGCCACGACACGGTCTCGGCTGCAGCAGAAATGGCCGAGCGGCAGAAAGAGCTGGGGGAGAGCCGGCAGAAGATCCAGCAGAGAATCCAGAGCGGTGAGAGAGACGTGACGGTGCTTCAGCGGGAGGTGGAGGCTATCAACCGCTGCGCCGATGATGCCGTGAGGGACAGCGAGAAGATCTTCACAGATGCAAAGCAGCAGATCAGATCCCGTCAGACATCAGAAGTGAGTCAGGTGAACGCGCTTCAGGAGAAGCTGCGGCAGGAGATCTCGGAACTGAGCGCGAAAGACGCTGAGCTGGAGCTGCTGTCCCGCACGGGGGATCACAGCCGGTTCCTGCAGAGCTACGCCTCGCTGAAGATCCTCGGCCAGGCTAAAGAGTCCCCCGGCGCAGACATCCGTTTCCAGCGGTATGGCAAGGAGGTGACCGCGGCTGTGTCGGAGGTCAGAGGTCAACTACAGGACCTTCTCAGCAAGGAATGGAGCAGCATCTCGCTGCAAGGGACTGAAGAGGTTTTACCGCCACAAGCAGAGCCAGTGACTAGGAGAGATCTCATCAAATACTGGTGTACACCGGAACTGGATTCAAATACAGCAAATAAACATATAAGTATTCCGAGTTTGCACGAGGCAATAAACAATTATAATAATCGTATTTTTTATTCTCACCCAGACAGATTCACTGACTGGATCCAGGTTTTGTGTATTGAAGGTCTGACTGGACGATGCTACTGGGAGGTGGAGTTGGTGAATAGTGGAGGTGTTTTTGTAGCAGTCGCTTATCAGAGTATGGACAGGGCAGGAGTACAGAGTGCATTTGGAAGCAACAACTTGTCTTGGGCACTGCAATGCTACCGCAGCAGTTATGTATTCAGACATAACAACATCAGAACCTCCATCTCAGGCCCTCCGTCCTCCACAGTAGGAGTGTACCTGGACCACAGTGCAGGGACTCTGTCCTTCTACAGTGTCTCTGAGACGATGCGTCTCCTCCACAGAGTCCAGACCACATTCACTCAGCCTCTGTGCCCTGGATTTGGTTTGCATTGGCATGAATCCCACATTAAAATCTCATGTAAAGATTCCGTTCCTCCCACGTAGTTATCGCTTCTCATAAAGACCAGACATTTGTTTTAGTCTTTCATACAAAAAATACAACTTCAATGTAAATTTCCAAAATAAAAGTAATAGCAATTGTGTGAGGGATAGCAATAAAAGAAATAAGAACACATTATACTGAGAAATGTCTTAATATGCACATATATATGTGGGTCTAGGGAAATGATATAAGTAACTTGTGTTTATTTTTCTTTCCTGTAAGTTGGTTAAGGATTGTGGGATATCTGTGAGAAGGCAGCAGTAGTTTAAAAATCATATTTTTATTTTTACAGGGAACGTTTCACATTGTCATCTTGACTTCTCTTGACAAACACTCATCTGTTTATTGAGCTTCTCCTCTTTTATCTGGTTTGTGTAGTTACGAGTCTCTGTATTAATCCTGTTAAATGTTCAGCTCTGTTGAGCCTTGAGGCGCTTCTTCACAGCATTTAAATAAATCGAACACAAATAAACCTTTGACTCAATCACTCTTTATCACTTCCCCAAAAATTCACATAAATTTCATATCACATGTATGTATCTATGTATGTTTAAAATAAATCCTCATTAGGTATCATTCTATATCAGTGTTAATTTACCCAAAAGCTGATTTGTTCGAGTTCTGACTTTGCTCATGCACATTTGGAACATAAGTATTTCCTTTATGTTGTTGCGGAGGTTCTCATGAGATGTGAATATCTGTGGATGCATTTTCTTTCTTTCGCTATAGTATTTCTGGACGTTAACTGACAAGGACGACAACCAATCGCACTTGCTGTTTAGGAAGTGACGTCGCACTGTTCACCAATCAGCGCTGTGACACGAGTGACTCGTCCAAATGGCATCGAGCTGATGAAGCCGGGCTGATGCAAAGTTGCATTGCTGCAGCTAAATACACTCTGTCGACTGTGGCTTCGTTTCGCTTCCATTTTCTTTCGATACACAACAATCTTTTCCCCTTCCGCGGACAGACGTAGCACCCACGCTGACATGGCGACGGAGGTAACGAAAGGTGTGGGAAACGTATCAGTAGGTAAGTTGTAAAGAAAAGGCGTACCAGAGCTAGCCAGCTAGTTAGCTAGCGCCAAAGACATGTGTGTCTTGCATATTGCATCATTTGTTAGCAGTTAGCATGCTAGCTAACCCCGATGTATGAACCTGTAGGTCCCTGGTCCGATATACGGAGCCGTATTACACCGTTACCGAAGCTAAGTGAGCAAGCCCAACGACTCCGTACATATACACGGAGTCGGAGAAGTCAGAGAAGGGGTAAAGGTTGTCTAACATTAACCCTGACAGCTGTCAGTCTGCTGCGGCAGCTCATGGTCTCTGCGTCGGAGACGCACAACGCGGAGGGATTTTTCTTTTGTTTTCTAGTAAACGGTCTAAAATAGTACTTGAGGTCGCCATCAGACGTCGTTTGTCATTTCGTTTCTGATGCTGTTAGTTTTATTTCCCAGTGTGACTCCACATGCAGGATCAAGACTGCCTGGAACCATCCTTAGATACTTATGGCGATTTCTTCCATTCTGATGTGTGTGTGCACGAAGCCAGATGTTAAAGGTTGTCCAGCTTATGGATAAGTGGGTAAAGGCAAACAATATAACAACTAGAACAGTCTGGTAAATTCAGCCAATTACACCACTTAAGGGCAGTTTTTAAATGCAGGAAACGATCAACAACCAAAATTTTTTGGTCTGATCCCGCAATGTCATTATAATACAGACATGGGTTCTTGCCTTGCCCAGCCCAACACTTTATCTAAGTTGTCTTTTCTATCCAGCTGCAGATGACTCAGCTCTTGAGTTTCACTTTGACTTCAGGAGGCAGTTCAAAACAGGACTCAGTCAGGAGGTTTCCTGGAAATGGACCGATCTCAGAAATGCCTCTCAGCGAGCCGCGCCTCTTTGACATATCTTCCCACTCAGGGCATCAGGAGGGTCCGGGCGCAAATACTTTAGCTCACTTGTACATTTTTAATATTGTCATTATATTGCATGAAAAGCCCAAACCAATGTCCGTCTCTTTAAGCTGCCTTGGGCCTACCCCAAAACTAAACGCTCCCAGTGGACATCTAACTGTAATGATTTCTATTTGATCAAAGTTGTTTTGATCAAAGCTCCTGCCAAATCAGCTGGAATTGTGCCGGTTCACAAGAAACTCCTTCAGCTCAGACTCTGTCGCGGACGATTTAGCTTGATCGGCGGTTGCTCGCCTGAATAAATGGAAGCGAGGCTGATGCTGTAATATTGGTTTTCTTCCGGGTAAAATCAACACAAAAGGACATCCCCTCGTAGTAGCCTGTCTTTATGGCGCCCCACGGATGTAATGGTAGAAGAAACACTGAGCTGAGAGGCGTGCTGCGTCTGACTCTGCCTCTGCTTCGCAGGTGAGCTGTATGTGTCGGACAAATGTGGCAGCGACCAGGACGGGGACGGCACCGCGCAGAAACCCTTCAAAACTCCCCTCAAGGTACACGGTCATGTAGCTTAAAGTCCATCCTGCTTTTGCTTTAACTGTATTCATCCAGGGCAGTGTTGTTTGCAATGCTTAACAGCTGTCAGCGTCTCAATGCGTTTCCGCACAAATCCTCACAGGCTTTGTTGTTTGCTGGAAACGAGCCGTTCCCGACCATCTACGTGGAATCTCAGAAGGAGGGAGAGGTTGGTGCACATTTATTTTGCTAAAAAACTGACTGCGCTTTATATGTTGCTTTTTTTTCTTCAGTTTTCCAAGTCCTTTAAGCGTTTCCCCTCTTTCTCTTCCTCAGCGTTGGGCGGTGATCTCGAAGACACAGATGAAGAACGCAAAAAAAGCCTTTAACCGAGAGCAGGCTAAGAGCGATGGAAAGGAAAAGAAGGAGGTGTTGTACTTCACTTTAAAGCGATTTGTGTTTTCATAGTTGAGCTATGATTCTCATGCAGATGTGGTGTCTTTAAAATGTTTGCTCCATTTGGCAGGCAGAGGACACCGAGCGGAGAGAGAAGAACCTAGAAGAAGCCAAGAAGATCCACATTGAGAAGGACGCCAGCCTGCCAGAGCCTGATGCGGTCAGCCATATTCTTCCCACTATTCTACTCAATAACACCCATTGGATGTCAGCGCAAGTAACCGGTTACACCCTTTTTCATTCGGAGGGTTTAACATGTTTGTCTTCAATCACAAGTCCACAGATAAAGCATTAGTAACTGGGGAAAAAGTAGTTCATCATTAAAGCAGAACTAGGTCTATAAATGGCTCAATTTAAACAATGGCTCACAAGAGGTCAAATAAATAAGCACGTGTATTGGTAATATAAATGTTCCAGACACATTCCCAAAAAAGGTAAAACATTATTATTGAATATTCATGTTCCCGATAGAACCGGCTGTCGTGGGATGGCTGTGCAGGCCTTCAATAGATTGCATCAAGCAACTCCAAAAACAAGACGTGTATTGTGTTATTTATAGTTCAGCTGGTGAGAAGACCCTGGTCAGATACTTCCTGAGAGGTTACAGTGGTTCTGCCTCTTTATGTAGCGCTGCTTTTTCTGGGGACGGGCTCTGCTCACGCAAAGTGTGTCAAATGTTCCCATTTTAGCAGCGAACTTGGTTACTTTATCTCTAACCTGGTTGTGATCCTTCTATGACCTTTTCCTAGCAAACGCATTCATGTTTTCTCTCAGACTTGAAGGCTGGACAATGGGTCTAAAATACAAATACAAAATATTCCATCAGGAAATGTCTGAGCAAAGAATAATCAAATAAGGACATAAATCTGACCTGATGCTCAGTACCAACCGTCAGCGCTTCATGCTAGTGAGCTGAAGATGAATGTGGACTGTTTTGCAGGTGAAAATCCATCATCTGGAGGCCAGAAGAGGGCAGAGGGTCAAAGTGTTTGGATGGGTCCATCGCCTCAGGAGACAAGGTACCCGAAAACTCTCAAACCCTTGACATTTATGTTTTTCTGTTTGCTATCCCTGCTAATGTTTCATTTTTTATTATTCAATATGCAACAAGCAAAGGTTCTGTGAGAATGAGCATTGGCCGAGGGTCGTTTATAACGTTATGTGTTTCCCATGATCTCGTAAAATGTAGTTTTGGTTAAAAATGTTAATAAATAGAGGGTTGCTTTACACAGACGTTTTCACAACATGAAACGATGCCGGTGTCAAAAGGCTTTTGAATTTGTGTCTCCTTCAGGGAAGAACCTGATGTTCATCGTGCTGAGAGATGGAAGTGGTTTCCTGCAGTGCGTCCTGTCTGATAAACTGGTACAGCTCTACACCACTTTATATTTATGTTCCACATCATCGTACTGAAGACCAGAGAGGCAGAGATAAAATGAATGTTTGAATGATGCAAAGATATATTTTTCAAATGCATGAAATACAAACCTGTTCATGAAGTCACTGCCACAAACGGAACTGTCTGCTCACAAGTTTTAGTGACTGAGAAACGCAATAATTCTAAAAAGCTTTAACCTACGAATGTTTCCGTCAAAATGAGGCCATATACTACTTTTCATCAGAGCGTGCTCAAAACAAACTCACTGTTTTTTGGGCAGATTTCCTTTGAGCAGGGAGCACTTGATTTGATCGGCAGAGTCAATCGCCCAGCCGCTGACACATCAGATACCAGTTAGAGTTCATGCTCTGATATCTCTCTCTCGTCTCCAGTGCCAGTGCTACAACGGCTTGGTGTTGTCCACAGAGAGCACCGTGGTTCTGTACGGCACCGTCACTCCGGTTCCTGAGGGCAAACAGGTGAACAAACCCGCAGTGAAATGAGCCAATATGTGTTGTATTTCTTTCTCTTTTTTTTTTTTTTGTCTGGTTTTTCATTCCACAGTTAAACACATTTTATACCAGTCCATTGTTTTCCTTTGGTGTGGCAAAATAACGTGAGTGAAGAACATTGTTAAATTGAACCAAACTAAATGATAATTGAAATAATTGTCAGTTTCCAACCTGAATTGAACCACAACTGGAGAGATGGACGTGGGTTTGTTTCTGTTGAGATATAATTGGACATATGTGCAGTTGTGTCTTTTTATTGGGGAGAAAAGTGTGTGTTTTCCAGGAAATGTATACTTGGTTAAATAGATTATTGTATATACATGTGAGTGTGACATGCATACAGTCTGTACTAGATTGCACCTGCACAAAAACATGCTGAGAGCCGTCACTGAGACCTCGTCCTCTTCCTCTAGGCGCCGGGAGGCCACGAGCTGCACTGTGACTTCTGGGAGCTGATTGGCTTGGCTCCGGCAGGCGGCGCCGACAACCTGCTGAACGAGGAGTCGGACGTGGACGTCCAGCTGAACAACCGACACATGCTGATCCGAGGAGAGAACGTCTCCAAGGTCCTGCGGGTCCGATCCGCCGTCACCCAGTGCTTCAGGGAGCACTTCTTCAGCCGCGGATACTGCGAGGTGACGCTGCACGGCCAGTCCAGGAACTACACGCCACTTTTTCCAGTCAGAGGGTTGCTTTCACGGGTTGAAATATCGTCAGATTATGTCCGCTGCAGCCAGCGCTCCAAATGGAATAACAGAGGGTGTGGTTTTATTAGAGTGGAAGCGTCGACCTTCACTTGAATACACTTCGTCTTATTTTCACCACTGTCTCAGTTTACTCGTACTCATATTTTCCTTCCCGACTGTAGATCACTCCCCCCACCCTGGTGCAGACGCAGGTGGAGGGCGGCGCCACGCTGTTCAACCTGAACTACTTTGGCGAGCAGGCGTTCCTGACGCAGTCCTCTCAGCTCTACCTGGAGACCTGCATCCCCGCTCTGGGAGACACCTTCTGCATCGCCCAGTCGTACCGGGCCGAGCAGTCGCGCACCCGCAGACACCTGTCCGAGTGAGCACGCACACAGCAGACATGAGTACTACTCCACATATGACAATGAGTCAATCCCACCAGGGCCTCCTCGGTGTTGATTGGTTGATTTGTCGTCCGTGTCCAGGTACACTCACATCGAGGCCGAGTGTCCCTTCATGACGTTTGAGGATCTGCTGACCCGACTGGAGGAGCTGGTGTGTGACGTGGTGGACCGGGTGCTCAAGTCTCCTGCTGCGCCGCTGCTCTACGACATCAACCCCGTACGTCCCCGCCTTTTCTAAATATGCCTTAGAGACGATCCGTCACAGTTCAGCAGGGCTGCAACCCATTGAAGATGGACTGTTTCTGATGGAGGAACGTCAGTGGGGAGGGAGGGGGGGGGTTGGCTTCCTCTGAATGCCGTAGCTTTTGATCAAACGCCCTCCATAAGCACGTGTTGTTAATGTTTTCTATTTCTCTCCCCCAGAACTTCAAACCCCCCAAGAGGCCGTTTAAGCGGATGGACTACACCGAAGCCATCGAGTGGCTCCGAGAGCACAACATCAAGAAGGACGATGGCACTTACTACGAGTTTGGAGAGGTGATGACCACACACACACACACACACACACACACCACACACGTGCAACATCCTCTGAAATTGGCACATTAAAAACCCTAAAAAAGACCAAAAAAAGCAATTCAATCGGATCAAAATGAAAGAAATGATACATTTTACTATTACTACTATATCCGTTTATACATGTAAATATATATATATATATATCTTTATCTATCTCTCTCATGAGTAGTAAATCTATGCTTTACTTTACTAGTAATTTTTTTTTTTTATATTGCGCCTTACATGTGAGGACACATCTCAAAGTGCTTACACAAGCAAAAACATTAAAAGACATTAAATATTAAAAGAACATAAAAACATTCAGAGGCAGCTAGAAACAATTATAATAATAGAAAGCAGTAAAAAATAAATATGTCTTTAGTTTGTTTTTAATAACCTCTATAGACTGTGGCCCCCTCAGGTGGTCAGCGAGGGTATTCCACAGTCGAGGCGCAGCCACCTGGAAGGCCCGATCTCCCATGGTGCACAGTTGGGTTAGTGTAGTGAGTAGTTCTTTGAGGTACGTGAACGCATTGATAGGTCAGGAGACGGGTTCAAGCTCTAACAGGAAATCAGTGAAGTTTATGCAGGATGGGTGTGATGTGCTCAGATTTTCGCACCCTCATCAGGTATGGATCCTACTTCTCCCATAATGCAACTCCACGTTTAGTCAGACCCCTGCCTGTGTAGACCTTCTCCAGGGCTTCACAAAGCTCCTCCAAAGCCACAGAAGGCGTTCACAGTGGGCAGCATGACCTACAGTCAGCTGGAGCTCTGATAGGTTAATTGTCAGAAAAACAATGTTTCTTTTTGCATGCTGGAAAAACACCTTACCTTCCATTAACTTTATTTGAAAACATGTAGACGTTTTTAACCAATAAACATAGTTGTCGTCGTTGTGCTGGACCAAGGTAAAAAATGACTTTACCTGTGTCCTGATGTGATCAATTCTGTGTTGTTGTGTTTTGAATCTCCCGCTCAGGACATCCCCGAGGCTCCAGAGAGGCTGATGACCGACGCCATCAACGAGACCATCCTGCTCTGCCGCTTCCCCGTTGAGATCAAATCCTTCTACATGCAGCGCTGCCCCGAGGACAAGCGCCTCACCGAGTCGGTACGCACTTCGGGGCCCACCCCCTAGAATCAGGGGGGCTGCTGTCGAATACTACAGACACGTGGAGCTTAGACAGAACTGTCCACCTAAACCCGGAGGGAAGCCTTGACGACCCTTGACCCGTTTGTGTGTCACAGGTGGACGTGTTGATGCCAAATGTGGGCGAGATCCTCGGGGGCTCCATGCGTATCTGGGACGCTGAGGAGCTGCTGGAGGGCTACAAGAGGGAGGGGATCGACCCGACCCCGTACTACTGGTACACCGACCAGGTAATGGGACCATCTCCACAGCTACGACTCACCGGCCTTCCCTTGAACTCTTCAAGGAAAAGTCATTAAAGGAAAGCAAAACTATAACCATACCTCGTATAAGCAGACCCATGTCTCGTCCCGCCAGTTGTATACTCAGTACTACTATATACTACTATACTACCATAGTACTATAGGGGCCCGAGTTAAAGCGTTTGCTGGTCATTTTGTGCCATTATTCCATTGTACGAGTTACAGACCTCAGACGCCCTGTTTTTGTAAATTAAAAAAAAAAGTGAAATGAAAAAGTTTGAAACCAGAAGAGACAGATTTGTAGTAACATGATAGTGATTTAATTCCACATGTATCAAAATAATAATGTTCAAAACGGGGGCGCATGAGTCACTGGGGAATAAGCATTTTTTTTTAATTTCTCACTTGTTTTGAACTTTTAATTTTATATTTATTCGATTTAACGCGGTCAACAGATACAACCTCTGAAAAAAACATTTTGTACATTGTTAGTACATTATATATATATATATATATATATATATATGCATTTCACGCATGCGCAGTGCAACAAATTATTCAGGTCAGGAATGTGTCCGAAATGCAGTTGTGGTTGGACTATTATGACAAACAAATCCTCCTCTTGACGACTTTTGGGTCAAAAGCGACTAGAGACAAATCTAGTGACATGTGTACAGCATATTTCTCATAATTTAAAGTCTTTAAAGTCTCCTGGAGAGAAACGGTATCGCTCTCTCCCCCTTGTGTGTGTGTGTGTGTGTGAGTGAGATAAGGGCGTACATCCCAGGTGGGTCAGGACCCCCCCATCTAAGGGTTGTCCCACCCCTAGAAATATCATTAAAACAATGGTTTGTATTGTAAATAACATAATGATGTATACCGTATTTTCCGCACTATATGTCGCTCCGGAGTACGAGTCGCACCAGCCATAAAATGCATAATAAAGAAGAACATAAATAAATCGACCGCTGGGCGGGGATTCGGCGCTGGGCTCTTCCGTCTTCGCTCGCCGCTACTGAGGGAATCCTTATTACTTTATTTTCCTCCGCATAGTAATATGCTTTAACTCAGCGGGTTGTCTCGTCTGATCTGAGTTCGTAGTCGGATGAGTTGTGGCGTGGCTCCGCGGACGGCGGCTCACTCACTGATGGCTCGGTAGCCCGCGCGGCGAGGCGCGCCGGTCCCACCCACCGCGAGGCCACCCGATGCGAGAGGCGCGCGTAGCCCGGTCAGCGCGAGTGAGACGCCGGGTCCGCACATGGCGGATCGACCGGCGCCGCTGCGAGAGGGGGGGAGGTTTGTTGGCGCGACGGGACACGGGGGTCCCGAGGCTGTCTGCACTTAAGGACACCCCAGACGCGGAAACGCGAGCGCTTTTGAGGATATACGTTACCGATATATACGAATATAAGTTACCGCCGATGTGGGAGTTATCAACACAGGCCTAGAGCGCCCTCTTGCGGTTTAGTGTGAAAATGTGAAATTACATGAGCTGTTCGAAAAAGTTGAAATGAGTGTATTTATGTATTCTTCACAAGCACTAGAGCCAGAGGCGCGATTCTTGGAATATTCATATTTTTGCAAAGTTGCCGCATACGACTGAATGAGTAAGACTTGGATTGTACCGCACGAGTCCCGTACTGAAAACATGACGCTGCTTTGAGAAAGAAAGACATGGAGGATGTTTGAGTCTGAGAAGCAGCGGCACGTGGACGAGGCCTGCCTCTGCAGCGGCTTGTGTGTTAACGGCTTGTGTGTGTGCTTTTTTTTTTTTTTTTTTTCAGAGGAAGTACGGCACGTGTCCTCACGGCGGCTACGGTCTGGGCCTGGAGCGATTCCTCACCTGGCTGCTGAACAGACATCACATCAGAGACGTCTGCCTCTACCCACGCTTCATCCAGCGCTGCCGGCCCTGAGCGAGCGCGCGCGCGCTCACACACACACACACACACACGCTTTCTGTTGCTGCATCTGTACCGGGGCATTTGGCCATTAAATGTGTCGCTACAATATTGAATCAAATCTAAAGTATCCTGTGTTCTTTCCCTTGTTGGCTGTTCTTTTTTCCCAATAAACCTTGTTGTGTTGAGTTCAGATCATGAGACTGATCGACTCCGCCTGCTTTGCTCGGCCTCAAACTTTACACCTTCTTTCTCGTTGGTTCTCACTGGAAACCGGAGCTGACCGTCTGCTCGCGCTAGATAACCGCTGTAGTTTCCTGTGATTGTTGACATGTTGAATATAAACTCTTCCCCTCTGAGATGTTCCCTTATGGTCTTTGAATGAATTTGGCCTTTGTAGATGTTGGATCCAAGGGATCAACTCATGAGTGCCTCCCACTCGCTGCTGCTCCATCGGCGCGCTCGGTGACCAGCGTCCCGCCCCCGGGCTCCTGGATGGGGGGGGGGGGGGGGGCAGCAGCCCGTCTGTCGATGGAAGGGTCAGTGTGGTTCAGAGACATGACCTCGGTGCTCCATGTTTGTCTTTGTGTCCCGTTTTCATTGGAAGATAAACCTCAGCGCTGTGCTCCAATAAATGTGATTCAAACAGATGGTAGTGTGACGGGTTTCTGTGATGTGTTCGGACCCGATTGGATACACCGGTAAAATATCCATAGATGTCCATGTATGTATTTATATATCGATGTAATAATTACACAAGGAAAACAACATTTTCAAGTTTTGATGAAAAGTCAAAGGATTATTTTGAAATGAATGACTGATAGTAACAGATACAAATATATTACATAGCTAAAAATGTAAACATTCGTTCTAATTAGGGAGGGAAGAAGCAAAACCTCAAACCTAGAAAGAACGTCTCATTCCTTGGCATCCTGAGTAGCTGTAAATCACTGAAAACGGATCAAACAAGAGTTGTGTTGATCTGAGCAGTTTGTTGCTTCAGTCTTCTCAAATCTTTCTGCACAAAGCTGTTTGTAGAGCTTCCCTGGAACCAGGCGGCGGGTGACTTACAACCACGGTGCTTAGGGCTGATAAACTATCTCCCAACACCCACACGCACCAGCGGATGGGACCGACGTAAAGAGGAGCGTGGTTTCATAAACGTGTACAAACGTAGATGTGACGTCATACTACGTCCAAAAAACTAGATCGAGCTACCACAATAAAAGTTTGAAGGTATGTACACAAATATAATGATTTATAAATCGTGCAACACTACATACAAGTTGTGGCTCTGAATTCCGTCTCAATGTATTTCTTATTTTTCTCAATTACAACAGAAAATAAAAATTAGTATTTAATGACATTGATGAAAAGAAAATAGATAATTTAACATTACTAGAAATAAGTAAGGTATAAAATATGAAAACAATAAGGCATTAATCTAAAATTGAAGTATCCTCTAAACTGTTGCATCATCTCAGATTCGTTGGCTTTTACTTTGAATTTAAAACCCGGAAGAGCCACCGTTGACTAAACTTGACAGTGTTTTTACGGACAGCCGGTAGCCGAAGCAGTCCGGGTGTCACATTGGCGTGACCAGCGAGTCACTCACTGAGGGATACCATTCGTGGAACCGGTCGCGCTGACAGCTCAACTAATCCAGCGGCCACTAAAGCGGGAACACAGACTTATCGTCGCGGAAAACAGGACTTTACCATGATGGCTGTTCTGGGCAGCGCCGGTCGCTTGATTCAATGTGAGTGTTACTGTGAGCTTTCCTACCCTGCCTTCAAGTTCTATGAATTGTATTGTAATTCCACGGAGGAAACTGTCGCCCTGCGTGTTTATGGCAGTTTTGAGTGATGGAGCGTGAACTCAACAACGCGCTGACATTGGTTTAGGCATTTTGTAATGAGGCGTTAAGCTAGCATGGATAGTAGAAGTAAAACTTCCGACCATGACTTTCACAATACAAGCGTTGCTGTAATGTTAATGCGCAATTCTTTGTGTTGTTTGCTTTTAAATCGTTCTCACCCATTTATTCTCACTCTTCTAAGTCAGGTCCTGTATACCGTTTTCCATGTTTGCTGTTGGTCAAGGCTAAATCGTTATATTTGCTAAAGGTTTGTTCATGTGCTTTTATTTTGCAGATAAATATCGTCGTTTCCGTAGCTAGCCTCGCGCTAAACCCAACATTTCTTAGGTTAGTTTCATGTTATGTAAGGAAATCCTCCCATAGTTGTGCTGCGTTTAGTTAAAGCCAATTATCAATAAACAGTCCACTTAGTCGTTAACGGCCCGTGTTTTTCACTGCGAGTGAGAAGGAACATTTGAAATGAGTTGCACAATTCCAACGTTGTGAACTTGCATAATCGGCTCCTGGCGGTGTTTCTGGGTACTACAGCTGAGGTTATAGAAGGACAGCCTCATGTAAATATGTTTGGAACTGCTCCACGATACGCCCACCAAAAACCAGTTGTCTTAGTTCACCCTGAACCACAAGGTTTCCAGTCCGCTGACAGTTAACACTTTGATAAAAAGCACAACAGACTATCAAGCTCAAGTGGCCGACCGCATAACGCAGTAGACGGCAAACATCTTGTACTTGCAGTGATGTAGTGCTCACTTGTTAAATCGTGATCGACTCAATGAAAATGTGATGCATTTTGAACATTTTCAGCAATATGTTTGCGAATGTGGGACAAATCACGTGACCAAGGCAGACAACATCTGCCGCTGCACAAACACGCACGTGCAGGCAAACCAGTAGGTTCAAAAACCAGTAGGGACGTAACACTGGCTCTAAAAACTACATAGATTAATGGAAACACAAAGTCAGTGGTTACTATAACGACACGTTATATAGTGCATATATATAAAACATTCTTTTACTGCACTTTTTCATAATCTGTCTTTACAAACTCAATTGCTGGCCATTATTCATGTGCAGTTCCGGTGGAGATGCAAATGGCTGAATCTTGGTATAATATGAATCACATGACCCCCCAGAATATTTTAATTTGATAAAATGGAGCAAGGTGCATCCACTATCATCACTAATGCTGTGTAATCTAGTGTGATTTAATTAAATCTGTATCCGCTATTACTTTATGTGTGTGTGGCAACGTCTACTCTCTGCACTTATTAGTTCGCTAATAAGTCGCTTTGGACAAAAGCGTGAGCTAAAGGTAATGCAATGTACTCAACGGGAAAGCCATGCGTGTGTACGAGTGACCAATGGCTGTGTGTTTCCTTGGTCTGCTTCAGTCGCCAGGAGCGGCATCAGTCTGTCTGTGAGGAGACGCTCCACTGCGGCTGCTTTGGCCCAGACGTCCACCCCAGAAACGCACGACAACAGGTGACGCGCGCACAAACACAAACATTGTGTATTCTATGGTTTTGGTTGTTAATGTCTGAAATTGGCCCTTGTGTGACCAACCCATGTTTATTATTTGCTCTCTTTTGTTACACACATAGGAGCTTTTGTCTGTGCTGCATGAACACACTTTACTTGCGTACCTGATGGACACTCGAAGGGGCTTTGTGAAGTGTCCCGGGCTACACTCGTATATTTCTCACTGATTCCATGATGACGGCCGGTTGATTGGACAGATGTGTGAAAGACTGAACCTCCACTAAAGCATGTGGATCTAGTTGGTTTTATTTGTCCAGCTAAATGGATGGAGGACTTCTGTTCTACTTTGCCAGCCATCGGTTGACAACTTTTGCTTTGTCTGTCTGAGGCTCTTAACTTGGCTTTCAAGATGAGCCAAACAACGCATGGGGATAATACAGCACATTCTTGAGGGCCATTTGAGTTTGAAAAAGTGTACAAATGTGTACAAATGTGTTGCCATTCCAGCCCCCATTAGAACTTTGTGTCAAGCACACATTACCTTAAAACTGGTTAAAAGCGGCTTCAGCTTAACTATTTATAAACTGTTTAGTTGTGCAATGGCTAACCATAATTTACTGCGTGCTGTGCACAGATATATTGTATGTAGGTTAATAGGATGTGGGTGTTCATTGACTAGTCATTAGATCGAGAAGAAGATATGATTACTGATTATTGATCCCTGCTGCCTGCAGGAAACCTAAGACGGGCATTTTGATGCTCAACATGGGAGGACCTGAGAAACTAGAAGACGTGCACGACTTCCTGCTGCGGTTGTTCTCCGACACGGACCTGATGAAACTCCCAGTACAGAAGTATGCACACGCACACGCACACGCACGCATGCCCATGCAGTTTTTAATAAACCGCCATAGTTAGCATGCACACACACACACGGAGGGAGGTTTTCTGGTCACATTCCAAGATCCCCAAGCCACGCGATGGTTCATGCATCGCCACTTGTTTGTTTCATAATAACTGACTCCGGAACCAACAAAGGAATTTAATTTGCTTCCTGCTGAGAAGGAAAAAAGTGTTTTACTTCCTCGTACCTTCTGATCGTGGTGCGCATACGCTTTTCCTACAGGACTCTAAACTGACACTTTTCGTTCTATGCTTGTATTGGGACCAACACTTTGAGTGTGCATTTCCCCTCTGTTGTTGTAACCAGCAGTTCAAACGTGTTGTCTTGGTTTTGTATCCCCGAAATATCATGCCAAAAATGTACATTCATTTCTAAATGATCCTTTTGACCTTTCATCGAAGCGCCATTATTGGTTAAAAATGCTCATTTGTACAATACTTTGGTTTATGACAAGAAGGCTGGAAAAAACAAATCGTTATCCAGCTCGTCTGTGTTCAGTGCTAATTAGCAAATGCTGCTAGCATGCTGTAGACAGTCCTTGTTCTTGTTAAACAACTATGATTTATTAGTCTTTAGTATATGGAAGTACTGTAATAACATCTATTGTAGGATTAGCTTCTTCAGCTAACGTTAGCTTCATAAACTGTTAATTTCACAACACAAAGCAACTTCATCCGTTTTAGCTTTAGCTGTTATTTGACCGTACACAATAAGCAAACAGCTGCTGGAGCTGAGGTGTACTTTACTGTTACATACTTGCACAACAAGTGAACGTTAGCTGACACGACCAGCTAACTTGCTGCTTGAACTAGCATCAGCTTCATAGACTGTGGGAAATCTACATAGTGATTGAAGGCCTGTTCATTAGCTGTCTGAGCTGAACAAATGAGCTAACGGCTGCTTGCTTGAGTCGCCATCGTACTGTTGTATTGTCGTCACTATCTGTACTTCCACCCTGCAGTAAGCTGGGGCCGTTCATCGCCAAGCGCCGCACGCCAAAGATCCAGGAGCAGTACAGCAAGATCGGAGGGGGCTCGCCCATCAAGCACTGGACCTCCATGCAGGGGGAGGGCATGGTGAAGCTGCTGGACCAGATGTGTCCTGAGACGGGTGAGACGGTCCCGCATCTCATCCGCGCAGACCAAGGCTTTGTTTCCTGCTGGTGGACTCGCCTGTCAGAAGCAGAAAGCGTGTGACGTGTAGATAGGGACCAAGTGAGGGTGTGTCACTGCACACGCCTGCACACACCTCTCCGATAAAGACCCAAACGGCAGTCTGCAATCTGATTAGGACTTTTTGATTTCCACCCTTTTTTTACTTTCTTTTCTGTATTTAATTAATTGTTCCTCCGTTCAGTAAATCTCCGGTTGTTGACTGACTGTGTCTCTGTTCAGCTCCTCACAAGTTCTACATCGGCTTCCGGTACGTTCAGCCGCTGACGGAGGAAGCGATCGAGCAGATGGAGAAAGACGGGGTGGAGCGGGCCGTGGCCTTCACACAGTATCCTCAGTACAGCTGCTCCACCACAGGTGACTCAGAGCCTAGTGACTCTAGTGGAAAAGGGGCAAATAACCAAACGGCTTCCAAAGACGGCCTCTACATCCAGGAAAAGATGGGAAAAGGAGTTTTCTATTGACGTTTTAATCTTTTAAATGCTGGTGTTGTAAAGACGTTACTGGCGAAGACAGCCAATGGGGAAACGCCAACAGTCAGACCTTTATGTTCCTGTTCCTAAAATAGCATCAATGCCGCTCGTATGAGGAAAGGTCGTACTGTGCACACCAACCCCTACCTGCGTAAGCTGCCCATAGTGTCTGTGAATCATGATGTCTTTACCATTTAGAACAATATTTCCATCTTACTGCATGTTGCTCTGGTCAATTTGTGTTGATTTGGAAAATTTGCAAAGTGTCTTTTCAAACGGGTTATGTTGTGAGTCTTTTCTAATTATTAGTGTTTCGCTCGTCCCTGGGAAACAGGCAGCAGTCTGAACGCCATCTACCGTTACTACAGCAACAGAGGCGACAGGCCAAAAATGCGCTGGAGTGTCATCGACCGTTGGCCCACACACCCTCTGCTGGTGCAGGTAACCCCCCTCCTGCCCCCCCACTGCAGATAACCTAGAAAAATATATAGTGGTTAATTAATTGACCTTGCCAAGAGGTCGTCATGGCAACTAATGAGGTGTAGGTGTCTTTGCTTGGTTATTACAGCATCTATTAAGTCTGTGTATTTCTAGACCTGGCTGGAAGCAGTAACTATACAGAAAATGGTTTGTATTTCGGTAAAACAGAAAATAACAAAAATATATTTTGTGTGTTTGTGTGTTGTGCAGTGCTTCGCAGATCACGTCCGCAACGAGTTGCTGAGGTTTCCAGAAGACAAGAGGGACGATGTTGTCATTCTCTTCTCGGCTCACTCCCTCCCCATGGCTGTAAGTACCATGAAGTACGGATATACCAGTACCACTGAGCGGGGCTGTTACCTGCCGCCATCCAACATGAAAGCGGAATCCTCCTCACTTAAGGCCCCAATGCGGCAGTGCACCAACCGATGGGCGACGACTACGTCTACCAATAGTACGGACTGACCTCCACCTGACGGTGCTGCTGTGTCCCGTGTGCAGGTTGTAAACCGAGGTGACCCGTATCCTCAGGAGGTGGGAGCCACCGTTCAGAGAGTCATGGAGGCACTGGGACATTGTAACCCGTACAGACTGGTGTGGCAGTCCAGGGTGAGCGCACACACACTCTCACGTGCACACGCACACACAGGACCTGCAGTCTGGGCTCAAAGCCGTCGGGCGTTAGACGCCTCGTTCAAGTGTTTGTTTGCTGAAGTTGGTACTAGCAGACCCCGGTACTGTGTAATACTTTATCTTCACTAACCTTATGGGGACACCTGCTACATTACAGCGGGCTGTCTGCGTTATTGCCACCTTTTAAGTTGGTGTCCATCATCCAGCTCCTGCTGAACAGGAGGAGAACCGTGGCTCCTCTACAGATTCTTCCCCGGTTGCCTGTGCCTGCTGACTTTTGCAGCCACGTATTTACATGAATTACAATGTTTACACTATAGATAATATAGATGCTGCACAACCGTGCAGGTGAGCAAAGACCTTTGAATGTGTGTGTAAAGGATTAAACTCTGACAGGAGGATGCATGAGTGTAGTTCAAAGGAAGTTTCTTTGCTTGGAGCGCCACAAGATGGAGCCAGCCGTCCATGTAATGCTGCATACGGATCAGAGCAGGGACCTCGGTGTCCTGCTGGAGGGGAGAGGGGAGAGGAGGAGGGGGGAGGGGGGGGGGGGGTCTCCGTGTTCACACTGGGAAGGGTTTGTTGGTGGGAAGAGGATGCACCAGTTTGGAGTGTGAACACCTGCGTACATGGGAATAGTTTTGTTAAATATCTTTAATAGAATCGTAAACAAAATAATTTCTTATGGCATCTTTGTTTACTTTTTAAGGCAAACGCTTGAAAAATGAGACGTCTCCGGTGAAATGATGTAAGGAAAGAATGTGACGTCCTCATGTGTGGACTCTCAATTCCCAGTGTAGCACTCTGAAACTTGGCTCTAAACTTAGCCTGATCGGACAATTTGGTCTGGATTGAAAGGGTTCAGACCCCCTCCTGTTTCCATGACGATGGGAGCGGACGGGGGTCATGCCTGGTGTCTGCTCCTCCAGGTGGGGCCCATGCAGTGGCTCGGCCCCCAGACGGACGACGTGATCAAAGGCCTGTGCGAGCGAGGGAAGAAGAACCTCCTGCTGGTGCCCATCGCCTTCACATCGGACCACATCGAGACTCTGCACGAGCTGGACATCGAGTACGGCCAGGTGCTGGGGGAGGAGGTGAGGAGGCAGAAACGCTCAACTCTCAGCCACTTTTCTTCTTTTAAAATTAAACCCTCAAGACAAAGGAACAATAAATCATTATTCCTCTTCTACTACAGACAAGAACTAGAGGTTTGTTTTTTTGGTTACAAACAAGTGCGACAACACTTTGCCTTCTTTCCCTTCCCTCGTCAGTGTGGGGTGGAGAACATCAGGAGAGCAGAGTCGTTGAATGGCAACCCTCTCTTTATGAAGGTACACACACACACACACACACACACTCTGCTCACTCACCATGTCCAGAAACAGCAGGTCGGCAACCACCAACTCATTTAAATACTAATAAAGGCGCTTGAACACACCTTAAGCTAAACTGAGTAAGGAAGTTGGGGGAGATTGAAACAGAAAGAAGAGAAGCAAATTATGACAAATACACAAAGTGAAGAAAGGAGGTGAGACTGTACCAAGTAAGGAAGGCCTTTAATAAAAGAAAAGGAGACTGCAGCAGAAAGGGAACAATAATGGATTCCTCCATCCTATCCTACTCCCTTTCCCTTCGTGTGTGTGTGTGTGTGTGTGTGTGTGTGTGTGTGTGTGTGTGTGTGTGTGTGTGTGTGTGTGTGTGTGTGTGTGTGTGTGTGTGTGTGTGTGTGTGTGTGTGTGTGTGTGTGTGTGTGTGTGTGTGTGTGTGTGTGTGTTATTAAAGGAAGGGGGTGGATCAATGGGAACCTTTCGAGCTGACTACAGTGGAACTGAACAGCCCGGCTGGCTGGCTGGTCAAACCTGCCGTGCTCAGAGACGCCTCGCCGTGTGTGTGAGAATCAATATCCAGGGGATGATTAGTTGGTAGTTACTGAAGGATGGTTTCCTTGGTGTGGTTTTAGTTTCTCAGTGAGCTGAATCAGTCTGCTAGCAGCAGCAGACTGGAAAATAAAGAAAAATACATTCATCGCCATTTTTAACTGCACCGCTCGCCTGCTGTCCATGGTTTTATTTCCTGATAAATCCCCGCTCAAATCGCCATCTTGTATGTTTTGCCTTATTTTTAGTCACACTTTCTTACCCATTGAATTCTCTCAGATTATTCGTTTGACTTTGACAAGACAACATGTGTTTTGAATTGGCACCGGCAGCTATATCAAAATAAAATCCTGCTAGGAAACCAAGGGATCAGAGGTGCTCTGTGCAGGCTTCTTATAAACAGACTAGTTGTATTCAGATCACATCAACGCTATCGTCCGCTTGCGTACACACACCTCCATAGTGCAACTGTAAAACGTGAGTTATTTACTGCATACTTTGAGGAAGCGGCTGAAAATAAGTAAGTTAGTAAAGCAGTATTTGTGTTCAACACAGAAATGACTTCTTGTTGGGGTGAATGAATTTAACCCGTTGCCTAAAGGACGGAGCATCTGTCTCAAAACCCCCTCTGCGCCGTTTGTCCAGGCTCTGGCGGACCTGGTCCAGTCCCACCTCAAGTCCAACCAGTCGTGTTCCCGCCAGCTGACCCTGCGCTGCCCGCTGTGCACCAACCCCACCTGTGGAGAGACCAAGGCCTTCTTCGCCAGCCAGACGCTCGCTTAGAAACCAACGTACAGTCCGACGCCCTTCCTGCAGCAGAGCTACCTGTGAAGCAACTTAATACGCACACACACCCACACGCACACATAACACTGTCTCTCCCGCTGTGTCAGTTCCTTAGGGAACACAACAGGGTAGAACATGTGTGACTCAAATGCTAATTTTCTTTTGCTGAATCCAATTTGAATAAAAGGAGGGGTAGGCATTATAGGCTTACATTATTTCGTTTGACCCATTTAAGATGATTTTGTTTCAATAGGTGTCTAAATTTGCAAATATTATAAATAAAACACATCAATTTTCAAATGAACCCAAGCACAAAGTTCTGCCCCAAGCCATCCTCTCAGATCAGCCGATTGTTTGACTGGTCAAATCCCCCCACAGATGATGAGACACCTTGTAGAAAGCTTCAGGGAAAGTCCTCGCGCTAGTTTCTATTGGAGTTTCTCTCATTCGAGCTCCCTTGCCTACATTCCAGAAACTGTTTGTCTTCCTGGTAGTGCTCATTGGATATCGCAACACTCACAAGGGACCCTCACGCCCGCCCTGCTGCCAACGGCACGATGTGATTGGAGGAAGGGATCCAGAGGGATGTGCACGGCTACTTTAGGGATCCAACAGAGGGATCTTTAAGTCTAGAAATTCTCCTGGATCCATGTTCTGGGACCCTTCAGGGTGTCATGAAATAATGTTTGGGCTTTTGGAAGATAATATTTTGTATTGCAAATTCATGAACCTCTTTTGGTCCACCCCTACAAAGGTAAAAAGCAGCTCATCACTCTGAATATGCATCCCACCGAAACCATGTACAAGCACAATTTGAAGATATACGCAAGGGTGATCCAAGAGAAACTAGTTGCACCATCAAAATTAAATTGAAATGAATAAAGTAAAGAGTACGGAAATATCCAACAGCATCCCACGTTCAGGGGAATGTGTCCAAAATAAGAGTTGTGTCTTTGGAATCAAACTTTTGACATTTCTTTTTTTCTTTTCTTTTTTCTGTTCCTTCACAGAATAAGATCACCGCTGATCTAAGATCAAGGATCTGTTGTTACACGTTTAGCGGTCTGGCGTTTTGAATTAAATATTATACCGTTTTCTTCTAAGTGTGAGAAGAGCAGGAACCGATAGGAAAATAACAAAGTGCATAAAAGAGCCCTGGAATAGTGCTTCGATAGCGAGATGTGGTTATTCCAAAGTAGCACAGACATCCTGACGTGTGTCTGAACCCTTTTTCATCTACTCACAGTGCACCAAATATGAAAAAAGACTAATCCGTTGATAAGTCAAATATTTTTGGGGGTCTTGCCATCGACGTTAACAACTGACGCTTCAACAAGTGTACACTTTTCATTGGAAGTAACTTCTAACCCCCCCACTGTTTTCTTCCTCCTATGCCGTGATCATGTGCCTTTTTTTATGGCTAATTAATTAGCAATACAGACATTGCTTGTTTTTCTTTGTTTTCCTTCGTGTGCTGAACAAAGATGCCGACTGGAAGAATCCGCCACAAAATCTGAATTTACAAATCCCTGCTCAGGGCTTCGGCAACTCTGTTTCTGCTGAACCGGAATGGGAGGTTTTATATTCCAGACTGGCCTTTAGGAAGTCTGAAGAAGGCGACGGATCTCGAGGAAAGGTCTGTGAGCAAACGGGTGAGGGAGTTGTTACCGGCACTTGTAAGCAAATATCCAACATAAACTACTGTAGCAATGATGTGTTTTAGTTGGCCAACCTGGAACAAAGCTTGCCCCGTGGCGTTGGAATTATTGCTCTGAATTGGTCTAAATTGTGGAAAACATGTTGACGATGCTTACACGTCATGTTGCATGAAATTCACAAATGAACCTCACTTCTATGGTTTTTGAAGCATAAATGCAACGGTGGTCCCCCCAACAACTTCCAGCACGGCTGCTTTGATACAAACACAATGATGGTCCAGTTCAATGTCCCGGACAACCTGTGCAGCCTCACTCAGCTGCTTCATAACAACCGCCGTTTGGTATAATCTGCCGTATTCTGTGAAACACAGACCTTCCTTCAATCCAACCAAAAGCATAGATTGATTAAAATAGTTGAATGTGTATATCTGGTGTCGCCTGGGAACAACCAACCAAATGCTCCAAACTGTAGCCGTGACTTTTAATGTACCAACTCTCCCAAGTGCAGATCTGCTGCTGTTCCTCCAGCTCCTCCCCTCAACGAGCTGCTGGCATTCAGATGGGCCTCTCCGGTCGGTGCACGCGGCGTCCGTCGGTGCTGCTTGAGGCGTTTGCCACTCGTAACTCAATTCAAATCGGGCGTGCTTTGTGCTTTCAGTGCTCTTCCACGGGGTTGAAAAGGGCTGCTTTACCCAGAGTTCTGTGCTGCATTAAGAACTGAATGTATTCTAACGTTAGCGTAGCGTGTGATTGGGTTCAACTAGCAGCTCAGGAGGAGGAGAAGGATCTTCCCTTTTCTTTTTGTCCAGAGCTGCCACCTTTTTATCCAATCGAAACGAAGCAAAGCTGCGACTCCCATCAAACGGCATGTTGGGGAAACTCAACTGTCACTTTACTGCAACTACAACTGTGAACCAGTCTGCTTGCATTGGCGGCAGGATGTTTGGGTCGGGGTGAGAACACGCGCTAATGTCTGACTGGCGCCAACATGTTGTTTTGAATGATCTCGTGTGTGCACTCTGTCTGTAGCTGGAAATGTGCTCTGAGGTGTTTGCGTTGTACATTCAATAAAGATGCTAGATTTACGTTTTAGGTTTTTTGGAATTATTTATTTTCGGTCGTTTTGATTTTGTTCTTGATTTTTGTTCTATCTTTTCTGCTGTTATGAAATGTTTTTTTTTATATGTATATTTGAGACTCATGGTATAAGCAATGCAATTAAACATAACAAATCTTCCTTAAAAACACAATAATGATGACGTGTTTGTGTTTTTTTTCATGTTAAGCCTCCACACAATGAATGCAATATGTTTATCTTGGATGAAAGTTGATTTGTGAGGTAAAATTGTCTTTGTCTCCGTGAGAGACGTCAACCAATGACCCCTGTAGAGAAGACCGTTCTTCTGGCTTACGTCTTAATACCAACAAAACAGAATTTGATGGTTCGTATTGGACAAATCAACAAAAACTGGACTAGCGTATTGGAGATGGTTCGTGACCTCGAGGCACCGTCTGGTTTGGAGACTCTTTGGAGACGACGTGCTTCTGTGGGCTCCACCAGCAACCCCTCTTTGCTGATGGAGGGCGGTGTGGCGTTGTGACTGAAAGAATCGGATCGCAGATGCGAGCGTGCAAGTTCGGTTTTGTCTAAAAAGCAACATGCCTGTCTCTGTTTTAAACATGGACGCAAAGCCAACCGGTCGTGTCCCGTGGATTGACCCAAAAGCTGGTATATACCTCAATGGGGACCAGAGCAGCAGGCCCCCATTGAGTGACCTGTGGACTTTACCCCCGCTTCCAGGGTGAAACGTGTGATTTGAAGTCCTCCCACCTCTTCTCCTCTATATTTTTTCCTAAACGCCCTCTTTTCACCATCCTTTCTCTTTTCCTCACCAATACTCAGTCCTCCCGCTTGCTCTCCCGCCTACTCCGTTTTCCATCCTTTTTAATCTTCTTCAACTTCCCCCCCCACCCCCACTCCCAAACACACACACACACACACACACACACAACTTCCCATTCATTCCTAACTCGTTCTCTTCACCTCAACCTCTCCTCCTTCCCTTCTTTTTTCTTTTCCTTGCAGTCCCCTGCGGTGCTGCAATCACCTCTGCTGCTGTTGATTAAGCTGAGAGAGATTGGCTGTCCACGACCCAATAACCCCGGAGGGTGCCGGGCTGCCCCTCCCCTCCCCCACCTGCCCCCCTTCACATCTGAGCCAGCTGCAATCTCTTCTTTTCATTTTAATTTCTTCTTTTTTTCCCTGCACCTTCATATCTGACATCTCCTCTCAACATCCCTTGTCTCCCCTCCTCTTGTCTCCTCTTTTCCTTCCCTCTTTCATTTTCTCCTCACCTTTCCTACAATCCCTCCATACCTATTCTATTCCTCCTTGTCCCTTTTGTTCCCTCCCTTCGGCGCTCACATTTCCTCACCCCTCCTCTGGTCTTCTGCCTTGAAGCTCTTGCAAATTGCTGCGTCATGGTGTCAGGATGATTAAGACCGTTCAACACAAAATTTTCTCCCGAATAACGGACAGATTTCAGGGCATTCTATTGTGAAAAATGGCTGTAAAATGCACAAAGGGCGCCAAATGGGTAAAAACATAATTCTCAGGGAAGATGTCCTCGGAAGCCCCGAGGTTTGGACTGCGCCCTGAATGATCACAATTACTGGCTCCGCCCCTGGTCCTCAAGGCTCTGTTCTGCTGCAATTTAGCACTTTGTTCAATACCCATCCGATGAATGGGAGCAGCGTGTGGCCCACACAATGCCCATCACGCCGACCGCGTTACACGACCAAGCCAAGTGTGTGAGCAGGCTGCTGCGATAGTGGACCAATCACACGTTGAGATGCCAGAGAAAAAAAACAGGACACTTGGAATAATTTTTTTCAATCAATTGCCAACATTGTTCAACGTTCAATCCTACGTAGCAATTTTGTTGACAACGTAGAATGATCTATAGACTAGATTTAGATGAGTTTAGATGACTACACAATAACCTACAAGAGAGCAGACTGTCTCCTGCTCCTTCCTGTCCTCTCTTACCTCCTCCTCTCCTCATTTCTCCTCCTCTCTCTCCGCTGTCCTTCATCCTGACTTCCAAACCCTTTCTTTCTCCCATCTAAATTCTCTTTTCCGCTGTTCTTTTATTTTGAAATCTTCACTGCCGCTCGGCCTGCTGGTCCGTCAGCTCAATGGGGGAAGGGCTCTTCTGGACGAGAAGGTGTACGTGTGTGTTGTGGTGACTGCAGGCTGCTGGTAATTGAAAAGCCAGGACGCCAGCAACTGTAACCTCCGTGACCTCCTATTGAGAGAACAACCATTGATTTCCACACAGAAGGAGAGAAAGAGAGCGAGCAAGTGCTAAAGAAAAGGATACATTATCCTAAAATAAAATGGTGGAACAGGGAGAAAGAAGAAGGCAGGGAAGAGGGAAGGTGAATACAAAGGAAAGCATTAGAGATAAACTGGGAAGTATGGAGGACGGGGAAGGAGGAAAGATTTCAGACAAAGGAATGAATCAGAAGACTGTCAGAGAGGAGAGGAGGCGAAGTATAGAAAATGTTGAATAAAAAAGTAGAGGCGAGATGATAGATGAGGAGGCAGAAAAATAAGAGTGAATGGACAATAAAAAAACAGCTTAACGTAAAAAAAACAATTCAGGATGGGAAAGAGGAAGCAAAGGAAAGATGTGCGCACACATGGGAGCAGAAGGGAACCTCTTCACAAGGATGGAAGAGGAAAGGTGGGAAGAAAACAACATGCATGAGACAGACACCATCTGACGGAGGGACACCGTCAACTCCACAGTTGTTGTGACTGGAGGTTGGCCAATTAGAGGCTAGTTTAGGCTAAATTTAATAGAAGACCAATCGGGAAAATGTCATTGGGGCAGTGGGCCCAGTCAGCAGTGCTGGTCAGAGCGAGTATTACTGTTAAAGTTCAATTTCAAATGGCGGTGCGCCTGGACGGGTCCGAAGCGTTCCAGGATATTCTAAGGCAAAAGGGACAGACATACACCAACGCACACAGACACACACACACAACAAAATCCCCTAAAAATGAACACAAGATTGTGTTGACAGGATCTGATAAGAGTTGATTCAAACTGAACATTATGACTTTTACTTGGCCGGTATTCACTGCAGGTCTCCTGTTCTGGGTTGGAGCTCGTTCATGTCCGTGCACAGTTTGCATGCGAGCAGGAAGAACAGTTAGTTTCTCCCCCTGCAGAACTCACTTGTGTTAATGAAGACCAACATTTCACACACGTTTGAACAGAGCCGTCCTTTGGTTTCCCACCCTTTGTCCTCCTTATCAGGCATCTGACCCCCCCGGTAATAGAAAGACAATGTCACCAGATTAACAACTACGGTGCGCTGTTTCCCTGGCAACGATGCGAGGAAGAGGAACAGGAGGATGGGACGCAGTGATTAAAAGAGGAGAGGGGGAGGTTAAAGGAGAGAAGTGACGAGGTGGATTGATGAGCGGAGATGGACGCTGGGATGATTACACACTGAGAGGGAAGAAAAAGAATGAGTGGGGCAAGAGATGTAGTGATCGAGTCATTAGAGACACACATAGGACAAACCAGATGGATTGATGGAGTGGTTGAAAAGAGTAAAAAATAGGCAGGTGAGGAGGGGGAATTTTTTTTGCTGCAACAAATGTGCACAAATATCAAGGATAAGCAAAGACTAAATAAGTGTGTATACTGTATTTGTGTACAGCATAGTGTTAATTTCGTCAGACGAGATGAGACTAAATATGTTCGTCAACAACCTTTTTTTTCATGACTAAGACGAGACGATGACGAGACTGCACTATTCTCCAAAAACGCTGACTAAGACTAAATTAACATGCATTATTGTTGACGAAAAAAGACAAGACTAACATGTTTTGCGTAAAATAAAAACTATGATAAAATCTCTCTTCAGTTTCGTCTGAAATTGTCTCTACTTTTTCATCACAAGATAGAAAGAACATTTGCCATAGGACTCGCTACCACCTCCTCTCGAATCAACTTTCCTTCGAGAGGAGCTGGTAGGGCTACCTGCTAGCGGTAGCACTATACCTGCTAGCGGTAGCATTGCCTGCTAGCGAAAGGAGCTGGTAGCGCTACCTGCTAGCGGTGGCACTACCTGCTAGCATCGTAGCTCTCATTATGGAACCAGCAGGAATCAAGCCTCCCCAACCCCCGGTCCTTTTGAATATCTCCCTAATTCTGAGGTGTCAAGGTTGGCAAGTATGAATATCGTGCATCCCTACTTTTGACTAAAACTAGACTAAAATGAGACTTTTAGTCGACTAAAACTTGACTAAGATACCTTGAGTTCTCGTTTGACTAAAACTAGACTAAAATGGTGAGACTTTTAGTCGACTAAAACTTGACTAAGAAAAAAAGATATGTGACTAAATGTGACTAAAACTAACAAGGACATTTGCCACAAGACTAAGACTAAATTAAAAATAGGTGACAGAATTAACACTAGTACAGCAATTTGACACCAAAGACCTGTTCTAGATCTGCTTAACGGCCCACGACAAAACCGCTGTTTAATTAAAAGACTGTGGATTTGCGGAAATGAAGTGTCATTGTTACGTTGGTTAAGTTATTTAGGTTAAGTACCTCACGTAACTCTTGTTTTCTACATGGGACACACTGTCCTGTGCGTGTTTGCACTGTCCGTCCGACTCTAACACAGTTGCTCCGAGCGTCTAATGTTGCCGTTGCCGTCTTTACATCGGACCAACTTGGAAGCCCGATGGGTCAAACACAATCCATGGAGGGAACCTTGTACTTTTTATTGGACATCAATGTCCTTTGAGATGTGAAAAAAGTGAATTTTAAAATCTGAAATTCGAATAAGAAATAAAATGGACGCCTAAAATCTTGAGTCTTTGTTCTTCTGAAGTTTGGTGTGTAGCCAGTCGATATCCACGCCACGTTTCCAATCTAGGCCGACTCGAACGATGCCACTTAAGTTCCTCTTCTGAGTGTTCCTATGGTAGGGAGGGCCGCTCCCCGCTCACATACCCGACAGTGAGCCCAGGGATACACATCGAGTACCACACACCGTCCCTCTAGCATCGGGTCTCCTGTTACTGGTGGTGCTGCTTCTTGGAGAATATGAAATGACGAACAATGTCAAGCCCTGCACATCAAACTATTTCCTACGGGTGGACAAATGTCAACATCCCAATGTCAACGGGGACGGTGTTCAGGGAGCCGAGCTCGTCAAACATCTCTAGAAGCTTTATTCTGCCGTGTGTACAACTTTCAGGTACTTCTACCTTGGTGGTTTCAATCCAATGTCAGTGTGTATGTGTTCTCTACCACATAGATCATGCAAATTAAACCTGCAATCACGTTTTCCCATCAGGAAGTTTTGAGTAGAGAAAAAAACATAACAGGAGGACAGTGTACATGGATAAGACCATTGTGATTTCTTTATTGATTTTTTTCTTCTTTTATACATAGAGTGGAACAACAGAAATTCTCCCAATATCTCATTCATGTTTGATCATTGTTTTATTCCACACCACAAGTTTTCAGTCGCTTCTCTTTTTCTGTTCTAACCAAATGTCTAAAATAAAAATGCATCATTTCATTTTTGATTACTGTATGACAACCATAAAAGAAAATGATGGAAAAAAATAAGAAAGGAAAAGAAAGGATCAGTAAACAAAAAGGTGAAACTTGATGTTTGGGGAGGGAATTGTTTGAACAAGTAATCCGATCCAGTTCCATACATGTTTACTGAGGGGCTGTGTTGGAGACCTTCAGTAACTTTTTTAAGTGCAATGATTGTAATTTTGTTCAGAACGGATTTCCAGGATCTGCCACGTTGACCTTTGACACCTTACTGTTGGTGTGGCTGATGCTGGAATCAAAACTTTTGTTTTGTTCTAACTATAACTGCGTATTGTCTTTGTTTTAATCTTATTTGCTCAGTACGAAGCCCCCGTGGCAAAAGTGCCGAAACGTAATATTGATGAATACGTACAGAAATGTCTTTACAAGAAGCCAATTTTCTGCTTTTAGCTCATTAATCTTGAATCTAAACTTCAACATCAACAACAAAACAAAAAGTACAAAATTATGCAATTTCATCGCCCGTTTTTTCATTTTCAAAATATATTCCATACAGAAAAAAAAATGGAATGGAAGACGAGAAGTACTGGAAGGGCTCTAAAATGTACTCTGTTACTGTTACTGGTACTGTTATTCCCTCAACTAACACTGCATGAACATGAGCATGTACACAAAACATTTATTTTGGCCTTTCAAACTCGTTGAGTTGATATTTGCCATTTGACATTCCTGTTTCTGGGAAACCTTCGATTTCTTTGTTCTTTGCCTCTACTCTCATTTTGTTCATTGGCCCATACACCCTTTCACTTAAACTGGTTGTTGGCAATTTATTTCAGCTAAAAGCATTAATCTGGGTATCATTGATCTATCCAATTGAAATATACTAGCAAAGAGCTACGCTCTTACTCCCCAAAGGGCTCATTGCATTAGGGCACAGCGTATTTGTGAACCCGGCTAACGCTTGGACAGGCTATGGGAAAGTACAATGGATCAAAAGCAAGCTGCTGCCGCCGAACTACCTGAACAATCAGCAGCAAACGTCACAAGTTTAGTCAAAAGCTTTGTGCTTCTCCCGCCTCACGTTGTATTTTACTGTATTTGACGGCTGATTTCCAAACGCACCTACAAAACGTCGGTAGGTTGCGGTAAACCTCGCCGCCACTCTGAAGCCAGTTTAGATAGCAGTTTAGATTGTTTTATCAGTAGGTCAAACGTCACATTGATGCCAGATGCAACCTGAAGTTCCCAGTGTAAAGCACTGTGGGAAACGAGATGAGAGGATGATAATAATAAGGTTAATAATAAGTTTCACAATGCATTACATGGCTAGCTAATCGTAAATATACTCATGCATAAAAACTTGGCCGTAGCACTGCTGTATGGGTAATGTCACGGCAGTGCTGGCCTCAGAACAGCAGACAAAGGACTCTAAAGGAAAGTTAAAAAAAAATGATGGATGAAAATCTACTGAAACGTGGCTGGATTTCAAACAACACTGATGGTCCACATGAGGAAACGGATACGCCTTCAAAACAACCAAGAGACTAAAAGAAATAAACAAACAAAGATTGTAAATTATAAATCCCTCAATCATTGAGAGGAGAAACACTTATACATTGACAAGAAAGAGAGCATAGAAGAAGACAAGCATTTTTCATTTTTGGTTTAAGCACACCGTTTTAACGATTACAAAAAAAGAACTTAAAAAAATCAATAAAGCTTTTTGCCCAACATTTGTTTTGTTTATAAAGTTACAGTCACCATAAAAAAACAAGGAAGAGCAAGTGAATCATTTCTGACATACGCTATTATTACATCATCCTAACACTAGTGTCTATGAGGTATATCTGCAACAGTTTGGTAAAGAGAGCGCGGTCTGCGCAAAGCCCGCACACGTTTGCCTTCGAGACTTTTTTTTATCTTTTAAAGCTTTGCGACAATAAGAAGAAACAAAAGAAGGAGTGAAAGGGCTGCGTTCAAAAAGCCATTTCTTTATGAAATGGCTTTGCTTTTCAACGGTTGTGCAGACACATAGGATGAAGAGGTGAGCCTGGGAAATGAGCTTATTTGAGATCTCAAGAGAATAACTTTTTGTTTTTCTATCCTGTGATCCCAAGAAAGTATTTTTTATTCATAAGTATCATCGTTATTTCAGTTTCAGTTTCAAAATATTCCATTTTTTAAGGTTAAAGAGCAACTTTAATTCGTATTGTTTTACGTGTTGAATCACGCTCATCGTTTCGAATGCCATCCGTTCTATTATTAATTTTGTGGCAATCTAGCTGCAGTCATCTCATGTCTGTGTAAAAACACAAAGGGAAATCAAATTGTGAGAAGAGGTCGAGCTGAAAAAAAACGGAGAAAATAGCTCTACACCCAGCTCGGAAAGCAGGAGAGAAAGAACGCGTGAAGGGATGGGATGTTAGAGACACGAGTCTGGTGATGCACACCCAGAGTCCTCGACACTGTTCCAGCAAGGCACTCAGGTTCTCTCCTACTTTGCAATGGAAGTGCTCTCTACGTCGTGGATTTGGAAACAACTTGTTGGAAACAACAAGCCACATATATATTTATTAGTACCCTTCAATCTTTCTCTTGAATCTTCTCTGTGTGATAAGTTTAAGGTCCGTGCAGTTTCTGTAGCATCATCGTCTATCTTAGAGTTGTGTTTATTTGCTCGGGCAGATTTAGCTTACTTTTTACTTTGTTCTAATGAAGCATACCGAGACTGTGAAGGCAGGAAACCAACGGGCCAAAGCCAAACACATCTGGTCAACCGCCACAACATTGATGATGATGCAGCGAGAGAGGGAAAAAGTGAGGAGCAAAGAGGAAAGGGAGAGAAAAATGCGGATCCAGAAAAGGAGGACGTGAGGTGCCACCACTAAGAGGAGGAAGCACAAACGCACGGAGCAGAGCGCAGACCGCACTGAAGAGAACAACAAATCTTTGGTTTTCTTTGGTTTCATCAACACGATTAAAAGGACAAATGGAAAGTCAGTGAGGTAGCCTCTCTGCTTCCCACTATTGAAATAGAAAGGTTTTTCCTTCTTTTTACACACACACAAAGTCAGTCTCGGAAGCAGCTTTAGCTTTAAGGGACTCCAACAGTTTTTCCTTCCTTAACCAGTGAAACAAGTCGGTGTGTTTGCATTCACACACACAAACACAAACACACACACACTCCGATATTCGGGGAACAAATGGGAAACACAGCAGGCATTTTTCCAGGAGAGGTGGTGTGTGTTAACATCACATTCAGCTTACAGTAACCTGGATAAGGTCTCACACCGACAGAGAAAAGGTGTAAATTACCAGTGTTCTGATGGAACGTCGGAGTGGACATTCTTCCAATTACGGTCCTTTTGGGTAGCTTGATATTTTATCTTGTGATCATCAAAGTGTGTTTACCAGCTTTTACGTATTTCCAGCGTCCAGGCATTAAAGAACAATTTGACACAAATAGAAATTGCAAATTGGAAAATAACTAATGTTACAATGAACGCAAAAAAACTATGGAACTTGAAATTAAGTGGCGGTATTTTCGTCGATATAGTGTTATTCTATTGTTGAATGTTTATGTTGTGCAGCAAATGCAGAGGAGCTCTAACATTCTTTCTACTTGTCTCTAACTGTATAGAAGTCTATGAGAAAAATATACAACTTTTGAGTCTCAATACAGCATGATGTTCTAGTGATTTTTTGACGTCAAATAGCAGAATTTTCTTTAGGAATATCTCGAGCCCCCGGTGGCAGTGGCAGGCTAGTTATTGTTAGCAACGTAGCCTTTTAGCAAACCATTTCGAAAACAAAATGTTACATTGTATTGCACGCACAGCAAAACCGTGCAATGCATACATTGGTGACCGGACTGAAGCAGCAATGTAAATAGGTGTGCAAGAGCATTTAAAATCGACGTTAAAACGACCAACGTAGTACAAATACAAATTCAATTCATATCAACTTCCATGAAATGTGGGCGCAGACATCTTTGTTGTGCGAGTCGTACGTTCTTTCTGGTTCAGCTCGGGGTACTCTCAGAATCCCGAGTCAGACGGCTGATATGGCGACCTAAAGGGGGCGTGTCTGCGCAAAATGCCTCAAGAAAGCTGGGTAATTTACACTTTCCAACTCGGGCGGAGACAACTGGAAAGCAGCATTATTCTCTCTTCAACCACTTCTGGTTGCTGAATACGGGGAAAGGCCAAATTCTGAGCGTCAAAAACTGCAGTCTGCAAACCATTGGTGTGACATAATTGTGACTTCTTATTTACAGTCCCGGTGCACCCTTAAAGTTTTTAGTTTTTTAGTTATCAGAAAATAATTGAAATGATTTATTTGATTCATGGGCCTGTTTAGCGTTTTAGAGCATATACAAGAACATTCTTTATATTGTTCACTTTTGTTTTGCGAAAGGGATCAAAAGGAGCTAATATCTGTTTTTAAGATACAGTAACCTTCTTTTGCGGCATTTCATGGAGCTATTGACTATTTGTACGCTGTAAATCATTTTTACTCAATGTTGCAGTAAGACCTTAACCAGGGTAGAGCTGCGTGAATGTAAACACACACTTTTTATTGGCCTCTCAGGGATCCCAGTCGTCTTTGGTGAGTCAGTTGATGTCAACGCGTGGCCCTTTTTTTACCTGATCTAGTGTCACTAGAACAGTCAGTCTGAAATACATTGCTTGTTCAACAATGGTCAGCAGGAGGCAAAGGAAATCAAAGCAAAACAACCAATAAATTAGCCATAAGACGGAAAAGAAAAACAGATGCAGTGCTCATTATTTGGTATCGGCTATTATTTGTCACAAAGAGATTGATTTCATTTTCGAAAAAAGAAAATATTGTGACCAGGACAAAAAAAAGGAGATTGTTTTAAAAAGTGAGAGCAAGTGTTGACATTCAAAAGTACGCAAGTCTAATCTGACATTCCTACATTGTTCTCTCATTAAGTCTAAACATTCGTAAGACAACATTTCATTTGCTTTTTAAAGTAAAGCTAACTAAGAATAAATTAACAGGCCTGGCATAAGCACTGCATCTTTGATGCAACTAACATTCTTAAATACTCATAAATATCCATAAAAAAACAATTACATCTAATTAAATAGCATTAAATTATCAAGTACAAAACTAGAGTGTTCTATAACAACTCATAAATAAACAGCATTGAATAGAAAGAAAAGGAAACATACAATGTAAACTTTGGCAAAGCTAATCATCAAGGGAAAAAGGTTCAGAGGGAGATTTGGCAACAAATATTTGTTTAAATTAATTCACAATTAAAAAGAAAACTAAATTAAATTAAAAATAAATTACATTAAGTAAAAGAAAAATCGCATATTGCAAAAACCTAGAAAGGAACATAGTAGTAATAGTAGACACATAGGTATTGGCAAATAATTTGTAAGTACTTAAACAAACAATGAAAACCTCTTTGGGACAGTTTTTTTGGTTTCATACCCATTTTTTGTTCTTTTTTTGGTTTGGCAGGTTGAGCCTGTGTTACATCCAGACAAAACTGCAAGTGGGAAAGGAAAATGGCCGCCACACCCCTGAGCCAGAAGCCACGCCCCGCCATTGGGCGTGGTCAGTAGGGCGGGAGGGTCAGGTGGGATTTCTTTGGATTAGAAGCTTTACACACAGAAAGAGAGAGAGAGAAAACTAAGGATAAAGCTATTTGACGGATATTTTAGCAGTTTCTCTCAACGGGCGAAGTGTTTTTTGGTTTTGTTTCATTTATTGTCGTTGTGTATATGGAGCAGCAGCATAGTTCCTCCCCCCTAAAGAACACGCTAACGTTGTTATGTCAGCAATGGACAGTTGGCATTTCCTATTATCACTCTTTAAGGCTCCTCCTCCAGCATGGCAGTGTGGGCTATTTTAAACAAATTGCTCTTCACTTTTTACAAACTTTCCCATCCAAGCCAGCAGTGCTTTCGTTCGGTAGCCAAAACGTGAGTAAAATCCACTGGATAGTCCTTCGTCATTTGGCTCCGTTATCGGGTCTCTACATTTTCAACCTGGATGTATCTCTAACAAGTGAGGAAGCATATTTTCCATTCTATGCCTGTGTGAAATTACTTGTTCAGAATAGGGGAAATCCCTTTTTTACTTTTCATTTCATTTGTAGATGAATTTAGTCATAATTTGTGAATAGCACAATTTGTGTTTTCAATCTGAAACAATCTCTTTCAGCTGGTTCCTGCTGGGCATGGGTTGAAAAGGCAAAGAGTCAGAGGTGAGTTTAACGTCACTGTGATTGAAGTTGATTGATCTAGATTGCAGATCCAGGATCTGTCCGAGACTTTTAAAATGAGTTTAGAGGGAAGAAAGCGGCATGTAGTGCTACGTTTGTACAGCAGAAAATCTTTGGTATGTACTGTACGTTTTTCATAGCATTACATTGTCTCTCCCTCTGCAGTAGGAAGTGTGCCGGACAACAGCCAGCTCAACTTGAAAATGTAGCCTATTTGAATCCCTACGAAGCAAAATGGAAGATGACATTTTTTTAAATTTTGTTTCTTTTCACTTGATGCTGACGTACTAAGCTGCTTGTGTCAAACACATGGACGTGAAGCAGGGGGAAATCAACCATCTCTGTGCTGTTGTCTGGCGGGTTTGTTTCTACTGCTGGAGATTGTTGGAGGTAGACTTTGTCCTGTGGGTCAGGTAATGACTTGTGGTGTAAAGAAGAAAAAAAAGCATCTTTGAACCTTGAAACGTCTTTCTCTTTCTTCGAGCATCAGAAGTTTGTGTAAATGTTTGGTCAAAATATGAATAACGATAAAGGCTGCAAATGTTGATGCCATGCTGAAGGAATGACCAATGCAATTACCAGATGTTTCCAACAATCAACTTGTGAGAACCTGTGAGATAGAATACTCTACGGACCAATATGAGTATCTGCCGTAGGAATACCTAAGCTAGCTCTTTGCTGGTAGAATGCTAGCTTTCCTGAAATATTGAGTTTCCTGGCTACCTTTCTCAACTTAAATACGTCTACAAGGCAAACAGCCCAGAAAAGTGAATGAATAGACACCCTTGATTAGCCTACATTCTAACCTATACAGTAATTCCTGCAACCGATGAAGTGGATTAATAGTTAGTGAATAAAAAGCCCAGATTTTTCCTTCTCGGGGGGAGGAGTACTTGCGACTGGAGTTAACGGTGAATCTTTGGTTTGTTAGCTGATGAGGTTTCTGTTGTTCTTTTAACCGTATTTTTACTTTGAAAAACTGCATAGGCACACGTTAAAGACACTCTTCAACCGTGAGAGACACATTAATGTTCTGACGTTTTTTGGGAGTCGGAGGGAAGAAAATAGTCGACGGCGTCCCCCGTCGGTTCCTTGCTCTCTTCCCCTCTGGTTTGACCCTTTTCAGTTCCCAATTTGGTTCCCCTTAAAGATGGACTGACGCAACATCAGGCAGAAAAAAAAAGCTACTTCTCCGATCCCGTGATGTCGTCCTTTCTCCTATCCTTGTCTTTGTTGTGGACATCCTCCATTCAGGACATCGTCGCCGCCACTCTTTTTTTTTTTTTGTGTGTGTTTTTTTTTTGGTAATAATTCTCTTCCATCTTCAGTTTTTCCATTTGTTGGAACAGTTAGGTGCAGAAAAAGGTTTTCTTTGGTTTCGATTTGTCAATAAATAGAAAAAGTCACAAGAGTCCATTTGTTGAAATTTTAAATCGTTCTTGCCTCTAACCAGGCCGGGACTCAGCCTGGTGTTTTCTAAGGAGCAGGGGCTGCTGACTGACGCCTTTCCTTTGGTTTTGGTTCTATTTTTGGTTTGATAGCTTGGATAAAAGATGATTCATGAGGTGATTGCGGACGGTAAGGCTGCTGAAGCGGAGATGGAGGTTGTGACGGTTGATGTTTTTTGGGTGCACTAGTATTTACATCATATATCAGGGCTGTACAGTGTGACGGATCAAAGTAAAATCAATGGGCGTCGCCGGATTTGATAGCGATGGATGCTTAAAGAGTTTGTTTGGACAGTAAGACAGGCACAGAAATGGTGTCTCTGTGACTCAGTCCATCTGTACCTTCTACAAAGCATCCAACTCTACTACGCTGCAAACAAGTTCAATCTTGAGTTTAATCTCAAGTTTTTGTTTTCAATTAGTTTTTTCTTATTAGATTTGGGTGGTGAATTTACCACTATCAACAAGGAAACAAATCAATTTTGTAAGTGGAAAAAGTTCAGTTTTTCATTAAAAATTTGCAGCGATAATACCAATCCGCCAGCATGCTGACTTGGCGGAAGGGACGGACCTGCCAGGCATCGTCTTTAGATTGTTCTCTTTATTACAAAGGCCCTGATTCGCCTGGACAGTTCGTCTTCAGCAGGTTCAGACAATGGTTCTACTGTTGAATCGGTCACTTGATGCTTTGATAGTTAGCGTTTTTAGGGGGGGTATCTGTGATGACAACTGCAGGCATCCAAAAAGCATCTTTGTTACACTAAGGCTGGATTTACGACAAAAGCTCAAATAATAGGCGAGTTTTGAGCACACATGTTGTGCGACATGTTAGACGCATACCTGTGGCTTTTAGTGCTTTCTGGACTCATTTTACAGATCTTGTCAGAAATTACTAAAGAAAACAATGTGTAGTTTTTGAGACCAAACTGCACCAGTTTGTTTTTGTTCTAGTTGTTGCTGTGACGCTTGGCTGGAAACCGCTGCCCTGATGAATGAGCTAACACAAATGAATGGTGGGTGAAGCCAGGGTAAACTTTGGTTCGCTTTGGTTTAGCTGACACCGTTTTGGGTCAGGATGGGGAAACAGGAGAAACGTTTGTGAAATGACTCTTCAAAGTTGTGTCTTTGTGTAAAGCAGGTGTCATTGCTTGTCTGCAGTGTGTCTACGTGCATGTTTGTACATTACAATGTGTAATGACACAAAGCCGAATGGATTCCAGCCACTGTTTAGAAAAAATGGTATCCTGAGTTTTCTAAGATGTGAAGACCAATCGGCTTGGCAGAGAGCCCCGGTTCTATTGCAAAGAAAATGTGCTTCAAGATTGTGCTCACATATATTGTTTATATTCCTATATAATACACCAATGCAGTAAGTATGCCTTTCTGTCGGTGAACGGTTGTGTATCTGTGTGTTTGTGCTTGCATATTTTGACATTTACTAACTTTGATAATCTGCATTGCCCCCCCCCCCTTAAAGACTCCAATCGATACAATTTGTTTCTTTGGTAAAATTGAAGAGTTTTCGCCCCAAAAACTGATAAAAATGTCATAATTTTGTAAATGAAAATAAAATAAAGTTGGTTATAATATAAGTAAAAGACAATTCATCTACAACCTGGGTCATATGTGTATACCAGAGATCAACTTCAGGGACTTATTTTCCTTTTGAAAATGAATGTTGGCCATTTTGGAAGTAAATTCTTCTATTCTGATCTCAGGGGGACGACAGACTTTGGTTAATGCTTGTGAGCCTAACGGTTAAAACAAGGACAGCACAGCCAAATGAACACAGTTGTGGGACTGTATTTTCCTCCATAACTCAGACGTTAATTGACACATACATAAACTGACCAGCTGAACTTAGTGAGTTAGATAGAGTTAGAATAAATTGTTGAATGTTTGAATAGATCATTTCAACATCACAACCTCGAGCTGTTCCCAAGCATACTGAGCACACTCACTCCTAGTCGGTAAGCGGGCCTCACACAAAGACGATTTTCTTCAAACATCTCATGGTTTCTCATGACCGAGGAAATATCCTCTGTACATCTTTGGTTTGGTTTTAAAAAAAAAAAAGTCAGCCCGCACAAACAAATTACAATTCAGCTCCAGCTTTCTGAATTTGACTGTGCGATCTCTGAAACCGAAATTCTCGACGTGAAGGTCTTCAACTTGGCCCAAAACAGATGCATCTTTGGGACATTTCCCATAAAGCTTTCATTGGTTTCATATTTGGTCTGTTGGCTCCTAGCTTATATATTGCATAATAGAAAACATACACTGTCTTCTAGTCTTTGGTATTTGGGCTAGTGTGTCAGCTTATTGTCCTAAATGAGACATCAGCAGAGAAACTATTTGGTTTAAAAGGTTTTTTATCTCCCGCCACTGAGGTTTCTATGTTTTATAGATGAGCTTACCCTTCGGCTTTGTTGGATGGTTTCATGATGGTTTTGCAAAAAGGCGGTTAGGCTACAAACAATTAGTCGCAGTGAGCAGCCCCTCTCTCAGTTTGTCACCCTTTGACAAACGCTGAACGGACAAACAAATAAAAAATATGTAAAAAGTTTGTTTTTTCCTACTGGCTTCGACCGGACAAAACCTCCCTCCCCATTTCTTAGCCACGCCCCGACCCCACCCGATACTCGTCCCTCCCCCGCGCCTCCCTCTGCCCCCCCCCCCCCCCCCCCCCGCCCGCTAACCATCTATCATCACGCTTTGGTACAATTGCTGGACGCCGAGGATTGGGCGCCCGGGCTGCCTCCGTCGTCCGCCCATTTGTCCAGGCTCCGGCGGCGGGCGTTCATGAAGAAGTTGCTGACGGTGGTGAGTTCGAGGCCCAGCTGCTGCGAGATGGTCAGCTGCATCTCCTTGGATGGCCGCTTGTTCTCCTTGAAGATGGCCAGCAGGGTGCGACGCTGCAGGTCTGTGAAGACCAGCCGCGACTTCTTTGGTGTGTTGTTGCGGTCCTTCGCCGTGTCCTGCTCCTTCCTTTTGCACGCTGTGTGGGACAGGAGAGGGAGGAGGTGGTGGGGGGACGGGAGGGGGAGGCAGAAAAAAAGTGTTAGTGTTGTTTGTGGTATTTGTACAAAAGTTACATATTGGAGAAGGATGTAAAAATGCAAATTTACGGAAGTCTGCTGGAAAAGGTTCCTGTACATTTGATGTCTAATTCTACAACTAGTCATAATTACATTAAACCAATACAGCTCAGCCATTCAACACAAAAGGTTCACATGAGAAGTGGAAGAGGATGAGATGTGGCGATTTGATGATGGATGTTTGGCACGCTTTCTGCTTAACCTGGTGCTTTGTTTTGTAGTGTGTTTTTTTTGGCAACCTCTGTTTCCGCCACGTCAATGCAAAACAACAACATGGCGACGTATTCCAAGATGGCGGAGGTAAAATCACACAACCTGAGGATCAGTCCACAAACCAACGAGTGAGGTCATGATGTCTTTGTCTACTTGTATACAGAATTGAGGCCTTGTTTGAAAGCTCTCGACCCAACTGTGTCCCTGAGTCTGCACCACTAGTCATCATTTGGATCTGTGCAGCCACAACTGTAACTGAATTCTACAGGTGGTATAACGTCATATTAACGTAGACCTTATCTTTATTTCCAACGGAATTTCTGAATGAAAGTTACAAACTCCATACAGCCGTAGATATAATCTTGTTATTTTCATCTCAAACACTTACATCTGAGTGGCATACTGACATGAAATAAGAATTTATTTTTTAGTCCCCAAGGATTGTGCCAGAGATTGTGATAAGTGAAGTAACCTAACAGAGAAGTAATGCTTACACCAGGGAGAAACAGAATTCTACATAAATTCTACGTAGAGATCCTTGTTCCTGCTCTCTGAGCAGGAATAATGACTCATGACCACGAGTTTAAAGGAAAAAATATATCTATACACAATAGACACCTTCCAACAATATAATATATCAATATAATATAATTGCAGTTTAGTAGTACTTTAGTAATAGTAGTTTCATAAAGCTTTTATAATTTGCTGGCTGTCACTCTGGGTGTGTTTGATTTGATTACGTCTCTGAATTAAGTCAGTACGAATCAGGATAAGGGGTCAACTATTGGGTGAGAGGAAACTATTGTAAACACCAACACACACATGTACACACACACAGCTTCTCATCACAGTGTTTTTCGGCTGCTCTCTGTTTTGTGATGATGGTCGAGCGTTTTTTAGCTTTCATGATCAACACACATATCTCATGTTCACACTGAGTGAAGCATCACGTTGATTTCATGACTGGACTTATTCTACATATGTTGTGCATCATTTTAGATTCCTCCTGATAGTGACGGTGGGATATCTAGCATTGACCTAAACACAACAATACGTTTAGCATGGAGGCTGGTTGCTGGGTTGTGAAGCCTCTACTGAAAATTACTCTTTTCTTCATGCAGGTGGAAACTCTCCGTGTATTTTGGTGAAACATTATTAAGAATGGATATTTTAACTCCAAACTGTCAGGAGTCGTAGTACAGTTTGTCACTGACAGGCGGTGCTGTTGATCTCTGCATATGAAACCCACACACTTGGTTTAAAGCGTGTATTCTTGAGTGTGTGTGTGTGTGAAATACTCACATTGTGGAGACATACACCTGTTTACCTCCTTATAGGGACCCAATGTCCGTAATTCTTAGATGTTAGGATGATGACGAGGTTTAAGGTTACTTGAAAGAGTTTAGAGTTAGGATCAGGGTTACACAAGTACAGGCTATCGTTGTAGTTCGAGTACATTTACTGTGCTCTAGAGTAAGTTAAAAATCACCTGACGTAAAATGACAACATGTTGGGAATGAAATGATGTTCTATTACTTTAAATAGACAGCACCAGAATCTGCTGGTCTTTTCAACACACATGTCGATGCACATTTTGTCCGTACCACCATCAGCCTTTAACGTGTTTTCATTAAACCCATTTTAAAATCAATTTATTCCTAATTTAGAGCCCTACATAATTATTATGAATACTGGATTTTAAAGTATTATTATATAGATAAGATACATTACATAGTGTTCATGAAAGAACGTTGCCAGAAACCCAAACTTATGTCAGTTTTGTTCTTGTTTATTCAAAGCCTGAACTAGAATCTCGGACATTGGACCTGACTATTTACTGGCTGATCTTTGTGACAAAACATCTGACTGGGAGTCAAACTGTGTTTCTACCAGCTGAACTGACAAATGTGTCTTTTAACCTTTTTTTCAAAGAAAAAAAGAGGTTGTTTTAGTTATTTAAAATCAAACATGAAGACTGTTACGTACTTAACCAACTACACCTGCTATCGTTGTACAATTCCTTATGCTTACTGCTAATATGTGTTTTTGTAAGATTGCTAGTGAGCCAGGTAGTGTAGTGTAGAGTAGCTCATTAGCTCACTAGGCTTGCATTGTGAATTTCTTGTCCGATGAACTCCTTCTGTCTATTGATAGAAGGGAAAACCGGTCTTTACCTTAATTAACATATTATGCTATGTAATAAGGATGATACTATAAGAAAATAAACACTAAAACAAAAACAAAAAAAAGGTTATAGATTACAGGAAAGATAGAAAAAGGTGAAAGTAGAAGAAAGAATGAGATGGAGTGGAATGGTAAAACCAGAAGAGACATATTAAATATATCCAGAAACCTTCTTTTAAAAAACGTTTAACAAGTGGCAGACTACTACTACTACTTCTATTAATAACATTACCAATAATAATAATAATAAAAATAATTTAGGTCAAAATACGTCGCTCAAACTATTCTAAATTAGTTTGATAAATGAGTATTTTGTGCAAATAAACATACAAAAATACAAAAAAATAGTGTCTGCTAGAACTACAGTTTTATAAGTAAGGCTCAGAAAAATAGTAGTCAAATGATTTCTTTGTGTTGGTTTTGCACCTGGCATTTCCTGACTGGACTTGTGTTGATCACCGTGAAGCTCTGGTAGCTGTGAGTAACTGGAGGTACTTCCACCTGACAGAAAAGAGTATACAGGTTTTTATTTTCAGTGTTACTTCCATGCATATTTCATGCATGCACATGAAACACAACGGTTGACAGATCTGAGCTGACTGCGGCTGCTCCCGAATTATTTTGATTTACACACATCAATTCACATTTCATGGTGGCCTTTCACAAAAAACTCTGATTGTTTTGATTCATATGATTATAGTACATTTTGTAATGTTATTGATATATTACACAACAACTTGTATTGGTAAATAAAAAATAAATTAAAATAAATATTGCACAGTAAATGATGCATTGTTTGAACACTGATAATCAACCCTTTTAGTTTCAAAAACATTTCAAACCATACTTAGTGCGCTCTTACTGCGGACCGGCCCAGAAAGGACAAAAAGCCCCCCAAACTATTTATTCTCAATGTCACTGCTGCGTGTCAGTAGAAATAATTCCCACGGTAATTAAAAAATGTCCATACTCATACCATACTCTTTATGGTCCTGAATAGAGATGCACAAGAGCAGATACTGATCTCAGACATCAATAGCTGCACCAGGTATGGTATCTGATTGGCATTCTTTTAATAAAAAAAATTATAATACATTCATATCTTTGTATTAATTTGTTAGATTATGTTTGACAAAGTCAATAAAGCAACTCAAGTCTGACGTTGCAGTTATAATTAGCTTTTTCCCATGTGGCCCTGATGCTTTTCCGTACCATTGCTGGCTTCATTTCTGTGTTCCTGTAATGTTTGTTTGGCATCTATATATGAATGAATACACACACACAAATATAGAAATATATGGAAATATAGGGGGCATTACTGGTGTGATTTTAAAAGGCACAAATATCTCCCTTGCAACAAATCTCCCTGACAAACAAAAAAAAATGTTTGATAAAGGAAGTGAATACGGTCTCAGATACTTCTAGTGTGCACATTTCCCTCTCTCCGTCTGTCCGTCTGATCTGCTTACTGAAGCTCAAAAGCAGCTCGGCAGCAGATCCCCCAGACGTAAGCGCAGACCCGCTTACATTTTTAAAAACCAAAATCACCCACCCCCACAAACACAGTGTGTTGTCAATGTGCACAGAGCGCGCTCCAGTGATTCAAACACTTCTTCCTCCCTCTGGTCCAGGTTACAGGGAGGATCAAACGAGCAATTATATTATTCAAAAGGGGGTTTACCGGTTTGAAGAGGGGCGACGGCTATTCTTTCTAACTAAGGGTTGAGTCAATTGGATCAATGAAGCAGGGTTCCTCCGTCTCTCTAGACGCTCTCTCAGCGTGTTGCTAAACAGAAACGAGATCAGCAGAAAAAAATCAAGAACGTCTTCGTCGTCTCTTTCGGTTTCTCCTCTCCGTGTGACTCGGCTGTCACAGCTCCCTCGTCTCCGTTATTCAACGCGATCGCAGTGATTCAAACTGCAGCCGCTGTCCTCATGCTTATTCCCCTCATATCACATCATCATTTTCATGTTGGACTGTCACTATATCAGATATTCACGATAATTGTGTCCAAAAGAGACAATCAATAGCAATGCTGTCACAATATTGTACAAGAAATGCTTCAATTCAGATATAATGTTTAATAATATGATAATAATAATAAAAAAGCCAAATTCCTCTTTTTGTTAGAAATCTGGTCTCTTCGAGGGCAAATGGGAGGTGCAGAATGTGTGTAATTAAAACTGCATATGTATAAAATGATTTATTTACACAGCCTGATGTATGTATATACTGTATATAGAGAGAGAGCACGCTCTGTTTTTCAGAGGGAGAGGCCTCGTCACCATTGCACCATTGCTTCTGTTTGAGCGTATCACATGTGGGGCTCAGGCTGAAAGCACAAGGTGAATGTTTAATTCCTGCTTCATGAGTTCGTCCCGACTCCAGTTCCGTACCTAACGCACAAACCACTGTAAAGTCCTCATCTGGAAAATTACTGTTAACACAATAACCGTTATCACCAGCTATAAAGTCATTATGTCACTCTCTACAGTCAAAGTCACTATCAAGTATATATCAGTCAATCATTCTCACCAAATGACAAGAATTCGTCTCATCACAGTTGTCGTTCTTATAATGAAAATTATTTAAAAAACAATCATCACCATCCTTCGAATAATGCCTGTTGCATCACGATTGTCTTCATTATAATTATTAACACTGTCACCGTCGTCATCGACATCCTTTTAAAGCAGGTGTGTCAAACTCATTCTGGTCTGGGGGCCGCATATAACTTAATCGGATCTCATGGGGGCCAAACTCATGCCAAAATAAGTCCATTTTTTCTTTGTATTAGTGCAAAGAAGAAGTAAATTATAAAAATCTTTATATGCAATGAATTGTCCTTTTACTAAATATATTATGAACAACCTAAGTGTTTTTAAGAAAATTATGTGCAATTTCAACAACATTTTCACCCAGTTTAACATTTATTTAAGTGCATTATGCATAAAAACTGATCACAGTGATTGTACACTGTTGCAAAACATTTATTGACCGTTTTAAAACACTGTCCTGCATGTTAAAATACATCAAACACCTCAAAATGTATAAATGATTTAAAATCCATTTTGCTTTTGGGAAGCAATTCTGAACACGTGAACTGACTCCACACACAGCGCCACAGCGCCACTAGCGGTCAATATCGGAACTTCATATTTTATAGAAAATTAAGTTTATTCTTATTTTTTTTTCAATAATGCAGATTTATCCCGTACGTTTGACACCCCTGTTTTAAAGTCAATGTGGCTGTGTGCTTGTGGAAGTGCTCAGGTGGAAGTGTTGCAAATAATAGTCCCTGATGATTAAAATGTATTCTCACCTTTCTGTTTGCTCAAACAGCGGTTGTGCAATCACAGCTCACTGTCTTTATTTGCTGTAAACATTGCTGCATTTCTAAGCATGTCAGAGTAATTTGCTTATTGTTAAGGCAAACGCTACTTCCAAAGTTACGGGTGAGGGTTCCACAAAGCATTTAAAGCAAACTACATTAGCTTGCAGGGTTGCAGATTATGTCAAAGTCCCATCCATGACTCGCACGTCCCTCGTGTAGTAAATTCCTGCCCTGAGGATTCTTGTCCTGGAAAATATTGTTTTCATCTGTATCATGCCAATATAATGCAAGGAATCCCTGTCTCAAGCACAGTACACCTGATCTGCTTCGCGCTTGCTGATTGTGTTCCTCGGGGCCCAAAGAAGTCCAGGAACAAAGGTGGTGTTATTTGGATGCAAAATACGTTCAATGCCGAGTCAACTTGTTGTCCACATCGGGCCTTTACAGGCTCATTCACTGCACTTTTGCTACTGGATGATTTAATATAAAAACATTGTTATTGCGAGCAGGGTTTGCAGGGGCCAACCAATGGGCAAGTTCTGATTGATTAACTGCTTACAGAGCCATGTCCCTCCTCTTTCCTCAAAATACAAAATGAAATGAATGCAGCATTTGGCTATTAAATTGGGAAACAACAGACATTATTATCATTATTATTATTATTATTATAAGTTCAACCGTGTCTAATCAGGCCAATTAACAGGTTAATTTATCCAATTTAAGACAGTCACGGAAATTAACAGCACCCATTTGCAACCATTGCGACTTCCATTTTAAAAACACAATCAGCTGTGCACACCCGCTGCTGACCGAAAGGTCAAGCCTTTTCCAATATGACGACTGAGGGGCAATATTCCACCTTAAGACCTTCTCTCTATTCACTTGAATGGGGTTGGGCCGAGTGCTGAACCACAACAGCTGGTAAGACACTGTATTCTGCAGAGGTTTTAAGAGTGAAGGGCACCTAAACATCAATAGGATGTTTTATTAAAGCAGCCATTTCAAATGAAGACGTAAAACAAAGAACAAATGCATTTGAGAGAGAAGACAGTAGACATGCAGAGGATAAGAAGGAAATGAGCAGTGATTCCAGTTGAGACAACAACGACGAGAATGTATGTTCAGCTCTTGCAGGGACTCCCTCCCCATTGCCTGGTCAATATAGCATATTGATAGTTCATAATGGCCATGGACCACCAGCCCTTACATTCAACACATTTAAGTGTGTCCCTCAGGGCTGTATCTTGGGCCCAATTCCTTTTTAGCATTAAATATAATAATTAATTATGATAAAATAAATATAGGAGACACTATTTTTCTTGTGTCCAAAATATTTGAATGAATCCTTGTTTTAACTTTAAATATGTGGACAGCGCCATGGTGTGTCCTGTTGTCGTGAGACGCTATTTCCCAGCAATGCAGTATGCAATTGTATTGAGGTTCTCCGTACAAAAAAAAAAAAAAGACTCCTGCGAGGCACCAGGACACAAGGAAATCTAGCTATTAATGTTCAGCCTCTTTAGTCGGCTGGACTGTTGACATGAATTCAACAAAAGCCTTCTGAAACTCGATCCGCAAAGGATTTGGTAGAGATTAATATATAATAAGTAATTAATGAAAGTTTAATGAAAATTATATACCAGCTAAACCAGATCATGGAAAGAGACGCGTGAGTTCATCTCTCTGAAAAATGATATCAGTGTATCTAATTTTCTGGTGGCTAAGGACCATGATGATAACAAAATACAGGCACACAGCATCGTTAAAGAAGAACAAATGCTACTAGAAGGGCGTTTTTATTTAATAATTGTTGCTGACATCACTAACATTAAAACTAACATCAAATCAGTCTAGTCTGACAAAAATTCACATTTTCCATTTAGCAGCCAGATACTCACATTTACATTGGCAGCTCTTACACTTTAAAACTCTTACACTTGATAACATGCACTCTAAAAAAAAGAGAGGTTTCCTTCTCTAGATGTTGGACATTTTTCCTCATTTAGCTTTTTGATGGCCAGATGTGGCTAGAAGTCAAAGAGAGAGAGAGATGGAGATGAAGATTGGAAGAAACAAGAAATTAAAAGGAGGGGGAGAGAAAGAAAGAGAGGATCAATACGGCTGAATATAAACCGAGAGGGATGTCGGACTCAGACAGAAAGACTTCATTTTGTAAGAAATAAAGGAGTCATGGCACAAATGGCCATCAGACGGAGAGCTCTGTCTCTCTCTCTTTATCTTCTGCCTCTTATGTTTCTCTCATTCTCTGTGTGGTATTTAGTATCGTATCGATGTCTCTCCTATTACTTTTTCCGCCTTTGCAATCTTCCTCTCTCGCCTCCTTGGTCTCTGTCCTCAAGACTTTCTTTCTGTTGTTATTCTAACTCCGCTATCCATCGTTTGCATCTCCCTTGTTTTCTCCCTGACGTCGCTCTTGTCTCCATTATCCCTACCTAACTTTCTCCTCCATCCTCTTTTCCATCCTCCTCCCTGAATTACTTCTTCTGACGCTTCCCTTTTCTTCCATCCTGTCTCCTTGCCTCCACGTCTCCTTCATATTCCCTCACCGCCTACCTTTCCGTCTCTCTCTTCCCTCCCTCGTTCTCCTTTCTCCACGTCACTCCTCTTCCTCCTCTCCCTCTGTTTTTTTTTTTATTTTTATTGCACCATTACCACTTAAGCCTTGGTATCCATTACACAGAGGGCATATAAGTGCAGGGTAAGTAGTAAAGTCGCCCTTCAACCTACACTTCGCTGCTGGTGTGGCGCCACATTTCAACCCTGCGCCATGTGCCGCCAAAGCTGAGCGATGTTTTGATAAAGCCATGAATCAGCTGTGACGGGATTACAGCTGTGCAACATGTATTTCTACCTATAGTCACTTTAACAGTCAGTCTCATGGTTTTCATAGAAGGATCAGGGAGTCAGCTGGTGCAAAATATCCCCAAAGAAGTTCAATTCAAAACGTGTCCTACAAATTCAACTGTGGGATCTATGAATGAGGAAATGTCTCCACGTCGCCCTCATAATGTCAGCTAGCAGCTAGCGGTGCTACTAGCGCAAACATTTTGGTAGTGAGGGACACCGCATGGAGGGACACTGCATGGAGGGACACCGCTGTGCATCTTTACAAAGCCAAGAGTTGCTGATCAATACACTGAATATCGTATAGGGAACTTACTCATTTTAAGCCACTGAAAACCAAACCCCATAACAGTTACTAAATCCCTTCTTGATTACAAAAATGTACATAAATTCCTTTCACTATTTCTACATATTAATGGGTTCACCCCATGTTTGTGGTAAATTAACAGATCCAATACTATATTGTAATATAGTTTCGCACTTTAATGGGGTTTCTGCTAGAATGAACACATATAACGCATACAACGCATATAATCAAACAATATTTATGTATCATTTTAATGGGATTTAATAACAAGTTCACAGTAAAGAAATAAGGCCATTGTTTCATAATGAGTGCTATGGCGTAGAGGAAATGCTATAATCACTTCCTCAATGAGATGTCATTTTTTTGGACAACAGGATGTTGGGCGGGACAATAATCATTGAGCCCTCAGTCTTGGCAAGTAAATCAAATTTTGTGCAGTAAAAATCCTGTTCTCAGTAACTCAAAGAGCCAAACGTCAAGCCACATATGAGAATTGGGCGAGTGGCACCATCAAAAGACCAACCGCGCCGCCAGTAATTCACTCTGAAGACGTCCTCGTCATTACGTCTCTTCTACAACTAATCTGCACTCTCAATTCCCCAGATTCTCCCAGATTAAGGACGTCAATTTAAACACTTGGTAAACGTAGAATGGAACCAAAGCATCGCATGAATGCTACGAAACCACTTGGTTTGGTTTAGTTGTAAATCCTTGACAGATTCTGTGGTCTTTGGGAGTTGACGTTCAACTGTGGTGAAAGGTGTATTGATGATTCCATTATCATCGGTTACCACCAAGTAAGTGAAATCGTCACTGTAAAAATATTAAGCACCAAACGATTGCCTGGTTGAAGCGTTTACAATGGTGCTTGTGAGTGACTCATTTGTAAGTATAACTGTCAGGAACGATGACCAGGTCCTTCCTAGTAGTAGGAATAGTGCGCAACATTACAGTAGGGAGACTTTCAATGCTCAGGCTCGACGGGGAAGCCTGGCAGACACAGTCAAGGCTTCATATCTCAGCACTTAAACTCGCACACACGGATGTAGATGGAGAGTGGAGACACAGCCTAGTAGCAATTGGCACTCCACTATATGTGTGTGTGTGTGTGTGTGTG